>SSNP01000006.1:7093527-7190017 GCA_006937955.1 Pachypanchax playfairii
CCCCCCCCCCCCCCCACCCCTCCTCCACTTTTCCTGTTTCACCACCTCTTCTGTTGTTGCCAGTTTGGGTCTGGACTCTGGGTTCTCATCTTGCCCCGCACCCCTG
Source organism: Pachypanchax playfairii (assembly GCA_006937955.1). Lineage (NCBI taxonomy): Eukaryota > Metazoa > Chordata > Actinopteri > Cyprinodontiformes > Aplocheilidae > Pachypanchax > Pachypanchax playfairii. The sequence continues at coordinate 7,093,634 of SSNP01000006.1, forward strand.
GGGTTTCTGTATGTCCTTTGTGTCTCCCTGTTTTTCCAGAGCACCACTCCTAAGGCTTTTGCTGCTCGCAGGATTTCTTTAACCGGTAAGTATTACTTTTATCTTTTTAACCTCCCAGCGCTCCTAAAAAAACAAAAACACACCCCAGATGGAAAGTTTTTTTGTGTCTTTGTTTAGGATTTTTAATTGTAGTTTTCTTTATAAATATTACAAAAAATACACAAATATTTTCAGAGTTTTACTGCAAAATTCAACTGTAAGAAATGTCTCATTTCTCAGACATTGTTCTCATTGTGATCTGGTCCTGTAGACTTGTCTCATAGTTCCAGGGACATCTCCACAGCGTTCATGTTTTTATGAGAGTTTAGTAGAAGTAGAGGCAAATTTTGGAAAAGGACATATTGGACCAAAAAAATATATCCCCGTTATGTATCAGCCATTGAAAAACTGTTGCTTGTCAGCTGTTTTACAATTGAAGGGGTGTTTTGTTTATAAAGAATTAATTTGGGATCTTTGAATTTTATTGACGTGCTTTGAATTTTTGGAGGGAATTTAAACTGCTCTGTTTTACTTTACTTAATTTGGTGCCCAAAAATGAGACCAAATGCTTAAAATTTTCCATTTTTATTTCTCCTGTAAACTCCAGATTAAAGTGAATTGTCTTTAGAAATGGGGGATTGTGACAGAGTTAACATTTTGTGGTGAACTTGATCTGTAGTTCTTAAAACTGTCTGAATACCTTGTAATTACTCTTACTTTGGATATTGGCAACTTTTTTGATTTAAAAAAAAAATGTAGTGGGATGGTGTCTGATGTGTTTTTGTTTTTTCTTTTAAACTTATGAATCCTTTTAAATGTAGAATTAGAAAGTAAAACTATCTCCATTAGAGCAGGAGGATACAAAAGTTTATATCCATTAACATAAAAAAATCAGAAATCATTTTACTGTATGTGAAGTTTATCATCAGACCTTTGATGCAAAAATCCTGTTTTTATACCTCCTAAAACCGTTATTATTAACATTTATCACAAACGTATCTAAAGAAATGGGAACATTTGTTGCTTTTGTTGCTAGCAGCCTGTAACAAAAGGCACACAGAGTTTAAAATCAGGTCCTGCTGCAGTGATTTGCCTGTTTACATCAGAAGCAGCAATAATTGTTCCCTTTTTACACTTGAATGATTTACAAGTTGGTTTTAAGTGGCTTTAAATAAACAGATTAATTCTTCATTTGAGAATGATCCAGTGTTTTAACAGCCAGTGTTAAAGAAAAACCGAAAGACTTTCAGATAAATGAAATTGTTTTGATGAATCCAGGTTTAGGGTTCAGGGCTCGGAGATATGAACCAAAATTACTATCTCGATAGTTTTTATCCAAATCACGTTATTTGATGTCGCGTAACTAAAGAGACGGTTTTAATTTACAGCCTCAAGTGCTAAATGAAATAAAAAATAACAATTACCTGGCCTTGACGTGATGGGATCGCCTCAGGACACGTGTGTGTTTGAGACAGTCTAAGATGGGCGTGCGGTTGCTGCTCCACATACGTGGGGGGGGGAGAGTTGTATGAGAGGCAGACAGGTAATGAAGAGACAAGGAAAACAGCAGCTCTGCTACTGGAACTAACTCAAAATAATCCATCTCGATATAAATGATCTAAGTTGCGATGTCAAAAACCGTTGATGCATTTAAAAATCTCCATCACCGAGCCCTGTTTGTAGGTGTTATTGTCTCTAAAACTTGTGCCCTTTAAGACATTTGCTCAAATATATTTAATTCAGTAATAAGCCGTAACATTTTCATTGAACAGATTTATATATCTTGACGCTGCAGTTTGATTTGCATTATCGTGCGCACAGAAGCTCAGATCCACGTTCCAAACCGTTTTTTATATCTCCTCCTCTGAGGTGTTCAGTGAGGCGGCTCGTTTGCAGGGAAACATTTGGAACAATGTATTTAGAAAAGCTTGTGTTGATTCTACATACATTGTTAAACACCTTGCACCAGTATCGTTTGCTTATTGTTAATTTTTTATGAAGAACATGTTGCGCCAACATCTTTAGAACAACATGTTTCTGCAGCTTCACTGACAAACAGCAGCGACGTTAAGAGACGGTGGATTCACACTGACATCAATCACCATGAGGATAGAAAGTTTTGTTAGAATATCAACACGAGATCTCTGAACAAATGAATGGAAAAGTAGTCTGTGATAGCCAGAATCCTGTTAGTCATTATAACAGTTAATAATTTAAGTTCCTGTTTCTAGAAACTGGTTAGTTTTAATGACTTCAAGGGGTTCGTGCTGTTTTAGTAGATGTGGAACTTCTTAATACGTCATCAAACAAAACAGCAAATAAGAAACTTGCTTCTCTGGTTTGGACAGAAAGGATTTTACTCCTTTAGACAATTGATGTTGCTTTGTGCTTGTTTACACTGACAGTCACTGGATTATGTAAGTTTAATCATGTTTAAATGTAAACTTTAATTTCAAAGATTTATGCACGTGATGCTGTAGCTCAGGGGTGTCAAACTCCAGGCCTCGAGGGCCACTATCCTGCATGTTTTAGATGTTTCCCTGTTTCAACACACCTGATTCAAATCCTCTGCATTTCAACAAGTTCTGCAGAAGCCTGTTAACGACTTGTTCATTTGAATCAGGTGTGTTGAAGCAGGGAAACATCTAAAACATGCAGGATAGTGGCCCTTCAGGCCTGGAGCTTGACACGTGCTGTAGCTACTAACGGGACAGTAAATATTTCCTTCAGTTACTTAATACAGTCCAACTCACTCAGCTAATAGTTGCTGCTGAACCGTTTGGATCCAGCTGTCAGGATTTTGGACTTGCAGCAACTTGTCTGTTCATTTCTCTTCTCTGTGTAAAATCTCCAGTCCCCTTTATGATGAACGGTATCATTTTCTTGTACCCACAGGCAGCAAAGCATCTCCTGCCAGAACCGACGGAGGATCAGGAGAGCTCGACACAGGGACCGCGGGAGGGAGGAAGAGGCGATGGGGCTCCAGCACAGCAGTTACTGTCAAGAAACCATCGATCAGCATCACCACAGACTCCCTGAAGGTACCAACGTAGTCGTTATATATAAACTGATATGTAATCAGTCATTAGATTGGGAGCAACGTAAATTCAAATTTCTGATTGAGCAAAATAAAGTCTTTCTTTGGCTACCAGATGTGGTCTAACCTGTCTTGTTTTGTCCCCCTCTTTTCCTGTTTGTCTCTGTCCTTCAGTCTTTGATTCCAGACATCAAAGTGAACCAGGAGGCGGTTGTGGACCTTCATCCCGAGGAGCTGCAGTTGTCTGGTGACGAGGAGAACTTGGACACCAGCCGGGGCGATCCAGACAAAGACCTCAAGATCCGACGCACCGTCACACAGGTGATAGAGACGCAGCAGCGAGCTGCAGGTGTTCTGTTGAAACATACTACCTATCCAGATGTGCTGCCAAGCCCTTCTGTGCATGTGCAGTTGCACAGCCTTGCTTTTTTTCTGTGATGCCTATCGGTTTGTGCTCACCTTTTGGTGAGCTTTTATATTGAAAATATCAGGGAGCATATCTCGATAGGTGCAATGTAACTATCAAAATATGCTGCCAGTATAGAAATATTAAGTATTTTGTTAGTTTTCCTCTTCGTTTGCATTTTTCTTGTGTGAAGAGCAGATTTTGATTCTCCATAAAGCTTCTATGTTTAAAACATCATGAGCATTTTTCAAGATATCTATCATATTATAGAATTAAAGCAGGTCACACTTTCCCATAAATAAAATAATATATAAACTTTGAGTGACATCACTTTTTGAAATAACTGCAAACAAAGAGCATTTTTCAACGGGGCAACAGGAATCAACACAACACCGGCTTTATTTTCTTGTTTAAAAGAAGAAGCTTTTGAAGTGTGGTGCTTTTTTCCTTCTCTTTTCCAGGTTGTTCCAAGTGACAGTCAGGAGAATGGACAGACAAACGAAGATGAAGAAGATGATGAGGATGATGTTGATGTGGAGAAAACACAGAGAGAAAAACCACACAAAGAGAAACTGAGTTCCAGAGACAAACAGAGGAGCAGTCAGTCAGACGAAGCCCCCGAACCGCAGATATCAGTCAGCCTGGATGGAGAGGCGAAGAAAGGTAAACAGCCTCAACAGGAAGTTAATGTGTTCTTACGTTTCTGTTTGTGGTTCAGTTAGAGCTGGGCGATAGAACGATAACGATATGTATCGCGAAATAACTTTTTCTCGATAGAAAAATGAAACTATTGCGATAGACGTCATCTCTTTCTCTTCCTCTCTTAAAAAAACATAAGAAGAACCAATCCACATTAAGTAGCGCAGAGATGATCCAATCACAGCCGCAGTGTCGCGTCACGTGACTTATGTACAGCACAAGCGCCAAGCAGCATGTGTATTTGTTTGGGAAGCACCCAGCGGCCGTGCCGCCCGGGTAACGGAGGAAATGAGTGAACTAATAGAGAAAAATCAACCGAGAGTTTGGGTGACCAGGTTACCAAAGAGAACACGGATGACGGTTCCAATGCCGGAGAGATTGTTGAAAGGAAGAACCAGAGAAGTTCCGTAGTGTGGAGGTATTTTGGCAATTTGAAGTCTGACAAAAAACAGAGTAGCACTGTAAATTGTGCCGAAAACATGTTCCCACAAAGTCTGGAAATACAACAAACCTTTTTTATCACCTGAAGCAGTGCCACCCACTAGAGCATGCTCAATCTTTGACTGAAAGCACTAATTCGTCATCGAAAACAACCAGGGGAATCCCTGCGACGCAGCAACAGTCAATAGAGTCGGCTTTCTCCAGCGTCACATGACAAAAAAGCTAAGAGACATAGCGACGTAGCGGCTATCTTTTGTGTAGATTGCAATATTTGCCTTTATTTATCTGAAACTGAAGTCTCATGTTCCTTAAGTACATCTGCCTTGTTGAACTTATTATGGGAAATAAATGTCTAAATCAAAACAAGCTGCTGATTATTTCACATTTTACTTGTGAGCAACAGCACATTTAAATCTTACAAATATAGTTATTTGGCTTATATTGTGATATATATTGTTATCGCCTGAAATGAAAAAAAAAAAAAAAAACATATCGTGATATAAAAAAATCTTATATCGCCCAGCTCTAGGTTCAGTTCAAACCCCAGATGTAAAACTTTTCAGGATCTGATCCTGAAGTCATGTTTCTGACAGCTTCAGATTCTGTATCAGGTTCATTCCAGTGTGCACAGAATCATGTAGATAAGTATAACAGCTTACACACATAATGAAACACACTTTCAGATTTTATTGTCCATAAAATTTACAATTAGCAACATTTTCTGCTGAAAATTTAGAAATGTGGCCCAATTTGTGTCGATCAGCAGCTGGACGTTCAACTTCTTGTTGATGAAACTTTTAGTGTTTCATGTTCTTAGAATATTTTTGACAGGTTGAATCAAAGTGCAGCGAAATCCTTCTATTGATTGATGATAAAACTCCCTGCTGTACGTCTTACATTTACACATTATCAAAGATACTGTTTGAATTCAATGAAGAAAATCTCAAACATTGACGCTAACTAGAAAAACACGACGACAGAATTTCACTGAGACCAATTTGCCAAATACCATTAAAAGATTCTCAGCATTGGACAATATTTATATATTTTATATAATATATATATATTTTATATATGTTTTATCTTTTTTTGAAACCTTTTAAAGCCTTATACTAAAAAAGAGTTCTTTAAATGGTTAAATGGGGCTGCACAGTGTTGTGGGTGTAACACTGGAGCCAAGCAGTGAAAAGGTTTTGGGTTTGAAACTCATCTGGAGGCTTTCTGCAGGGAATGCATGCATGCTCATTTCTGTGTTTGACACTGTGATGGACTGGCAACCCATCCAGGGTGTGACACACCTGAAGACAGACGACGAACAAGAAGGTGTAGAAAATGGATGGAGGATGTTAATAATAAGAATATTTGTTTTTTTGCCAAAGAAAGTAATAATCCTGTTAAACGTGTATCAGATTCATTATTTTTTTGAGGCATTGCAGGATTAATATTCTGACCTGTCCACCTTTCGCTCAGTTACCCCCAGCGACATTCTGGTGCGTCGATCCATAAGTCAACAGAAGTCCGGCGTGTCCGTCACGGTGGAAGACCCCATTCGCACAACGAGGCCGTCGTCGCCGCCTCGTGGAAACGTTTCCAACATCATCCACGTGACAAACCTGGTGAGTCTCTCTGCATCACATATATAGGGATAAAAAAGATCATTTAACTTTCATCTTAACCCATGAATGCGTTTTTATTGTTTTCATAAGCGGAGTTAAAATGACGTCACTTGTGCAGAAAAAAACCCTATTTGTCATGAATGAGGTGTATTGTGTTGATGCCAGTGGTAACTGCATCAGCAGCTGTAATTACAGTCAGGAACAATCACTCAGGTGTTACAGCTGCAGTCAAGCGTGACCTTAACTCCAGGAGCTCAGGGCGTGACTAACCAGACGCTGACAAGATGAGACATTACACGTCTAATCACCACCGTTTCTGGATCTTTTAGGATGGCAGACAAACTGATTTCTAACTATTGATGTTGTAGACTCATCTGACCCCCAACACAGACCCTGGAACAGTTTACAACAAGGTTTTATGGATCTGTTGAAAAACTAAAGCACCAGTCAGCTAAATATTATGAAGCACTGGTAAATAATAATGAAGGAACGACACAAAGCTTTAATAATTACAGAGTAATAGAGTATAATCTAACTAAACAAGACTACAGTGAAGGTGTTAGATTGTACTACTCATCACCATTTTAGTCAAAAAATGCTAAATAATGAAACAGGTGTGGAATTCTTCTCTTTACTAATATAAAAATGAGACTTTTAGCCAGAAGGAGGCACTAAATGAAAAACCTTCAGTACCCAAAGAGATTATATATATATATATATATATATATATATATATATATATATATATATATATATATATATATATTCAGAAGGATAACAGATTCCTGTGATGGCTTGACAACAAAAAAAATGATAGAAATTTGTGTAGAAAATGTTGCAAACCTGTTCAAAACTCCAGCAACATTTTGGAATCTCACCTTTTTACTGCTGTTAGCAGTTTGTTGCATCACAGTTAGAACCCTGAAGCTCTCTGACTGGCAGCAAGTTAGAGAGGAACAACTGAGAGAAAATACACTAATTTTCAGTTGGAATCACGTTGAATTGGGCCGTACAAAACATGCGCGGCCTGTTCTTTTCAAAACCAGTCACGTGACTAATGAAGACAAATGATGCGCTGGTTTTCTTTTTGCAGGTTAGTCAAATAAGATCTTAATTATCTCTGTTTATTCACAGTTTGGTTGCCAAAACCTCCCAAAGTTCTCTCATATCTTCTCACATTTCACCACAATTCCAAAAAAAAAAAGCTGTAACACAATGTGAAAAGGAACTGAATAAAATCAATATCAAATCTTATAAAACTGATATTTTGTTCCCAGTTAGACATAAACGACACATCAGCCTTTTTACCATTTAGCAGTAAATATCATCTCATTTTCATTCAAATTAAAATCAACACCCTTCCATCGGTGTGATACTGTGAACAGTTCTCTGGTTTTATATCTCAGTTTGACATGAGAGTGTTTCAGATTCAGAATCCGTGTCTTCATGACCGTCTCTCACCCTTCAGGTCCGACCCTTCACCCTCCTCCAGCTTAAAGAGCTGCTGAACCGGACAGGAAGTGTTATCGAGGAGGGGTTCTGGATCGACAAGATCAAATCTCACTGCTTCGTCACGGTAAATATTTACTAACAAACACTTTTAAAATGAATAGCTGCACAATAATAAACAGCTACATGATATAATCAGATAATTTGTCCGAAGGTTTCTAACTGGAGTGAAACAGTTTACTACAAGTTTTAACTGTTTACCACTAGAAACGACTGGTTTATGTCTGTTAACCTGTCTGATGATTTCCTGTTCATTTCTCACAGTACGCTACAACAGAGGAGGCCGTCGCCACCAGGGCGGCGCTCCATGGAGTCAAATGGCCTTCCAGCAATCCCAAGGTGCTTAGCGTGGACTTCAGTGAGCAGGATGAGGTAATAAACTCTGTTATGTTCTTAAATTATACATGTCGTATTAATGACGGTGCAGGTGGGATGTGTTTTCATTTTTGTGGTTGATGATTTTGTTTTCACCTCATCAGTTGGATTTTCATAAAGGCATCTTGAAGCCAAAGAAAGAGGAGGATCATGTTATCCAGCCGATTGTTCCTCAGAACCGGCTGCCCCCTCTGATGCCCGAGCGTGACCGAGACAAGGACCTCAACAGGGACAGAGACAAGGAGCGCGAGCGAGACAGGGAACGGGAGCGGGACAGAGGAGTGCGGGATCTGTGGGCAGAGCGTCAGAGGGAGATGGAGCGACGGGAAAGGGCGCGAGGCGAGCGCGAATGGGACCGGGATAAGGTCCGGGAATTCGCCAGGCCGGGGGAGGACGGACGACGATCTAGATCCAGAGACAGAGAGAGGAGGAGGAGGGAGAGGGCCAAGAGTAAGGAGAAGAAGAGCGATAAGAAGGGTAAGACACATCACACCTGATTTTACCAGAACAATTAGCTTCTCCAACATTCTCCGTGAAGGAACACGACAATAATCAGTGTTTTAGAGAACGTAAAACCTGGAACACGATATAGTTACATATCAGTACGTTTCAAACTCTAACCAGCTGATCAGGATGAACCTTCCTACTTTAATCCTGCTGATAAAACTCTACCAATCTGTTTTATTATTGTAAACGCAGTCTTGTGGAAGAGGACGGTGTGTTTTCTGATCAGATGCATGAAGCATGTTCGTGTTTACACTCGTCATATCTGTTAACTGAATGTTCCGTATCTCTCATGTTGTTTTATTTGACAGAGAAAGACGAACCTCCTGCTAAATTATTAGATGACTTGTTCCTCAAGACCAAAGCAGCTCCATGTATATACTGGCTTCCCCTGACCGAGGAGCAGGTTGGTTCTACGTGCCTTTATCAGATCAGTTTGATTGGGAGGTTTTAGATATTGAAGTTGTTTTTTTTGTGTTAATTAGGCAACACAGAGGCTTTTAGATCGCTTAGAGCGCCAGAAGGAGCGCGAGCGACGACGCAAGGAGCAAGAGGAGGAGGATAAGAAACGCGAAGAGGAGAAGAAGGAGAGGCTGAAGGGACGGGAGAAGGACAACAGCGTGTCAGCGAGCGGCGCAGCCACTGGAGACAGAGAGCGGGACCGCGGCCGAGACGGGGACAAGAGGAAGGACAGCAGCCACCGATCCAGGCGAACCTCGCCTGGCGCCGGTAGCGGGCGGCGATCTCGTAGTCGTAGCAATCAGAGGGAACGGCGTCGCTGAGGGCCAACGGGAGGGCGGAGTAGCAGCAAACAGGAAGTGATGAAAGGCAGTTCCGTTTGTGTCAGACTTGAGCGAGCCTCTCACTGTCTGCTCAAACGGGCTGTAATTTGTTCTCTTGGACGCCAGCGATGTCTTCCACACTTCTACCCTCCATTTTTAAAATCCTCACACAGATTTGTTTGTCTAGCTCCAGTCTGCCGTTTCGTCTTAAAGAAGCAAACTTCAGTCTTTTTATTCCCGTAGTGCGCAGCCCTCGTCTTCTCCGTCATGTTTATACTGTAACGTAGCTGAAGGTGGTTGTTTTCAGGCGTCGCATTTAATTTTGTCCCTTTGAGGTTTTCATAGCCCGCCTCATTATTTTACTTCTGCGGCTGCTCGGTTCCTTCTTCCTCTCAGCCCTGTAATAAAAACCTGCTCCAAAATAGATCTTTGACCATTTCATATATTTTCTTCCAGGATTTATTTTAATGTTCCACTTCTGCAGCACTGAGATTTAAATATAGCCACGTATACAGCCATTTCTCAACATCCCTTTTGTTTTAGATTTGTGATTATTGTCTGGCTCATTGGGTTTGCAGCAGGTTTTCTCATGTCAAATTAACAGCTGCTGTCAACACTGACCCACACGAGTGTGACAGGAAGGTAGAGACGTGTGAATCAATTGTTTTATCTGTTTTCAGGACTAAAGTTTGTTCAGAATCTTCCTGCACTGAAATCTCCATTTGGAACCCTTCAAATTAAAAGACGCAGAAATCATAAAGATTACCGCTTGCAATTTTATTACATTTTAGTTTTTTTTTAGTTTAAAGGTTTGAATTTTGTTGCCCCCCCCCTCGTCTTGTAAGTACTGAATGTACAAATGATTCAAATGAATAAACGTAAATTGGTTTATCACACTGCCTGAGATTTACTCTGCTTGTAATGAAATCACAGCCGTTCAGAGATGTTTAGTTTATTGAAATCCTGACCAATACTTGTAAGTACACAATCTGCACACACATGGAAATTTTTACGACAACAGAAATTACAGCAATGTTTTTCTTCAGCTTGTACAGATTCATGTAACAAATCTTACAGTAAAGTCAAATTTAAGTGCAAAATGTTTGCTAGTAATAATATATACAAAAATAATCAGTAAAGTCCCTTGTTCTTCTACAGCAAACAGTAGCCACACTGGGGTTAAAAGCAGTAGTATCTTTGTTCCCTTTTAACTATAGTACAGTCATAGTACAAGAAGTACAGCAGGTGACATGAAATGTGAATTTAAAAAAATCAGCAGTTTTAACTGGAAGAAAAAGATTATTGATCTAAAAGCACGAGAAGCATGTTGTAATGAGTTTATTTTGAAAAGAGGTTAATCAGTGTGGGGGAATGTTGTGTGTGTGGCACACACTCTGTTCATGTGACAGGAATGGCAGAGGAGATGAGAGTCCAGAGGGAAGCACTGCGAGCCGGGCTTATCGGACAGCTGCTTACCACACTCCTGAGAGGAAAAGACAAAAAGACTCAGATAAGGAGAGGAATGCACGCAGGGGAAGTGAAGTAAGGTCAGTCAGTAAACTGCTTCAGAACAAAAACAGTTAGAGAAATCTGCTGAACGCTGCTGGGAGATAAACTCACTTCACAGTGGTAGCACTCAAAATGATAGTCCTTGTTCATGGACACGACCCTGAGGATCTCCTCGCTGCCCTGAAACACAAAACAGGAGATGAGACTCATCTGTTCTTGCTTTATTAGATAGACTAAAAAAAAGATGGACGATACGTTTCTGTCTGCTGTCGTTCAAAGTCTGCAGTCATGGTGTTTGTAAGCGTCAAACTACGTCTTAATGTATTAAGAGAATTTGAATATTCAAAACTAACATCAGCAAAGTAAATTACAGAAACCAACAGAAGTAAAACCCTAAAAATTTTGAGGTTTTGAGCGTTTTGTTGTTGGGGAAACATCCCCTTTGTCTACGTGGAGGGGGCGGGACTTAAACTTTATACTGCAGCCAGCCACTAGGGGGCAGCTTGTGTCATAGCTTCAACTTTTTATTCCTGTTTAGTCATTACACATTTATATTTTCACACACACAAAACATATTTTTGACTAGAATTTATTGCAAATAAATAAAAGCTCTAAATGATTAAGATCTGGTCTGCTGGTCACTTGTAAACAAGTCATGTTTTATTGACATTTTTACTTCAGAACTCAATTAAAACAAGTGAGTTTTTTGTGATAATGTCTCCAAATTTATAATCTACAACCAAATATGTTCTAAAATAAAGACGAAGGAAAATGAAAACAGTGTTTGAGATGAAGTATAGTACTGACCTCAGTAGGTAAGATGGGTTGTAAACAGGAAGCACACTTCGGTGCAAAAGTCCTGCAATTTGACAGGAAAAAAAATTATTATTATGGAAACAGATTCTTCAACAATAAATATTCTAAAGCTTTATAATATTATTAGCACAAAAATAGATTCAGTGTGGTTCGATAAGTTATCGTAAATACCATCAAATATAAAACAATACAGTTCTGATGTTATTCTCAAGTACAGGGTGAATCTCACTTGTTGTAATCTGCGACACAGTATATGTTGCTGTGTTGGTCCACAGTGAAAGGGACCCCGTCTAGCGCCTTGGAGCACACCACGCAGCGGAAACAGCCGGGATGGTAGAAGTTCCCAAGAGCCGGCAGGATCTGAAGGCACAAACCAGCTCGTATCTCAATACAACAAGACTTACAAAGCATTTATGGGATTTAAGGTACGAACTGATACGTCTGTGCAAATATTCATCAATTATTATTTCTAGTGATGGAATTCAAATAGCAAAGGTCTGCTTGGATGCAATACATCATATTCTGTTGTGTTCCAAGTGTCATACAACTGTAATCTGTAATCCAATAGCCTACTTGGCTAATATGATGGATTATCACATCCCTTGATGCCCACACCTGGTTTAGGTGACTGTGTCATGACTTGCCAAGAAATACAATTCAAAGTTACCAAAACATTAACCAAAAGCTGCACAACATGCTCTGTGAAAGAAGGCGGCAATAATCGGTGAAAAAGAAAGAAACATTTTTGTAAATGTGGAGCGTTCTAAACGTATTAGTTGTTTTTTTTAATTCTGACTGATGAATGTTCTGAAATTTGGTTCATTGTTTAAATCGCAGTTTTCACCATCTGTTAACGATAAGTTGTCAATACTGGATAAAGAGTTTTAGGTTTTTCCACAACCAATAGCGCAATATTTAAATATCTCAACTGCAGATTTAATCCCTTCATGATTTCAATAAGCCTTTGATTGTCTTGAGCTTTGCTTTCCACCCTTCAATGACCATTTTAGTGCAAATCTGACTGAGTTGCTGCGACTCAGAGACAAATCATCCTTCCTTTTCCTCTGAAGAACACCTGAAGTCTATGTTTGCTGCTGCAGCTGAGCGAGAGCCTGAGCAGGTAAACAGTCACATCCAGGTGATGCTTTTCAGCAGCATCACGTAAATTTTGGAACAAAGTAAAGCAGCTGAGCGTTTTAACTTGCAAAGTTCTGCAGCGACGAGAATCCACAGCTCTAAAACTTGCAGTTAAAGCCAAAGAAAAATTCCTGTGGATCGCAGAGTTTTCTATTTATACTGTGACGTTCATATATGGTAAACGGTCTAAAGCTAATCACTGCAGAGCCTTAATTCTTTATTTATCAAAAACCCCAAAACAAACATTCCAAAGAAAATCTGTCGTGGGAAACCCAAAGAAGTGCCAGAGCAAAGACGTCACTGCTTTTTTTTCCTCTGGTCTCTGGAGGCTCATTCAAAGGAATTATGGGAAACAGAGCTTGTGAATTAACTATAAATAAATAACTACAATTACATAGGACTAGATTAAAGCATTTATTGACACCTGGGCCTGACCTGATCGAGAATAAGGTGACCACACACGATACACTTCTCAGCTTCCAGCTGGAATCCTGAAAACTGTAATTGAAACAGAGATTAGAATGTGGATTAAACAATGAACACGCCTGAGTGTGACGGATGACAACACGTCTTGACCTCGGCTCTTACCATGTAATCCTCTTTACAGTACACAGAGCCGCTGACGTTGTAAAAGTCCTTGTTCCTCAGGGTGCGTCCTGCGGAGAAACGCGTTCAGCTCAAGGTATTATGATAGTAAATGCTAATAGCAAAGAGGTTTTACAGAAAGTTTCAGATTAAGATTAGGATGGGGGGGAATACTCACCACAAGACACGCAGGTGAAGCAGCGAGTGTGATAGAGGTTATCCAGAGCTTGGCAGGCGTTATCTGCCCCATACACGCCTTTCCCACACTTCACGCACGTACCTGTCGGACACAAGACGTGCATTTAATAGGATTGCCGCGGCTCCTCTAGCACTTTGTTTACGACACATTCCAAGAGGATGTGTCTGAAATCCAGCACCAAACAGAATGTCAACACTTGTAAATCCTCTGGTTCGCACCACCTAGGGGATTTTCACACACTTAAAACCCCGTTGCCTGTTTGCTCATCCAGTCAAGCATCTGTTATTAAGGGAGGGGAAACTCCACCGGATCCAACTGCTTCTTTTCTTTTTGTTTTTTCGTGCCAGTCTTTCCAGAAAATTGAAGCCTTTCTCTTGCTAGAGCTCGGAGCTTAAACATGCCTTTAAATTTTATTCAAACCCCACATTTAGAGCAATTTGGATACGATAATGATAGGACTTTTTTTTTTTTTTTAGTAGGAGCCACAAGAAACACTTCCTTAAAATGATCCAATGACATATTCACTGTCTCCACTTACTCCATCAACATTTAGGTTTTGCTGCGCAGCTACTTGGAAACTGCATTATCTCAGATTGACTAATAGGCAGCTTGCTAAATGTAAAGCTGTGGTGGTCTGATCGTCACTCTTTCTGTGAGCTATTTTAAGGTGGTATTGAGGTTGCACCCCCCCTTCTTTCTGATGTGGTCAAGGGAGCGCCACACAAATCAAGAATTCCTACACTCTGCTTCTACAAGCTTAGACAGCCTCTTTGAAATTTTAGAGCAAACACAAGCCTGAGCCAAAACCCCTAAAAGAAAGAAGAAAAACTTCAAACACGTTGTCCTACATGGAAAAGTTACTGGGACATGAAGGGTTTCATAGAGAAAAGAGTCTGAGATGAGTTTTATCCTTATAAAAGATCAATCAGAAGGTAAATACAAAACAACCTTCTGCTTGGATTGTTGTTTTTAACGTTAGTTGGGGTTTTTTTTTAGTGCTGCAGGTGTGTTTATTGAGCTCAGAGCGTCCTGTCTTTGCACCTCAGAGCTTCTGATTTCGTCTTAATGGCTAAAAGGATACAGTATTGTACGTCCCCTCCGGGCACAAATACCTGAGCAGAAAAACAGGCTACAGCACACCGCCCCTGCACACGCCAAGGCAGCGTTAAACACACACACACACTGCGTTACTGTGGCCTGAAGTCACTCAGGAGGAAACACACCCTACCACAAAGAAAGGAAACACACACACGTAATCTGCTGTGACTCATGTAATGGTCAGAGCTGTCTTTATAAGGAAGCAGGTCATTTTTGTCTGCAGCAGTTTGTAATAAACGGCGTGGATCTGGTGTAGTAACGCCACCTCACGCCGTGGGAAATCATCAACATCTGCATGTCCCGTTGTGGACATTTCTGCCGACTCTGCTTTTTCTCAGTGTGCTCAACATGCTGCTTCCCTTCAACCAGACACTTGTCTGGATCAGTTTCTGAAGCCTGAGCGCTTCTGTCTGTCTCACTGCTCGCTGTGTTATGATCCTGCGTGTCTCTGCAGGTTCCACGGCACCATCCATCTATCCATACGCTCTTTCAAGTATTAATCTGTCCCATTTATCCATACAAGCCTGTCATTTAGAGAGAAACCTGTGATCTGACACCAGGCGGTGGAGAAGATGATAACTCTGTGAAGGCAGGTGCCTGGGTTACCCGACGCGCTCTCATGAACGCATGCGATTTGGGAGCAGGGACACTGGCTAAAATTAGGACTGTGATTTAATCATTAGTGTTAAATACAACTCTGTAGCTCTTAAACTAGAACCAAAGAAAAGATCTCACCAAAGAACTCCTGGCGGGTTTCCACCGTCTCTCTTCCAGCTGAGGCTCCTGGGTCTTCTTGAGGTTTGACTGGAACACTAGCTGAAGAGGTGGAGGACCCCATTGTTGTCGTCCCTGGTTTAGACTGCGAGGTCAGGGCTAAAGGCTGATCCTTCAGCCTTAGGCCGTCCAGTAGTCCCCAACCTTCTCGAGCAGCATCTCTCAGTAGAAGTTGTGTCAGCTCTTCCTGGTACCGGGTCCCAGGCAGGTCTGAGTACCGGGCCCTCTCTCCCATCAAACCTGCCTCTTTGCTTCTTGGTCCAGTTTGCGAATCTGCCCACCACTCTGGTTCTCCAAGGTAGCACGCCGCTGCTGGACTTCCTACTGCTGGTGGGTAGGAGTGACGGCTATCGTATGTTCCTGGACGCGCCCCTTCATCCAGGAACTGAGTCCAGGCCTCTACGTAGGCAACACCTGCTCGACCTGCAGCTCCGAAACCAGCCGCTGATCCTGAAGTCTGCATGGTTTGCTGCTGTGGAGGGAGCCCCCCCGATGCAGAGTAACGAGAGTCGTAACCTAAGCTGATGCCACTGGTCCGGTTGCTGCTGCAGCGGCTCCCCATTGGACTCCCTCCTCCTCCGCCGCTGGCCGTGCTGGAGGCAAAGCTGGACCTCGGGCTGACCAGCACCGACTCTTGGAGGCTGAACGACGAGCACGGGCTCAGGGTTGGTCCTGTTGGGTAAAACAAGCCTCCCCCCATACCGCCACCTGTTATATCAGATGGGCGATGCGGTGGATGGGAGAGGGAAGCAGGTCTGGGGTTCTCCCACACATCACTACCCGTGCTCAGGCGTTTGTAAAACAGAGCCTCCTGGAGAGAGAAGCGTTTGTGCCTCTCGGGTTCAGAGAGGTATCCAGGTTCTGCCAGACCCCCTCCACTACCTCTTGGAGCAGATGCATATCCCGTGGCAGCAGGGTACAGAGGGATGGAGTGAGGAGGTGGCTGGGCGGGGAGCTGCTGTCGCCTGAACAGCTGCTGGAGTTCCAGGGAGTAGCGTCGTTGATTGAGGGATGCCTTGGAGCCAAACCCTCCCAGGTCGCCCTCAGGGCCCAGACCAGACTCACGCCTAAGGTGGGAATCCACACCCTCACCTAGGTAACAGGAAGCTCTCCTTTGGGGGGAGGGGCGCCTCAGTTGTGCCATGGTGGAGGGGTGAATTTGCTGCTCGCCATCTGGAGGTACGGTGCCCAAAAGAGAGGAGGAAGTGGGTGGAGTGGTGAGGAGCTGAGAGGGAGCCATTCCTATCCCTCCTCCTCCTCCTGCTCTCCCACTCGCTGGAACACACGCATCATTTGTGGTTGAGGAGGCGAGCGAGAACTGGCTGGTTCTCGAGGGCGAAGCAGCTGCGGGGCTGGAATCAGGCGGCAGGGCGCTGCCCCCTCCACCGTTCACCGAGATGCCAGCGTTAGCGTTACTGTTGTTAGAGTTGTTGGCAGAGTCTTGCTTTTTCTTCGAACTGTTAAATTTCACACTGCCTGCGTCCGTGAGCTTTAACTTCCCCAGTAACTTGCTTATCGGTTTGTCCATGATGACGCCTTTTTGTGCTGTTTCTGTTTCCTTATACCTAAAGTCAAACCATACAGCAATGGTCTTCGTCTTACAGATTATTGTGCACAAGTATGAGGAGATAAACAGCAGAACAAAGATGCTCAAGTAGTTCTACAATTAAAATAACACAAAATACACTCACACAAATATATATAATATATTGAAACTTGCCCAAGGGCTTTAAAAGGACCACTTCTATACACACAATAAATACAGAACAGATAAATAAAACCCTTTAAGACATTTTAAAGGTGGTAACATGGCTTAGGTCCTCTAGATCACCAGGTTCGCCCACATGTGGAAGATCCACAGGTAAACTGTG
This sequence comes from Pachypanchax playfairii, assembly GCA_006937955.1. NCBI lineage: Eukaryota > Metazoa > Chordata > Actinopteri > Cyprinodontiformes > Aplocheilidae > Pachypanchax > Pachypanchax playfairii. The sequence continues at coordinate 7,111,031 of SSNP01000006.1, forward strand.
GTGAGGAAGACGCCATAGAATTCACGTCAGTTCAGTCAGGAAACAAGAGGAACACAGACCAGGACACTTAAGTGTGACCTAGGGTCGCAGGAGGCTTGGTTTGTGAACCTTCAGGTGGTTCCACATCTGTATCGTCTCTTTGAAAGTCTGAAACAGACTTCGCTAAAGCTGAATATCCAGTGTGTGAGTGTGTATGTGTGTGTGGGGAGGTGTTCCTCTGTTTGAGGTGTCTTTGAAAAACACAAAGAAAAAGAGACTTTCAGCAGGATGCAGACGACTATCCCCACTTCATGTGGGTCCAGTGTAGACGAGGCAGTAAACCTGTTTGCGCACAGCTAGCCGAATCAGCCGATTTGTGCCGTTCATCTCAGGACGGAATGTGCTCAGAAGAACATTTTTACCTTCCAAAACACGAAACACACACGGCACTGGTTCAACTCCACCGTCCGTCCGTCCATCCGCTTCAGCTCCACTGCTTTTAACATTCCCGTGTTCAAAGGAGAAGAAAAATCCCGTCCCGGACTCGTGGTGGAAATAGAAGCCGAGAAGTTTAGAGACAGAAAAAGAAATGAGAGAACCCGGCGCGCCGTTACTCGGAAAAATAAATAAATAAATCCCAGAAAACCTGTGTTGAACTTAACGACACAAAAAAAAATCCTACTCCGTGCGCACCACTCAGTCGACAACTTTGTTCCTTTCTTTCTTCCCCCTAAAATAATAACTTGCCCCCCTCCCGCCCCCTCTTTTCTTTTAGTTTTATGTTAGCTTCAATGAAGAGAGACAATTCCGGTTCTAGTTTTTCAAAATTAAAGCCTCTAAACCTGTGCTGCCTTTAAAATACGCGAAATATCAAACAGATACTTTAGAATTTAGTTTATTTTCACATATAAGGGAGTGTTTTATCCGTCAAACTAAGTTCATAGCTCCTAACATCCACACAATGGGTATTTTTAATCGAAATTAAGCGTGATTTTGCTTTTATTCTTTAATGACAGCCGTACATTTGCCGTTACGTCGCGTGCTGCTGTTGCATTCAAATTGACGCGCATTGTTCCTTTATAAGTCCCCCCAGCGGGCCGGAACACCTTTCCTCCAACCATACACAAACCCCCCTCTGCAAAATGGAACCACTCTTAAACTTATAACTAAAGTAGCTAGATTCTTAAATAAACACGCGTGTTTATACTTTACATTGGTTGAAATCGGTACTGGGACTTGGAAATAAACCTCAGTATTTTTGACTGGAGTTTTCAGAAGCAGTCTGAGTTAATAATTGTCCAACCAGTATTAGTAAGCACGTCAGGCTACGTCAGTCCTGTTACTGAATTCTGGAGCAGGTGGAAAAGTGATAATTAAAGTCTAACTTTATATGTGACTAAACAGTTACTCAGAAATTTACTTATTAAGTCATTTTGCTGATAATTCATTAGAAAAAATACATTCTGTTCCTGAATGAGAAATAATCAAATCACAGATGAAGCTTATAAAATACAATAATTCATAGCTTCGGCTTTAAAGTCTGTTTAAATTGACAATGAGTTTATGTCATAACTAGTTAATATTATTATTTATTTTGTAAAATATACCATAAAGCCAGACAACCAATAATAATAAAAAAAAAATGGTTCTGGTTTTCATGTAACTTTCTTTCATGGAACTCTTTCTCGATCATATTTTTCTAGGTTAACATTGATCCAAAGGTTTAATCTCTCAAATCTTTAGATATTAAGAAGCTTGTTTTTTCAGCCAGAAAAACAACCTGCATCCTGTTTCACTTCATGACATAATTTGGCACCCGCATTTACTTTGATTGATATTGCTTCTTTAGTCATTAGTATGCAAATCTTGTCACATTGTAAAACAATATCCATGTGCTTATTGATTTAAATGAGGTTGTTCCATTTGATTAATAAAAATTCGGTGATATAATTACATATTAACACAAATACGCTGATTGTTATTTTTCCATTAGCCTTTTGTTTACTAAATAGTTCACACGTTTACGGAATTTTCTTTAAGTGTATGTTTTTTCCCCAATATTTTGTATTTATTTATTTGTTGTTGTTTTTTTAAACCATAGCAGCCTGCGTCGTTTAGGCAACGGTCCTATTTCCTGCCGCCAGCCTGTGGAATGCGCGGAGGGACACAGAGGAGGCGTAGTGCGGCTGGTGGATTTTTGCGGAGCGTCTGACTTCTCCAAGGACGATACAGAGTAAACATCCCGCCCGCTACCGCTGCGGCCCGGCCGTTAGTCAGGAGCTCATTCCGGCCGTTTGGTGGCAGTTAACGGACACACCATAACTCAACAAGCCCTGATAATGTTCAACCGTGACTGGCGCGGCGTGTTTAAATAAGTTTGTGGGCTTTCTGAGTCAGTGCCCCTACCTCCCCCCGGAACTCCTCCCCCTCTTCCTCCACACGGAGCCCTTTGCGGCTCTGTGGTTCACCGGAGTCCCAGCTGCTGCCTCGGCAGCGTTCAGCCTCGCGGGCTGCGAGTGGGAACTTGTCAGAAAAGCTAACAGAGAAATTCTTCAGGGCTTAGTGTCGGAGCTGCTCACACAAAACAACAGCGCTTTGAAGAGCTGCTTCAGTTACTGTTCCAACAGAATTCAGTGAAGGAGATAAAATGTACACAGACATGAAGTTTTCCTCCTGACTCTGTCTCTGCCTGCACGTCTCTCATTATTTATTCTTCAAAGGGCCGTTTATCTTCTCCATTTAACATAACTCCTTTTATCAAGTTAGACCTTTGGTTTTTTATCTTTTCTGTTCATTTAACAGTTTGTCAATCCAAATTAAAAAGCAGAATTATTTTAGAATTACTCATCGTGGGCTAATGTTTGAGGTCCGACGTTCATAAAAGATTTTAAAGTTATAGTTCAGATCTTTTGAAGTGGGATTTTATGAAAGGTTGTGAATTTAGTAAAATCTCTTTAAGTAACAGTTTATTTTACAGTCATCCATTTGTATTTATCTTTTTTATTCTATTTTTTACTCATATTTATATTTTTTACATCGCTTTTTTTGCACTCACTTGGGAACTAGCTGTGTAATGTAAAACCGATGGCAATTAAAGATTTATAATAGTGTTTTACATAAACTTTTACAAATTCTTTAATGATTGGAGGTTTTTTTAATAAACAATGCAGCTTTGTTCTCAGTCCCACTCAGACTAGCTGTTAGCCTATCCAGAAGTAAACTCTGTTTCTCCAAACTAAGGTTGTTCAAAGAGTAACAAATTACTTGTTCAGAAATCTACTTCAAAACACATAAATTATCACTTTAAGAATAAAAAATATTAACATAAAAAGTGATTGGAATGGTTTATTTACAGCACGTTAGCACTGATATCTCTTCTCAAGTGGATTATAAAAGTATTTTTTATTGATCTGTGAATTGCAGCTCTTTATTATTTAAAAATGCTGAGTGACTGTCTCCAACATGACACTTCCTAGTTGATTTTTGTGTTCAGATATAAACTTTATTCACTATTTAATTACATGTAAATGTCTTAAATCTCCTCACAAGTGCAAACACATGGAGAATCTGTGTGACTCTGTAAAAGATATAGAAAAAAATGAAGCATCTGTAACATCTGCATTTCTGCTCAATGACTGGTGGGTTCAACAAAATCTAACCGTACAAACATATTATAGACAATATGTATCTCACTTTAATGTATTGTTTTGAGAAAATACTCCATGTGTTGACAACATGATCTGAATTCAGATCTAATAATCAAAGGTCTACAACATCACAACATCAGATTTTATTGTTCAACAGTATCAGATTAAATTTCCATCAAGCCTTCTTATAATTAGATACTTGGCAGATCCTGCAGGGACTCGTGTGTGTAGGTTCATCCTTTCATCGCTCCGAGCTGTTTTCACTTTAACATCTCATTAGTTCCATGAAATGTTGGGAGAATAGTTTGGGTTTTTTACATGGCAAATTTTTGAAAATGCTCTATATTTAATTAAAGATCATGTCTAAAAATGTTAACAGTAAAAAAGATTGTAAAGTGCGTAAAGGCATATGTTCATACATGTTTCTGGCAGCTTTTAAAGAGGCTTAATCAACATAAGCAATAACATTTCTAAAATACCACACAGTTGTGTCCATTAAAATAATTTGGAGGGAATATAATCAGTATAAATGTGTTAAAAAGGAAATGTAAAGCCTGTTTTCTGGAGGTTCCACCTCTTGCGTTTCCTGTCTTGGATGAAATTCGACTTGTTAATATCACAAGTTGTTTTTATGCTTTAAATCTTTTGATTTTTAAAGCTAAAGAAATTCAGCTAATAAATAAAGCTAATTCATTTATTTACACACAATGTTTGTGGTCATCCAGGTTGAAAAAGAAATATGTAAATAAACTGTTAATGTTAAACTTGATCAATAACAACAAATGGTTGAACTTATAGTGGAAAATAATACACATTTAAAAACACTAAGGTAAGTTATTATGTTGTCCGAGTTTAGTTTAATTTGGTTGTATTTGCCATTCAACACGAAACATCCGGATCTGCAGGATCTTTAGCCCCACCTGGTGGTCAGTACGGAACTCTGCAGGCAACATGGCGGCACCCATCAGAACGTTTTGCTGTACAGGTGAGACTGAGGTTAATCACTAAATATCCACTCTGTCATCTCAGTTTCAGCGCAAAACAAGGGATTTATAGTTGTTAGTATATGTTTATGCTGGTATTTACTTGCTATGTAGTTGTCTGTAAGTAACTAGAGTGGAACGTCAATGCTAACGCGGATGCTAAGCGTTTAATAACAGCAGGTTCTAGTCAATTTGTCTCTTGTTACGAAATGTCGAAAAAGTGTAACCAGTAGATGTTCTTTTTTTGAAGGTCTAAGATACTCCAGCAAACAGTTCAGCACAACATGTGGCGCACAAGCCGGACAGAAGTGGAGAATAGAGTAAGTTGTTTCCACCCTGCGCCAAACTCCTCTGGATTTCCGTCAGATTTAAGGAATAGTGATGGGAATTCGCAGCAAAACTCGATACATTTTTAGATCAGCTCATTAAGAACTGAGGGCACGTAAACACGTAAAGTAAAATTCGGCTTAATATTGTTTGTGTTATCTTTCTAAAAACAAGTGTAAACACTCAAGGATTCATAGTTTGTGATCTGTGTAAACTTGTTTGTAGACATGGACTCGCCCGAAGTGGCACCGAATATGGACCTCTGACTGATCTGCCTGACTGGTCATTTGCAGGTATTTAATTTTTGACCTTTTTAATAAAAGAACACAATAGTTTGTATTCCTGTGCCATCATGCAGCTGATACAACCTGTCTAAATCTTTTTCTTTCCATTTCTGGTACTTAAAGCCTTAACTAGTGTCACAGTGATGTAAATGTTTAAGATTTAATCTGTTTAGTAACTCACTGGAGTCACACAACCACTTTTATTGATCTGTTGCTCATGTTTTATTAGACAACATTTCTTTATGTTTGTTTACATGTTCTTATATCCTGTTGCCTGCCTTTTATCATTTTGGAGTGTAAAAAAAAATGTCTGAGCGATATTTGTGGTTCACAGATGGACGGCCGGCTCCTCCGATGAAGGGCCAGCTGAGAAGAAGGCAGGAGAGAGAAACTTTAGCAGTGAGTTTCACAACAAAAACATCTGCGTCTCCACATTCATTCACTCACTCAGTCACCATTTATTTTCTTTTTGTTTCCCAGAGACGTGTCGTGATGCTGAACTCAGAGGTAGACAGAGGGGTCGAAGTCTGGAAACAGAAGCAGGAAGAAGCCAAGCGAAACGAGGAGCACAAAAAATCTCTTTTACTCAAACCCAAAGGAAAATTATTAATGAAGCCGAAATCCCAGAGTTAGAAACAAACCATGGTGCCACTGTCCAAGCAGACCACCCTGCTACAGTTATTTATACATTATAATGGTTTAATAATTAGTTTGTAAATGCTTTAATAACTGTTTGATTCATTTATAAAAGACATTGGTTTATAAAGTGTTATCAAGTTAACTATTAATTTCATTTTTGGTGGTTGTTTAGGATAGTTAGATTGTTAAAGTGGTTCCCAAATTATCCACATTTCTTTCTACTTCCTGTTTTTGTTTTCTTTTTTTTGGGGGGGGGGCTAAGGGGTTCAAGAGGTCACCAGTTTACCACAGGGAACAAATTATCTCTAAAATCATATCATATTCATCCTTTCACCCCAAGTATTAATAAAAGAAATGCTTCTGATTGTTAATAACCTGTTTCGTGTCTTTATGGAGATGCGACTGTGTTTCCACTAGAGGGCAGCATTTCTCTAGTTTCAACACTTAAGAAAGGTTGAAGCTTCAAACGCAAAGCAGCTCAGATTCTGAACTCAACTTTATGTTAGAGAACATTAAATATCTTGGTTTTATATTAGTTTTAGTCTAAAGTGTTACTATAAATACATTCAGTCCAGAACAACTCAGTGAAAATGTGTTAAATGTTACATAATATTGTTTAGATATTTATCAACTATAATTTTACAAAACTAAAACAATGCAACAATATTTGGAATAAATTCCAGTCGTAATTAAGTGTATTTTATGAAACATTTTCTTTTTTTTAGTTGTCAGTCTATGTCTAAGGTTTTTTTTTTTTTCATAAAAGTTACTTAAAAATCATAAGCTTTTTTTTAAAAAAAGTTTTGAAGCTAAAGAAAGAAAGTCCAGTTAAATCAGTGCCGTTTGGGCATTTACAGTTTAATACTCAGCAGGTCGTTTTAAATGTAGTAAACTTGGTGTTGATGGTTTGTTTGATGCGCTTAAAAAGAAAGTGGATTTTGCAGGTAAACATGTAAAACTAGAAAAGCACTCAGTGTTGACCTGAAGTACCTCGTTTCCCCATGTGATTTACACCAAAATGATCAGTTTCATCTTGGTTGTTTCGACTGATGAGGAAACACCTTTAGCAATTGGATTGACATTATTTCATTATTAGTTCAGAACTTATTCCAGAACGTTTTGAGTTATCTTGCTAACAGACAAATTACAAACCGGTGAAAACATTGTTACCTCCTGGTCGAGGTAATAATAGACCAATTTCATCCAAAATCACAAATGCAGCCATGTTGTATTTTTGGAACCAGAGTCTGTGTACTGGAGACTTGAGGCTTACAGTCCCGCCCACTCACCTACAAAATCAAGATGTTTTCAGCATCAAACAACTAATTATAATGAAATGTGTTGAAAAAATAAACTTTTCAATTTACAGCAGCAAGATAAGGACTTTGTAAATCAACAGAAGTCCTAAAAAAAGTTTATTAAAATGTCCCTTTTATTTAAATGGATGGGGCAGGACTTCAATCATATACTGCATCCATCCACTAGGGGGAGCTCAATTAACTTTTTTTTTCTGTGTCCAGTTCACACACATCTCCAGTCTAAGAATGTCCCCTGAAATAAACCCGTAATTTGAATTAATTCATTAACATAACTAAGTTCACTCTCCTGTGAAGAACAATGAGAAAAAATATTTCCATTTAAAACAATGTATTTATTAATCAACAACTTTTTTCATACTTAGTTGAGTTAAAGTTGGAATTGACCTGTTTTATCCCTCACAGATCTGTTCTGGAAGTCTTCAGAGCTGCAGTTCGAGTCGTGTTTTTGTTTTGTAGGGATTAATCGTGTTAATTGACTCATAAAGTGAATATTTACAGAATGAGTTCAGCCTCTGCTCACTCAGGCTTGTTTTGGGTTTTTTTTTTTCTCGCTCCCTCCTTTTGCCTTTTTTCGCTTTTTGCCCTGATTTTGTTGCAGACTTCAGCAAAGCCTCACTGTAATTAGGGCTGCGAGCCGCTGAGTTGCAGATTCTTTTCGGTGGATGTGGGAGTGTTCTCCCCGCCTCCCCTCCTCTCTCCTCCTTTTTAACTTCTTTTCTTCGTGAAGTTGACCGAAGGCGCTGACAGACGGGGTGGGAGGACACTGAGCAGACTACTAAAGGGTGTTAAAGAAAATAAATGTTAAGATCATGTCAGATTCATCAGCAGGGCGATGCTCACATCCTCTCACCTGCAGCATCAAAGGCCTCCGACTGCCTCCGCAGTGAGAAATCTAACTCCTCTTGTAACTGTTTGACTCACCAGCTCTGCACATGCTGCTTTCCTCTGAATGTCCTTCCTCTCAGCAGCCTCTCCTTTCATCCTCCTCCCCGTCTTTCTCCCCCTTCCTCTCCCCCTCGTGTTGTTTTGGGTTTTGTGGAAATGAGAACCAGATGTGACTCATTGTGCAGAAGTCAGCAGAGGATGGAGGGGCAGTGGGAGTCGTGGGGTGTTCGGTGAGATTCTGAGATGAAGGATTAAAAAAAAGGGGGGGTGGGTTAAAAGATGATTAAGATGTGGTTGAATTTAAGGACCCTGCAGTTTCACCCACAGACCTGACGCAGGGAGGCTTTCCTGACAGATGGGGTGCCGGAGGACAGACGGTGCAGCTGAGGCAGGGTGCAGGGGGTTTGTTCTGATTCAGCAACTTGTTCATAAAGGCCACTTCCTGACCGGGTGTTCTCAGAATACAACTTCTGTAGAAGTTTGACGAACTCCACTGACTGGACGTTCTGAACTCTGTGTGACTTCTGAGAACTGGAACCGCTGGCTGCAGTTGTCTCTGGTTTCTTACAGTAAAATCCATCAGAATCCCTGTTTCATTTAAAGTTATCAGGATTTAAACAGTTCTCACATCCAGTTCATGAATCTTAGTGTTTAAGTTTTCAAATTTCACCTGTATGAGTAAAAGTCTGACATTATTAATCAGCTCTCAGGTTTCTCTATACCAGATGTGTGAGCTGCTCACATCATCAGTGATGCTCTTGAAGTGTCTGCTGATAACAAGCTTAAAGAGGCCATTTCACACAAATTTCATGACTTTGTGGTTATCTTAAGTATTAACCTGTAATATGAAACATTTTATATCAAAAAAACGTCAGGAAACACTGATTAACAGACCTTTCAATCTCTTTGTGTGAAGATTCGTCCAGTTTGGGGCTGCAACTCATTAATATTCATTATGCCAATTTGCCGGACTCTGATTGGCTAACAAACTAGCCTATGAGAGCAAGTCATTCCTTCCCGTCTGCGCATGGCAACAGCGCACCGAGTCTCTTCCTGTTTTTTACGTCTTATGCTACAGCTTTTAGCAAGCAGCATGCTAGCTGTGTTTCAACTGAGGGAACTGATGAATACTAATGGTGCGTTCCAGTCGTCTTCGGAACTCGGAATTTCCGACCACTCGGAGAAACAACTCGGAAAAATGGATGCCACCAGCAAAGTTGTTGCTCTATCTGAGTACAAAGAACTTATAACTTAAGTATTCTTTGCACCTACAATAAAAACCATAAACACCAGTCAATTTTGGCGGCAAAGTTTGCAAGTTTTCATATTTATTTTCAGCTTTGCAACAGCGTAATTATCTGTAACAACAATACCAACTACTCAGTGCTACTTACATAGTAAACCGAAGGAAAACAGATCATATAAATGAGGAAAAAATAAAGATGACAAGTAGTACCGGACGCAGCCATCTTTAAATGCGGGATCTCGGGGTCCTCTGAAACCTCTGAGCTCTCAGCTAAGAATTCCGAGTTCACTGCATCATTTCCGGCTAACTTATCTCAGAATTTCGAGTTCCGAGGACGACCTGTGACGAAACAAGTACCGGCCGTTTGAACTCAGGTTTTATCGCCACCTGCGTAGTTTGAGAGATTAAAACTGAAAGAGAAGTTGTTGACCTGTTTTCACACCCACTATGAAGGTAAGAACACCTGTGGAGCTAAAATATTCAACAGAAACCTCAGAAAAACCGTTTTTAATGGAAGGGCCTTTTTAAGGTTTGTCTCCTCTTTAGTCCAATGGACAAAGTCTCCATGGTTTCCAAAAAGAACTTCAAAATAAGACCAAATCTGACCAGAGAACAGTTTCCACTTCACCTCAGAACATGTCATTAGAACTTTAGTCCAGAGAAGATGCTGGTGTTTCTGGATCACATGTGGCTTCTTCTTTACATGATCCATCTTTAACTGGTGTTTGTGGATCACATGGTGATACATGGAAATGTTTTTAGCCCATGCAGAGACATCCAATAGAAAACCACACCTGTTTTGTGTGCAGTGCTTCTGCAGGGCCTGAAAAACATCAACATTCAGTCCTGACCTTTGACCTTGTCCCTTGCACACATTGATGATATTATTCACTGTAGATGATGAGATCTTTAAAATCATCACAATTTTATATTGAGGAACATTTTTCACATGTCTAAGACACCGTTTGTCACATGTTGGTGAACTTCTGTCCATCTTTACATCCGAGAAACTCTACCTCTCTGAAATGCTCCTTTCATACTCAGTCATGTTACTGTTGCCAACAAGCCTAATAAGTTGTCCAACGTTCCTCCAGTTCTATGACTTCTATGAGTCTTGTTCCTACCATCAAATTCACAAAGAGCTAATATGTTCTATGAAAAAGTAAAAAAATCTTGTAAGTTGTTCATATTTTACTCCAATGATGGGCAACAAGAATCACCATCCTGCATGTTTTAGATGTTTCCCTGCCTCAACTCACCTGATTTAAATCCTGTTAACAACCTGTTCATCTGAACCAGGTGTGCAGAAGAAGAGAAACATCTGAATAATGAAGCATTCTAGTGGCCTTTATGCCCACACCTGTTTTATTAGGAATTGCATTCTATTTTCACTTATATTTTAAACAGCATCTGAACTTCTTTGTATTTGGAGTGTATATAAAAAAGTATATTGTTAAATATTGTAGGTCATCCAAACAAAGACCTGGGTTGAAGTGCGAGCAGCCATCCTGACCACTTCCTGTCTGGCATGAAGAAGGACTGCTGAACCTAATGGTTGTTCCTGCACCACCCAGGTATTACTGTACTGTATGTGTTCAGAATCCAAAGTGACAGAAAAGAACTGAAAGAAAAATGGAAAGTAAAACAGCTGCCAAACGTTCTCATCTGCTGTTAAAAACAGCAGCACAAATTCTTCGCAGGTCATTTCTGAAAATGCACCCCGAGTGTTCCAGGAGAGCTGCAGAATTCTGTTTATAAAGACACAAATTAGTCATAAAAAGTTCCAGAGAGCGACTTCTGCTGAAACAAATGGAAACACCAGATGACTGAGAGGTTAAGAAGAAATGTGCCAGTGTAGGAGGAAAGAGGAAGAGCAGATGTTCGTGGAAAAATGCTTCAAATGGGAATTTTATTTTAGATTCCTATAGCGGACAGGATTTTATTTATCACTGATAAACAATGTGTCAAACTAACAAAGGGATAATAATCAGCTACCAATTTGATATTTTCAGAGTTTCGGAGAAGATTTTTGTGTTTTTTACTCAATTGGAAGATGAAGATCTGGTGGATCTGTATTCAGTTAGTTGCACTCTGAAAATTTGCCACTAGATGTCGCTGTATGCTTCTGATGAAGCAGAAACACGTTTCAGTTTTGATTCATTTTGTTTTCTAAAATAAATCTGAGTCTCTTAGTATAAATGAATGCTGAGTTTGTTACTCTGATCCAGAAGGATTCAGGGTTTTTAATCTTCTCTGCTTCTGACTCATATAATAACACTGGCAGAGACTCGAACCCTCAACTGTTTGAAGTAAACAAACTTGATAAATCAGCCAATCCAACCACAGCACAATCTAAACAGCTGTTACATTAGTTTCTGCAGAAACTCCAGACTTTTTCAAAAAGAGTTGGTTGTTAGATGAAGTAACTTTCACTGTAACTCGTTGGAATGAAGCTGATCATCATTAAAGTTTCACGTGATCAAGAGAGAGAATCAGAGAAACGTTTAAGGTGCCCTGGCACACAAAGTTCATGACTTTGTAGTTATTCCTTAAGTATTAAAGTTTAACCTGAAATACGTATTTATCTAAAAAACATCAGGAAAAACTATTATCCAGCCATTTACGATAAGAGTAATCTGACAGCTTGAAAATTGACCTCGAATCGGGTCTGTACTCATTAATATTTATTATGTTAATTCGCTGGACTCAGATTGGCAGCTAGCCTATGAGAGAGATAACGTTGCAGGCGTGGTGTCAACTGCGCGAGCTGATGAATATTAATGAACAAAATCAGTGTGACATTACAATGATAGGGTGTTCGAACTCATCGGATTCCTGCACCTCATTTAAAGGCATGGTATACGATTGTGTGAACGCTCCTCAAGAGGGCACTATTGCAAAATAAGAAGTCCCACCCCTTGCTTCATGCTCTCCCCCTAAGCCACGCCTCAATAACACAGGCATGCGCAGCCAGCATGGTCTTGTTGGGTCTCCGCCACAGTCACGTTCTCCAGCTTCACTTGAGTAACACAAAATACAACCTGATCTTACCCGTCCAGAAGAAAATCGGCAACCAATGCTAGGTTAGCAAGCCCTTAGCTTCCTTGAGTTTACCCCACCATGTAAATGCAGCAGCTCCGATGCAGATTCGGCTTTTGTCACGCTCTTTGTCGGCTTTCTTCCTTCTTGTTGCTATTTCCACAACATCTTTGCGTTTTCGATTCATTTTGGGAAGCATATCTGCACTAACGTCGAGCTTGATGCTCCACCAAACGAACACGTTGGCTAATGCAGCTTGCGCTATCTATTTATCTGCTGTCGCGACAAAGTAGCGCGAGCTCACTTCCTGTTTATAGGCTAGAACGAGCATTGCGTGTACACGAAGGGGACACGCAGAGAGGAAGGTGCTGGAACACAGAAGCTTTGCTTACAAACCAATTATCCTGGACGGACCGTGGAAGTTGATTGGATGAGGTTTTTTCAGGGTTTCTCGCTGTTGAAAGAATGATCATTACGCGGTCTAGTTTAAGAACTCCTAAAATGTAAATTGCCACAAGAGTATTTTTTGCAGTTTTAAAAAAAAGTGTTTTAAAATGAAATTATATACCTTGCCTTTAAGTGAAAAAATAGAAAGAAAAAAGTTATTGTGCAATTTTCACACCCAGTATGAAACCAAGAAGACCAGTGGAGCCAAAATATTCAACATAAAACTCAGAAAAAAATATTTTTTATGGCAGAAATAATAAAACCCTGCTGATCATCTGAATCACCAGAAACTGACTGAATTAATGAGAATTAAAAACAGTTTAAATCAACTCCCTAAAAACAAGACAAAACAAACAAACCTGATCGAGGAGGTTTGAGTTCTGTATATATATTTTAGGGTTTAACTTGACCTGGTGACTGGAACAGCTGCTGATCTGCCAGAGGTTGACGTCTTGTTGTTTTTAACGCTGCAGTTGTTTTTGCCTTTTAACAACAGCTGTAAAACTTCAACTCTCAGCTTTGCCAAAGCAGCTGCTGCTTTTTCACCCTTCAGCTTCAGACTCAACGTTAGTTCAAATCGCTTTCGTTGCCGCAGTTCCAAATGTTTTAAAGACGTGTTGCTGCTGCCATCACGTTCAAAATGAGCTCATTTTTCCAACGAAATGGTCAAATATCTCACTTTCAACATCTGATACGTTGTTTATGTTCTAGTGTGAATATGTGTGTGATGACATTTGCAAATCGTTGAATTCTGTTTTTATTTACACTTTTCAAAGTGTTCCAATTTTTTTAGAGCGACAATTTGTTTGTTTTTAGTGTTTAAAGCAGATTCTGTATTAAATGTGTGTAGAATAAAGTAACTAAAGTGCGTAAATACGAGTTCAAACACTGAAAACTGAAACCAAGACCATTTCATATATTACCTAATACAAAACTAATAATAAAATACTCATGACGCTAAACCACAACTTCACATGTGAAGGACTTTAACTGACTTTTCTTTTATGATTGAAATGATTCACCCAGATTGCAGTTGTTTACTGTCACGCTGACCATAAATCACAAGTTAAAATGAAGAGAAATGAAAGGAAGATGGCGAAAGCAAATACATATTTGTGGGGAAGAGGAGTGGTTTCAAACCAAAGCTCATAAAAAAGATTTTATTTTTTTTAAATAGATGAGGAAAACGCAAAGGGAGGCATGCTGCGTGAAATATATCCCTAACTTCTCACATTACTTTGTTGTTTTATCAGGTTTTACTTGCTGTTTTTATACATTCCTTTGTGTTTTGTGTTGGTCAGTAAGAAGAAGTCAGGAGACGTGATCTATAAGCCACAAGCTGGAGGAGGAGAAAGGGTTCAAGAAAACCAGATGTTTGGCTGGAACGCATTTCTTTTTAAAAGTATGTGACCGTTCCATCAGTTTTTCCGACTCGCTGGTGTAACCGTGTCCAGACTGTTCCTCTGTGGCCTTCCAACGTCTGAACACCTGGATCAGGACTGTTCACATGTCATGCGTGAGCTTTTACGCTCTCAGGTTTTATAAATTCCTGATAAATCACTGTAAATACTTCTGTTATTTGATTTGATTGTGTTTTGTTGCCAAATTAAAATTTTATTGCAGTTTTTTTTTTATATATGCTGGTCTTTTAGAACAAAACAAAATATTTCATTCAGATCTGAAGCTTAATTTCAAAATATCCTTCAAATGTTATTGATTTTCTGAAAAACTAACTGCTAATCCTTTTATTTTAACAAGAAAGATCGATCAGAACAACAACAGGGTGGATGCAGTTTTGCTGCTCGTTCTTATTTGGGTCACTGTTACTGTAATTATGGCTCCAGCTCAGTCAGATTCTAACATTTCCTCAGCTGGGACTTCGGCTTGGAAAAATTGCAGATGTTGATCTGGCGACAGCTCACTCTGAAAGAGGAAGGATGATGTCATGAGTCTGGTGTTCATGTGCTTTTGTTTTGAAGAAACGCCTGCAAAATATAACCGTTTCTGTTAAATTATAGGGTCAGCTGACACGTACTTAACTTCTACCTGCAGACACGTGAAACGGGTCAAAACAGGACAAAACTTTTAGAGTGGATCATCGAGTCAGTCGCGGGCTGTTTAGCAGAAAGATCTGATCTTTTAAGGTTTGTGTTGAAAGATTCTGTCGTAGATTCAGTCTTTGAATGACCTCATGTTGAAGAAACGGAGATTAGTGGGATTAGGTGGATTAGTGTCATCTGAAAACAACTTTAATCACTAAAATGTCATAATAGTTCACTCTAAAAGTGTTTAAAAACATTTATACTGCTATTAGTTTTATAAAACATCATCATTCTAATAGAAATATTGTTATTCCTGTGATAAATTACCTGCACGTACAAAAACTTCGTACATATTTTAAACCAGATTGGCCTGAATCTGTGTGGCCTGTATATTCAAACACTGTTGAAGAAGAAGGTTCACAAATATATTTTAAAATATAGAAACCAGTTTTATTTGAACTTTTCAACATACAAAACAGGCAGGAGAAAAAAAATCTCATTTCATATTATTGATATGATCATCACTATAAATATAATTACCATTATCATTGTTATTGAAGAAATCTTTTTTTTTTCATTGTATCAAAGTCCATAAATAACATGATCGGTATTTTGTGCCAAATTCTAAGGGATTTTTAAGTGTTCCACATAATTCACATTAATGTGATCAGATTACCAGCAAATTGATGAACGTAAACTGGGATTTATTTCTATTATTGTCACGTTTTGCCTCTGTCCAGCAGGACTCGTAATGACAACATACAAGAGCAAAAAAACAAACAATCAAACCAAAACTCAATCAGAACCTTTTCAGACAACAATAATAACAATAATCAGATTTATAATAACAAACTTCCCTAAAAGGGTAAGACATAGAAATTGCACCATATGGTTGGAAACTGTACTAAAGCAAGTAGCTCTGCTCATGTTAGCCAGTAATGCAGCGGAGTCGCTGAAGACTTTGTCATTTGTGAGTTCAAAGGATCGCATTTCTTTAAATTTTTTTTCCATCTGACTGTATGCACTGAGTCTGTCTTTTCAATGTTAGTTTTATTTACAGAAAATGTTTGCAAAATTCCTGAACCAGAATTTTAGTTTTTAGATGTCTTGACCAGACAATCAGCTCCAACATCTTCAACAAGATCAACTAACAGTTACAAAGTTCAAGTCTGTAAATAAATCGATTCCAAAACTGTCCATGAGTGACGCATTCTTACATGCAATACCATCGAATCCATCAAACATTTACAGATTATTGTTGAAAAAACTGAGAATCATTATTTGTCTCAGAAGAAAGAGAATTATTTTATATAGTCAAAATTACAGCCAAGTACCAACTTGAAACAAACCCCATTTCAGTACCTCTTTTTTTAAAGAATATCTGAGTATTTTATCTTTGAATTTTTTGAGAAATAAAAAAGACAAACTTTTGACATTTGTTGTTAAAGACCCACTCCAAAGAAAATCATATTTTTTATGTTGTTAACATGTTCTTATGGCATTTTTCTGATGCTCTATGACATATCTAAATTAAGCTCAAAATTGCTTTTCTGAGTATTTCTGCTTTTAAATGTCTGTGAATTAGTAACAGACAGAAAAATGTGTCTAAAAAAGATTGGATATGTGATGTAGAATAAGTACTGGGCGGGGCCACAAGCTCCTACTTCTGCTAGCTGTTAGCTAACTGTTAGTTAGCTGTAAGCTAGTAGTAGAGCTAGCATAAATGGAGAGCAGCAACAGGGAGGGGCGGGGGGTCCTCCGCACCAACAGTTTCTCCCACAGCATAGAGGTGAATTGCTAATGAGCTACTGCTGCTATGCAGAAACTACTTCCTGGAAAACAGCACAGGTTTTTGATTTTTTGTAAAAACGCCATAATATATATTTAAAGACCCCTGAGACACTTTAAAAAATCTCAAAAGATGATCAGAGTGGGTCTTTAAGAAGTTTGTGTACTAATAATTAAAATGACAGGAAGATGGGCTTCTTCTGTACAGGTGGAGAGCAATTTATATTGTATCTTTGAACAGACTCAGTTTGGATAAACAGAGATTAGGTCTGATGGCTTGTCACAATAGGGCAAAGTGAATACTTCCACCACAAGCAGCTGTAATTCCTATAAATTCATTGTAGTTTATGAAAATGCTGTTTTAAAACTTCTATATTTTCAGAAATTTTACATTATCCAATTATTATGGCAGAATATTATGCTGTTCCTGTTGAAAGTGTCCCAGGCTGCACCAGGTTAATAAAGTTAGCTGCTGATATTTTAGAGCGCTAATAAAGGAATTATATATGTAACTGGAACCATGTGAGAAGATAATCTCATAGCAGCTCATGGGACCAACTTATTTTACAGCAGTCTGTAGCAGAAATTAGCAGATGAGCTAGCTAACTACAGCTCTTCTGGTTCTGAGTGTAATTAGATCAAGATTTATAAAACATGTTGTCATGAACTGCTATGAAATTTAGAGATTGGAGTTGTTTTAAGATGGCAATAATCCAGTTTAGTCTTTGTTTTCCTCAGATTAGCTGTTAATCTGAAAATTCTCAGAATATATGTAAGATACACCCATCAAAAGACCTGAACATCCACTTTAAATAAAAAACAAAGTTTTTCTGCATTTGATCTCAGAACTGACACTTACTACATTAAATAAGTAAGTAAAGAAGTCATGACTTAATGATTTTGTAATGAAATCAGGTTTTTGAGTTTTCTTTAAGAGCAAAATAAAATATTTGAAGCTGTAGATTTAAAAATAAAAGTGCTGAAGCAAAAACAGAACAAACAAAAACAAAACAAAGATTAAAATCATTGAAAAAAATCCTTCTGGCTGTATTTCAGAGCAACACAATTTAACAGGAATTATTACAGGGTTAAACTGAAGCACTTTATTTTAATGAGTGGAGAATCAGACAGCAGTTCAGCCGGAGTCGTCCAGTCAAAGGAAAAGACGGGATGAAGGAAGAACTTTGCTGATGAGAACGAGTCTTTGATTCTCTCCGTTTTTATTCTGGATACGTTCCTAATTTCTGAACATAAACAGCACGTGTAAAAAGTTAAAATACAAATATACTGTTTCCTGATTTCAGTTTTATGGGCCTTTTCTTCTTTCTCAGAATTTACAAACCACCAAACATGTTGTTCTCTTTTATTCCTTACAGTTTGTTCTCCTTTTTCACACTCTTCTCCAGTCTTCAGCTTCCTTCTTGTGCCTTCAAACTCTTCCTCCGTTCTTCCAGTCTCTCTGCAGCAGTCTGTCAGTGACCTGTCGGTCTGTCTACACCTTGTCCAGCAGTGATCTCTGACAGTAGAGGAGGCGTCGAGGTGTACCGTACTTCCTGAAGAACAAAAGAGCTCCCAGAGTGATCAACACCAGCACCAGCAGGAGGACTGGAATCACCACGCCCACCACCTGCGAGCCTCCCTCTGACTCCTCAATGATGATCACCGTCCGACCCTTCTTGGGTTCCTCGCTTTCGCAGCCCATCCAGTCACGGAGCACCGACTTGGGGTAGCCGGACTCCACCTTCATGTGGTGGTTGTTGAACTTCCAGTACTTATTGGCCTTGTAGAAGTAAGTGTAAGCTGAAGGAAAAGATGGAACAGATGTTTGTTGATAGAGTTCATGCATTAATTGTCTAAAACAATTTTTGTTTGATAAAAGTTCTAGAATTGGACATTTAGACATAAATAAACTACTCATCAGCTATGATATTTAGACCCAAAACATCATGTGAAAGAGAACTTACATGCATCTTCACTCATGAAGGCAGCTTTGATGTTATCTGGCGATCCACTCCACTTGCTAATGGGTTTAGGATAGCCACTGTAAACTCTGCGAGTCTGTTCGTTGAAACGATAATATCTACACAAAGACCAAAATATTAACAACATGAAACACGAGACTTCAAAAAAGAAACAGTTAAGATGATACATTTTTTTAATAAAAGTCATCTTGAGTTTTAAAGGACTCCTTTAGAGAGTCTAGTGACATCTAGTGGTGAAAATGTAGATTGCAGCCAACTAAAATGAACTCTTAAGTAACATGTTTTTAACACATTGAACAAACTATAACAGCTTTTAAAAATACAGCAGGACATGTTTCTATTCTGTGCTTGGTTTGTTGTTTGCAGCTACTATAGAAATGCTGAATAAACTTCACAAATGAGACAGATTTAATCGCAATAAAAAGGCATCTTCATTGGGAAATTTCATCACAATAATCCTTATTTTCAAGCAAAGAATTGTAATTTCCAAAAATGGTTTTGCAGCTCTGCCAACAGATCTAGATAAATGGGATCTAGTTTGTTTTAAGAAGGATGGCATTAATAGCAACATTCGGCTAAAATGATAGGGGCATAAAACGGGTTTCTGTTAGCATGATGTAGAGCTGACTGTATTAGGCTTTAAAATATTACATTTGTAATCCCAGATTCAGAGATTTTTCAGCCAGTAATGTCCAACAAAATAACAAAATTACACTGACTCGTGAACCTGACAATCGTTGGTTAAAGTATCTAAACATTTACAATAAGCTAATTAACAAGGACACAATGGCAATACAAACAGCCTCAAAAGCTGTTACTTTCTTTTAATAAACTCATGACTGCTGTTTTAAGCTCTTTGTAACAGTTAACAGTGTAACAGTACAGTTATTTTGATTTCTTGAAATCCTGTTAAGACCCCCTACTTGGGTTTTATGACCTACAGAGGAGCTTCAACCCAGTGTTGACATAAGTTCCATGGTCTGCTGTGCCTTGTTGCAAGGTCTGCCTTTTTTCATATCTACTATATTAATGTAAGTAAAATGAAAAACATTTAGAAAATACATGAAAATATAAATAATGCTTCAGATTCATGGTGGTCATGGACAGAGGTTTGACAGTGGGTGTATTAACTGGCTGTAGCAGCAAAAGGAAGGAAATTAAACTGTATATAAATATGTCTTATGCTTCACAGGCATTTTAGCTGAATGTAAAAATGACTGAAAAAATATAACAGTAATTTGGTATCAAAACTTAGAAGAAAATTTCAGTTGGAATTTTTGATTTTGACAGTTTCGAAACAGCAAATAAATACAGACAATTGAAAATTCTTGGAAATATGAAAGTTTTCTTGTTGCAAGTGTCTTAACTTTGCTTCAATTTGTTTGCAATTTATCCTCATTTTAGTCTCCGGTTTGTCGCTCTCTGAAAGTCAGATTTTGTTTTTAGTTTCCAATCGGTCTCAATTTAGTTTCACAGGTTGCTCCTTGCAAATTTGTATCACATTGCTTGCATTTACCAGATGTCCACAATGACTATTTCAGATACAATTTGCCTTGTGAATGTTTTCAAATGTGTTCAAAATTCTGTGAGGTCCTGCAAGGAAACTGGGAACCCTTGCAAACATTTCAAGACATTTTGGAAACTCCCTCGCAACTGCTGTTGGCTGTTTGCTTCCAGCAGTCAGAAGCCAGATATAACACACAGAACTCCCAAACTGATCAGGTCGTTCAGACAGTTGCAGTAAAGAGACTCACTCAGTTCCTTTGAAGAAGTACGTCTGTCCTGTTGGAGTGTATAAAAGTGCAGCATCGATCTTGTCGTGGGGTAGACCTGTGCCCAGGTCTTTCAAGGTCTTTGGAGAATCCTTGTCCATGGTGGACTCAGTGAAAACCCAGTATCTGTCACCTGGATACAAACATGGAGACAACGGAGTTGAAGTCTCAGGTTGGAAGTAGAAAGAGCAGCAATGAAACTACGTCAGATCTTTGTTTTATGCTGATTTTACCTTTGAAAAAAACAAACTTTCCATCCTCCCTCTCGTAGGCGGCATTGATGTTTGAAGGAAGGCCTTTCCAGAACTGATTGATGAGTCTGGGGTAGCCAGGCAACACCTTATTGTTACGTATACGCCAAAACCACTTGTCCTGCAAACACACACATACAGAAGATTATTCAACTTCAACTGACAACTTTCATAGATATCTATAAATGTTGTTTAAAGATAATCAAAATCTCAAACGAATTAGAAGAAGTGAAGAAAAAAGTGAAGAAATTCGATCTTTGAAAAGATTTTAGATCCATATGGATATTAAAGCAGAATGAAGATGTCATGTACCTTAAAAACAAACTTTTCCCCTCTAAGGATGGCGATCGTGTCGAAGTGTCCCTCACACACGTCAGGACCATCGTCTGGCTTGTTGGGTTTGGATGGTTTGGTGGGACGAGGGGGAGGAGGAGGCACACCGGACTTTGTGCCTGTTGTGGAGGTTTAGTTGAGAGAAGGGTGAAGAATCATTGAACTGTTCATATTATTGTGTCATAAACTGTATTTAAACCCACTCTTTAATTTCTCGTTTTATACCCAAGATTATGTGATCTGTTGTAAATACATTGAATTTATGTGCAAACGCTACAGTTTTATTCACTGGCTGAAATCTCTCCCATTCCTCTAGTTAAAGCACCAACCATAAATCGCCTGGATGCCTCTGCGATCATCATCCGGAAGCTGGAAGTTTTCCGTATCAAACCATTGGTAGAAAGGAGCCATGATGGCAGAAGGGTCATCGGTATGCTCCAAACCCAGAGCATGACCCAACTCATGAACCGCCACCAGGAATACATCATTCCCTGCAGACAAATTAGGTTCCAGTTAGTCCTGCAGGGACAAAAGCAGTACATAGAGTTTGTCCTATTCCCTTTTGGCCATCTCCTACCTCCCTGATCCACTTTCCCTGTAGTCCACGGTTCTGCTAGGTCAAAGTGTGTATCTCCACCAATGCCATTACCAGGGAAGTAAGCATGTGCTAGAAAGCCTCCCTCGCCATCAAACGGTGTGCTGTCACCGTGGAAACCTTCTGAGAAGGACAGCATGATATCTGCATACTTGTCCACGTTGCCTCTGATCGTACTGAAGGCGATTTCTCGGAAGGTGAGCGGGATAGCGCTCTCCCACACTTTGAAGGCCTTTCTGATGGCTTCATATGTTGCTTTCTCTCCCACTTTGGGGGTGTAGTTCTCGATGCTAGGAGATGATAGGAGAACACGAAGCAGATACATTCTTAAATGAATGGGTTCAAACTGGGATTTGGATTTTTCTGCTGCAGACAATAAATTGTTCTCAATTTGTGTAAGAAATTTGAGTTGGTATTCTGACCTGAAGGTCACCTCCGTCTTGTCCCACTTCAGACCTTGACGAACATATCTCTTCCTCCTCAGGCTGGTTTTCAATTCTGCACCAAACTTGTCAGGGACGCCACATCGCGGCCGCTTCATCGCTCTGGTATATTTTGAAATATTTAATATTGGCTTTCATTGTTTAAAAACAGGAAGTTGTGTAAGACTGAACAATCAATGTCAGTCAGCACTCACTCTAATGTGTTGGTGTCTACAGATCCCGTGACGTTCAGTCCGTAAAACCTCTGCATGGCTGATATCGCTGCTTCGATGGACTGCGGTGAGCGGAGGGCCTGGGCTCTCACGTCACCTGGAGGCAGGTAGCCATACTTCTGAAGCCACGTCTGAGCCAAAAGAGAGAAATAAAAAAAAATATTGAATAATTTTTTTAAAACATGTACATTAATTAAGACCATTATTCTTGTGAGAGTAAATAATTAGGTTTTTGTTGATTAATTTGTTATAAAATGATAAAATCACTCTGTTTTCACTTATTGTTTCATTAAAGTGTAGAAACTACTGTGGATTACATACAGATGTTGTCATAACACTTTTACCTTTAACCCCCCCCCCCAAAAAAACCCCAAACAAACAAAAAATGTTAAATAAAAAAAATACATAAAAACAAAATAGACAGTAAAATAAAAACATATGAAATTCTCCTTAAAATTTCCTAAACAATAAAAATAACAGCAAGTAACATTTGATTAATATTTGACTATTTACTTTTTAACCCTTTTTACAAGCATCACACTATATTTTCTGACGTTAATATATTAATTATTTTTTCTGTTTTATCCAGGAATCACATCATCAAAACATTTGTTTCTCTTTCTCTTAGACAGATTTTTGGCAGTTGGGCAAAGAAAAAACAGGAAAAAAGAAGAAAAAGAAACATCAAAATCGTCTTAGTCAACACAGAGATGGGACTGGCAGTTTTAATGGGTGTTTGTCTACTCACAGCCAATTCCATGGTTTGTCTGGACCTGCTCCTCTGAGATCATACGGATAACACACACATGGTGATTCAAGGAGACAAAGGGTTTGTGTGTGTGCAGTCTTGTTAACTTCATCTAAAGCAGCTAACACATGCTAAAGTAACTCAGCAAGTTAAGTTTATATATTCTTTTTATCTTCTTGTGACTTTGACAATTTCCTATTTAATAACTTTTAAAAGTGACACCAGCCACTTGAGTGGTACCAGCGTGAATGTGGGAATCGTTTGGATGAACTTTGTTGTGGGTACGTATTTACAGAGGAACTAAAAGCCAAATAAAACACACAATCTGCAAACACTGATGTCATTTTGGTCACGATGACCCAGAACTCTGTCTAGACTATTGTAGCCAAAGACGACTGGCAGCTCCAATGGTGGAAGAAATTTAGATTTTCAGCAACATTTGAATTCTTCAAAGCTTGACCTTAAACTCTCCTTGCTACAAACTATACAAGACAAACAGTCGAGGTGTCAGCTAAAACCACAACTATTTATCTTCTTTACACAAAGAGCACTCCCCTTTCTTTCCATTATAAATGTTGCTGGTGGTTTAAGAAACATAAAGAGGCCATTTCATACAAATTTCAGGACTTTGTGATTATTTCTTAAGTATTAACCTGTAATATGAAACATTTTATATCTAAAAAACATCAGGAAACACTGATTAACAGACTTTTCAATCTCTCTGCATCAAAATTCGGGTGGTTCCGTCAGGCTTCGAGCAGCAGCTCTTTCATATTCATTATTCGAATTTGCTGGACTCAGATTAGCTAACAAACTAGCCTATTAGTGCAAGGTATACTGTTTCCTACTGTTTCCTGCCCCACTGCGCATGGCAACAGCAGACATATGCCGCTTTTCCACCGACAGAACACGGTGCAGCTCGGTTCTCTTTAGCCCCCTGCGGACCCTTTTCCACCGCCTTTCTCGGGTCTAAACCCGAAACATTCCGCGCCAACCCGGCCTCTTTTTTCAGACCACCTCCTCGATGCGGGCCCACACGCCCACCTGTCTACTGATTGGTCCAGTAAACTGCTACCAGTGACACGACTACCTACGTAGTGGTAGACCCTGATTGGCCCGGCTGTGTGTGTTGTTTCACGCGCTGTGACGTCGCGGACAAAGACTTTTGCGCGCCACTTTTCATAACCAGATGGGCACGCCCCTATCCCCACTTACGTCCGCTTTATGTTTCCACTGCCTCAAGCGAGTTGATCCGCGCTATACTGTACCGCTCTCAAGCGCGCCGTGCCGATTTGTCGGTGGAAAAGGGGCAATAGTCTCTTCCTGTTTGATACATCTTATGCTACAGCTTTTAGCCAGCAGCCTGCTAGGCGTGGTTTCAACTGCGGGAGCTACCAAATTCTAACCTAACGAGCAAAGGAGTTGTTATGTAACAAATACAGGCTGTTCGAATTCGGGAAAACTTGGGTTTTATCGCCACCTGCGAAGTTTGAGAGATACAAACTGAAAGAGAAGTTGTTGACCTGTTTTCACACCCGCTATGAAGGTAAGAATACCTGTGGAGCTAAAATGTTCAAAAGAAACCTAAAAAAAAATGTTTTTAATGGAAGGGCCACTTTAAGATCTTCAGAAACATGTTTAAAAACTCCTGTCAGCCACAAAATAGTTGTGTTAGCTTAGCTTACCAATTAGCTAGTGTAGAGATAAACGTAACATGCTATAGAGGCCAAGCTAGCTGCTTCAGCATCTACATAAGCTACACAACCATAAAGCTGGGAGCAGTAACAGAGCACGTTCATCCAGAAACCTGTTTATAATTCTTCATCCACACAGATATTAACCCAAGCTTGAATCTCTACCACAAATGAAGTTGGTGGAATTATCCAGAATTCCTTTGTTAGCACATTTGAAACCTCAGATATCTCCCTTGTTCCACCACATGTGCTGGTTTTCTCTCCAGGCTTGACTCCAAAAAACAAGAGCAAAACTGGGGGAGGGATGGAAATTTGAAAACTGAGTGGGACGACCAAACCATACAGTATACAACCTGTGCACACACACACAGCTACTGTTAGTCAAGTGCTGTGCAGCAAGACCAGAGAACAAGGTTCACTTATGACTAGCTACAGTGAGGCGTCGTATTCCTCTTTTCTCAGTTTCTACGTTTTCAGGCTAACAAGTTCTTCAGGATTTCTCCGGATTATTTGAGCATCTAGTAAATTTGATTCATCCACTCACTCTCTTATGAGTTTACTTTCTCTGCCTGGGAGCTGACTGCTGCTAGTGTGTACTGTGGCTCCAGTGTGGTGACGCGTCTGCTTCTATAAAAACACCTCTCTCCACACACACACACACACACACACACACACACACACACACACACACACACACACACACACACACACACACACACTGTTAAGACCTCCACTTCTCTCTGTTAGACCCAAACTACTCCACACACCACCACCACCTCCTGTTGGCCCTGAAGGTATCCCAGCATGCACCCCTCATCCCTGGAACCTCCATCAGCTTCCATCAAAGCTTCTATTTATTGAGACTTGTACATGGCGACCATTGTTGGTCAGTTAGTGTACAACACTGCCATGTGTGGTCAGAGCACTGGCTGCTGGTTTGATCGACACAAACCCTGGTCTTACTGTAATGTGTGGTCTAGGTGTATATTGGGAGAGGCAAAGAAACAGGACCAGTTGGTAGACGAGGTCAGGGTGGATTCTTACAACCCTAATGTGACCTTGTTCTTGTATTAACTTTCTCCTTTAAAAGAGGTGGAATGTTTTGCTGTTTTAGACCCTTAAATATAAAATAATATACTACCTTTGCTCTTGCTTGTGTTAGAGATGATAATAATGTCTTTTAAACTTAGAGGGATTTTTAACCTTTTTTAACTTTGTATGAGGATTTTAATCTCAGGGTACATCAACAGTTTACACATAAAATCTGATTAATAAAGCCAACCAATTAAACTGATTCAACCGATTCAACTGATTCAACCTATTCAATCGATTCATCCAATTCAACTGATTCAACCAATTCAATTGATTCAACCTATTCAACTGACTGAAACGATTCAACTGATTCAACCGATTCAGTTGATTCAACCGATTCCATTGATTCATCCAATTCAACGGATTCATTCGATTCAGCTGATTCAACCATTTCAACTGATTCAACAAATTCAACTGATTCAACTGAGTCAATCTGTGTATAGAGCACTGACAACATGTAGATATTTATCTTTTTTGTCCATCCATCCATCCATCCATCCATCCATCCATCCATCCATCCATCCATCCATCCATCCATCCATCCATCCATCCATCCATCCATCCCTCCCTCCCTCCCTCCATCCATCCATTTTTCAAAAAATGTATCTTTTGTTGATGACAAAGAAAAGTTGTTCAAGCATTTTCACTTTTTTCAACATGTCTCCTTATTTTTAATATTTTTAGTTTTGCAAATGTGAAAGTTGAACCATGTTTGCTACAGTTCTGCTATTTCCTGACTCTTATTTGTGTTTAACCTCAATCTGACATATAAAGTCATTATTTGGATTAGCTCTAGAGTATTGTGTTCATCTCTTTTGGAGCTTTTTACAACTAAACCTGATATTATGTTGCCTAGGATCAAATGTTTATGGTTGTTTGAAGTCTTTTCCTTTCTTAAACCAAAAGCAACAATGTTAATGTTGAACTAAAACTTTTTTCTCCAATTCCTCTACTTATTGATGTTAAAACAAAACCTGGAGCTGGAGCAAATAAAGATGTCGTAACCACCATGTTAGATGATTGTGGTCCACTGATGAAATTGCTAACTAAACCACAAGTTATTGCCTTGTGACAGCCCATCACAGGACACGTGGGTGGCTTCTATTTTGCCTTACAAAATGACTGACATACTTGTGTGACTTGTCCTCTGCATCCACAAGAAAAAGCACCAAACCACAACAAGAAGTAAAAAAACAAATTCCACATACATTTATAGATCCTGTGGAAGGACAAAAAAGCTGAATGAGGACACTTGAAAGCGGATCCAGAAAAGCTCACGTGTCAAAGGTTTTTCTTTTTTTCTGAATCCCATGAGGACTGATAGAGGAAACCAGACAGGAGGAGGATCGGTGAGAGAAGATGATCTAAAACACAGTTACATTAAAGAAAGACATAAAAACATCTGACCAAAGAGTGGGCGGAGCCAAAAGGGTTTGGATAAAATTTGAGGTCTTTTGTCAGTTGTTCCTGTCGCTCTATGCCAATGGAAAATACAGTTTTCTGCTTATGTTTCATATTGCCTTCCCTTTTTGGCATCTCTGACTTTATTAGCACTCCTGTCAACACCATGCAATAAGTTTCCCACTTTTTCTTCCACATCATATCATCAAAAAACTCTGGCCCTTGATGTTTTTTGCTCTTAATCAAACTTTAGCTTCACAGCCGTCGCATTATGAACTGTAACTAACTTCAAAAGAACGTTCTCTGTACTTCAGGATGATGATCTTTTAACACAAATGCTACATTTATGTTTGATGTACATCAACAGTACTGTTACTGTTTTATCCATCCATTTTCTGAACCTTCTTCTTTATGTGGGAGCTGGTGCCTATCTCCAGCGGTCACTGGGCGTGATGCAAGGGACACCCTGGACATATTGCCAGTCCTGTTCCTGTTACTTCCTCTAAACAAAATTTCACTTAAAATAAGATATATTTATCTAAGATTTATGGTTATGTTGAGAAAATACCACAGGCACAAACACAGTTAGAGAATATACATAAATATACATATTTAACTTAAGTTCCACTTAAACACATATGGTGCTTTCCCCTAAATCTGGCTGTAGGATCCTTTAACAAGACGAGCATTTCCACTTTTGATTTTGTACATTTTACTGACTAAACAGAAGTTGGGTTGATTGATTGATCGGGTCACTTTTTTATACCAACTGTTGCGACTGTTAAAATAATTGGTGCTAACAATTCCTGTGCGTATTAAGCCAATTAAAATTCAGGCATATATACGCACCACAGTGCTGTTGAGACGAACACTACATCAGCAGATCCCAAACTTACTAGAATATAATGCTAACATTATCATGCTAATATTATGTAAATGTCATGTATTTGTATAACTTTTCTAGTCACTCAGACCACTCAAAGCTCTTTCACACTACAAGTTTTACATTTACATATTTACGCAACCTGATATGTAAATCGGGGAAAGAGGGGAGGGCTAACATTTACACAAGGACACTTTGACGCGTAGTGATGGAAGCCGGGATTAATGCGCCAACGTTGCGATTGGAAGACGACCGCTCTAACCACTGAGCCACAGGTGTCCCATGCCATGCTAACGTTATTATTATATTAATAATAATATTATTTTATAATATTATTATATTAGTATAATGTTAGCCATAATGCTAATGTTATCATGCTAACATTATTATTATCTTTAAAAGCTTTGGACATTTATTTTGCATAAATACACAATTTTATAGAAAATAAGGCTTAGCTTTTGGGCTTTAAGCAGTATTTACAGCAAGCCTTCAGTGAACCGTGGCACATATATGATGTGCACATTTTTATTACAAATCTGGAATGTAATGTGTAAAAATTCAAAAGTTCTGTTTAGAAAAAACAAACAAACAAACAAACAAACAATGATCTATTGGCTTTCCTATCAGCCTAAAATAACAAAAACTGATTAACTCTAACTTTATAAAACATGTTGATGTTGTTACATCATAATCGCTATGTATATTTTTCAGGCTGAATAATTAAAATAAATATGTTTTATTAGCCATAGGAATGACTTAATGAGTATGCCAACTTATTTCCAAAAAAACCCCTAAAAGATAATGTTTTTTACTTGTATTTCTAAAATGGGTTAAAAGCTGGGCAGAATAATTGTCCCATTTGTTTGAAAAGTAAGAAAGGACAACTTCCAATAATCATATAAACAAAGAGCTGTCCATTAACATCTGAAGAAAAGTTTCATTTTGTAAAGTCTGGATTAAAGGTGTTAGTCATAAACAGAGAAAAAATCTATGAAAATCATTTTTTATCCATGCTGACATGCACTTTTTATCAGCTACTGTTACTTGTGTTCCTGTTTTCTATGAAACAGATGTTGGACTTTGAGTCTTGTAAGTGTAAAATGACATCTGGACAACTCAAATTTGAGCATGTGAAACTCAGAAACAGCAGGAAGAATGCTAATTTTGATCAAAATCATGAAAAAAACACATTAAACTCACTATTCTATATTTGTCCTCTTCATGATTCTCAAATTTTCTCTTTGATCTCCTTTATAAAAACACCAAGTTGAAATATGTTCCTAGAAGCAGCACAGGCAGGTCCATCAGTTTCCAATTAAAGCAGATCCAGATGATTATTTTCACATTTCTTGGGTGACAGTGGCTGCCTGTCAAAGCAGTGCGCTGCAGATCTTGAGCAACGCTTTCCTTTGATGCTACGTCGCTAGCTGCTCCGCTTATGATAAAAAAAGATTGAGCCCAGATGTGGAAACGTGAAGGGAAATCTACACAAATATATTTATGTAGATATTTTGAGTTCAGGATGATGTTTTTATTGCTGCCCACTTCCTTCAATCACAACTGAGATTTTTATTTCAGCCAAGAAAAGTTAGACGGACAAATATATGTGTGTGTATATATAAATGTGTGTTGAATAAAAACAGATGCTGGAGGGCGACCTGAGAAGAAGGTGGTTCATTCAGCTGAAAATCCTGGATGTTTTGGATTTGGATCGTCACAACGGGACGTTCTCTTATTGAGCAACACTGACGCAACTCATTTTCTTGTTCCTTCAAACCTCTTACAGTGAGTTTCATTTCCCTCCAGCTGAACATCCATGTTGGGATTTGGTTGTTGATTCTTCCATCTCTCTAGTTCTAGTTTAGTCTACTTTCTCCACATGGAGACAAGTTGAGCTTTTGATCGCAGGTTTCACGTGGTGACGTTATTTCTGAACCCTGTAATCAAAGCTTCTCCTCTGTCTGTCGTGTCTGACGGTATCATGCACGCTTTTCCTCCCATACGAGCAATAAAACCAGCACTGCGTTATCTTTTAGGTCGAACTGCTGCAGAGATGTTGTCTTAAACAATACAGCTCTGTTATTCTCGCTTTTGTTTTACAGATGTTCATCAGGGTGTTTGCTGCAGGACACCCGCTGCCTCAGGCCTCCTGTAAACCGTCTGACTTATCCATCCCGTCTGGACTGACTCACATGCCAACGACTTGCGGTCAGTGACTAAGACCTCTTCGTGCATCCTGCATCCAGCCAGAAGGGCGACACAAACTCTTGTAGATTACTTCCATGATGTTTATTCCTGGTTCTCAAGAGATAGTTCCAACACCTGATTTGAAACCATGTCTAATTAGTGGGCTTCTATTAAAATAACTGTTTTGACTATGAGTATGAGTATCAATAGATTAGATTTTGGGAGACATGAAGAAATTGTGGAAAACGGTTTCTCATGAGGAATGAAATAATGTCAACATGTTGAACAAACATGTTTAACGCCCTTAATGCAGAAAGGACTCATTCTTTCATAGTAATAATTATATTTTATCTGTATATACAGGTTTTAATCAGACATTTATGGTGGACGAGGCTGCTAAATGTATCTCGTTTATGTTCTATATCTAACAATGTCTATTTATCTTCACATATATCTGTCTATAAGTACAAGAACAAAGCTGAATAAACCCGATTCTTATTCTGATAACTTGTGAATAAATGATGAAAATCACTACGAAGGTTAAAGTTGTGTTTTCATATCCAAGGAACACAGTAAAAAATAAAACAAATGTGAGATATATTAATATAATATATTATAAATATAATTTACTATATATTTATATAATGAAAACAAATGATTTACTTTAGAAGAAGTCCTGTTATGTATTATATCATAAGTTAAGAAATGAGGACGTTAAAGCCATTTTGATTACGTCTTAAAAGCAACACGTTGCATGTTACACAATATCACAAGATCTCGTGTGTGATCTATTAGCATTCGGAGTAAATGTTGTGAAAGACTCTCAGCTTCAGATTGTTACATAATATGTATAAAACTCATACATATAAAGTAATTTTTGTGTCTGATAGATAGGCTAATGTAACGTCTGCCAGCTGGTTCGTGAAAATGTCGCTAACCCACGGACACGTTTGACTCAACAGCTAACGGCAAAGATTGAAATCGGGATCTCGTATGATCAGTTAGCTTTCAGAAGAATTGTGGGGAATGTCTCTCAGCTACTACTGCCAAATTTTAGCACAATTTTTGTAAAATTGATTGCCAGTTTTGGGTTTGCTAAAGACTGTTAGCTATGGCAGCCATCTTGAACTGACTTGATTCCACATACATTCAGTGAAGATGATTCACATCTGTCCAGTGGTTCATGACATTTTTTGCTAACACCACAAACAAACATGAGCACTAACCTGGCTCTGACAGATCTATGTGTAGCCCCGCCTCTTCTCGATTCGGGGACACATATAGATCTGGAACTGCACCGTTTTAAACAGTTTATAAAAGGGAGGGACATCTGATATAATATTTTAAGCTGATTGGAGGAGGAGCTAGCAAGTGTCTGCCTTTAATGATTTGTTTTTAGCCAATCACAGTAAATTAAGCTCTTGCGACTCCATTCAGGAGAAAAACACACACATTGTTTCCACTAAGAAAAGCAAAACACATCTTTACTATCAAGAAATGCACAAAGTTCTTACTTTTACTCATTTTTCAATGAAGAAATCGTCTCTAGTCCTAAAACAGATTAAATATCCGCCTTTATGTGTACATCCACCGGCGCAGCCATGTTTGTTTTGCTTTGCCTGCCTGGACACTTGCTGCCAATCATACCTGAACACCCGCCCCAAAGCACAATGCTAACACATGAGTGGTGCGAACGTTTTTTTTAACTGAAATAAATGGTTGTCAGTGGAGCAGTACAAGACAGATTTTCGTGGGTTTGGAAAACTCCAAATCTCGCAAGAATGCGTCTTGCAGCGCAAAACTACACGAGCGCAGGAAAAACTTTTATCACCTGTTTTTAACCTTTTGGTAATTATTTGATAATAATGGAACAGTCATTTCCACCTGCAGTAATCAGATCCTCCACCAGGGGACAGACAACACATAAAGGATTAAATACAGCAGGGTTTTAAGGAAAGTACTAATCTTGTTTAAGAGGCCATTTCATACAAATGTCAGGACTTTGTGGTTATTTCTTAAGAATTAACCAGTAATATGAAACATTTTATATCTAAAAAACGTCAGGAAACACTGATTAACAGACCTTTCAATCTGTCTGCGTTAAAATTCGGATGGTTCCGGCTCCTTCCGTCAGGCTGCTTCGTCAGCAGCTCGTTCATATTCATTATTCGAATTTGCTGGACTCTGATTGGCTAACAAACTAGCTTATGAGAGCAAGGTATACTGTTTCCTGCCCCACTGCGCATGGCAACATCAAACGTTCTCTCTTCCTGTTTGCTAGATCTTATGCTACAGCTTTTAGCCAGCAGCATGCTAGGCGTGGTTTCAACTGGGGGAGCTGATGAATACTAATGAACAAAGGAGTTGTGATGAAACAGATACAGGCCGTTTGAACTCGGGAGAACTCGGGTTTTATCACCACCTGCGTAGTTTGAGAGATTAAAACTGAAAGAGAAGTTATTGACCTGTTTTCACACCCACTATGAAGGTAAGAACACCTGTGGAGCTAAAATATGCAACACAAACCC
This sequence comes from Pachypanchax playfairii, assembly GCA_006937955.1. Classification (NCBI taxonomy): domain Eukaryota; kingdom Metazoa; phylum Chordata; class Actinopteri; order Cyprinodontiformes; family Aplocheilidae; genus Pachypanchax; species Pachypanchax playfairii. The sequence continues at coordinate 7,143,777 of SSNP01000006.1, forward strand.
CAGAAAAACCTTTTTAATGGAATGGCCTCTTTAAAGATGTAGAGCTTTTAGAAACCAGAATTAGATGCATCAGATTTGATACATTTAGCATCACAGCATGAATGTTTTTTTTAATGGACCATCTGTTTTGTAAATCTGAAACATCTGTTTTTTGTGCAGCATTCTTCCAACGTCTGCACCTCCTCACTATGTGACTTATTGTGATCTGTGAACACATTACATAAATATATGTCTGCTCATTCTTTAGACCACTTGTTGAAGTGAAATGAAACTTTTGGGGATGAACGGACCCTCCAAAAAGACTCAACTCAGTCTGCAGGCACTCAAGGTGCAAGTTCAACCAAATATTTGCAACGTTGCACAAGACTTGATGATGAAAAATAGTGATTCGAGAAAATCTATATTGAAGTTTAGTGTTTTGAAACTGACACGGACACCCAAAGAAAGCAGATCATTTGTCTGGCCTGCTGTTTGAATAATCTCCAACAGGCAGATGAAACTCATTAACCACCCATTTTCCTCTTTGAACCACCACGATCCCATTTTTTTTTTCAGAGAACAAAGCAACTCAGAACTAACACCTAAAACTTCAGATGATAAATAAACACCCATATATGTATTTTTAAGTGAGTATATGTTCTTTTTCCGTGTCACTTACCTCAGCTTTCAGTACATTTGCGGTGACAGAAGTAAAGACAGAGAAGAGACAGCAGGCCAGTGTGAGAAGCTGCGGAGGCATTCTGGTTCACTGCTGCGTCAATCCGATCACACTGATACACCCAGGAGGTTAAAATAAAACTATATGGAAGGATAAAATCATCCGATGCCACTTGATAAAACTTTGTCACCTCCACATGGACACGTAGAGCCACACCGAAGCGTTTCTCTGCACGAACGCGACTCCACTGAAGTCAGATTAGAATAATGACGATAATAAAAAAAAGAAGCGCAAAACGTTGAAAATACAAAGTAACAGATAGATGTCGTGAAAACTCAAACTTCACAGTTTACTTTCCGTTCGTTCGGTTTGTCTGCAGCTTGTATGTGGGTGCGTGTGTGTGCGCGTGTGTGTGTGAGGACGTCGTCCGGAGAGAGAGTTGGATTTTCCTCTAGGTCCTCCTCCAGATGTGCATACGTCATTTATTCATGGCTGCTTATAATGTTTTTACCAAGAAAAAGAAAAGTCACCAAGTTTCTTGGACTTTTTTTTAACCTAAACACATTTCCAGAAGTATTTAGTGAATCAAGCAAGCGTTTGAGTTTTAGATCAAAGTTAATTAGGGGTGTGTCAAAATAAAAGAGGGCCGTGGGCTCTGGGGTTGCAAGGGGCACCAAAATGATGCTGATCAATGAAAATTACACAAAAGGGATCATACTTTTACAGTTTAGGGCTTTTTGTGTGTTTTTATCAGTGTGACTTGCATCTTTTCTAAAATTTTGTCTATTCTTGTATGTTTAGGAACTCTTTTGTATCATTGTGGCGTTGTATGTTTTTGTCCTAATTTGGTCACGAGGGAAGTGAAAACACCCATTTGAGTAAATTTTAAACATATATTTAACTCAGTAACTCATTCCTTTGAGTACTAACAAGAACTTCAGTGTTTATTTATAGCTGGAAGTGGGTGTCATGTATCACATTATGTGGCAATCTTTGGGTTTATTTTCAGCATTTAGTTGTTATAGCATCACATCAGCATTTACTGTTAACTGATTTATGTGTTGCTTTTTAAATAACTGCAATGACAGCACATTTGCTTCTTTTGTCATGAAAAAAAGTCCCTAAGTGTCACACCTCCTCGTCTTTTTGGTTGTTTTATTTGTGTCGTTGTTTTAGTTTACAAAATTACAAAGTATCTGTATCGGATTTTCTCTATGCTGTTTGAAATGTCTGATATAGTTTTAATGCGTTTTAGCCATTTCTTCATCAATAATCTACTCCAGATTAGCATTAGCAGTTTGCATGACATGTTGTTGGGACTGGTTGTACATGCTGGTGTCATACAAAAGAGTTTACTGCTGCATCTCACACTCTCAGAAATAGAGGTACGAGACAAGAACATTTTTGTACCTATAGGTAAAATGTTTTAAAATGTTCCCTTAAAAGTACAATATTGGTCTTTAAAAGGCCAGAAATGCCCCTTAGAGTGTTCAAATTGATATAAAGTACAAATTTGTACCATTTCAACTGCACCTGCAACCCTGGCCAAGGCTGGTTAATCTCCATTTTATTAAGTTTCTTCCATCATTTTCAATATTATGTTTCAGAATGTTGGTTTAAAACTTCAAAACATGGTGTAATTTTACTGTTTTAGTGGAACAACTTCATAAGGTACAAAAATGGACCTGGACTACAGGGTACACCCCCAGCGACAAGAATTTGTACCCTTCTTGTCGCTGGGGGTGTACCCTGTAGTCCAGGTCCATTTTTGTATCTTATGAAGTTGTTCCACTAAAACAGTAAAATTACACCATGTTTTGAAGTTTTAAACCAACATTCTGAAACATAATATTGAAAATGATGGAAGAAACTTAATAAAATGGAGATTAACCAGCCTTGGCCAGGGTTGCAGGTGCAGTTGAAATGGTACAAATTTGTACTTTATATCAATTTGAACACTCAAAGGGGCATTTCTGACCTTTTAAAGACCAATATTGTACTTTTAAGGGAACATTTTAAAACATTTTACCTATAGGTACAAAAATGTCCTTGTCTCGTACCTCTATTTCTGTGAGTGCATCATGTAAGAGTCAAATCATGTTTTGAAAACTGTATTTTGTATTCAGGTTATCGTTATATCTGCTGGTCTGAAACATTAAATTGCAAAGAGTGGCAATAGTATTTGCATGAGGATCTTTATGTAAAACAGTACGTGTCAAATAATAATTATTAAATATATTATTTTAATGGTTTTAACAGCACGAACACTCACGGATAGCTAAGGTATTCTTTATGCCTAAATTATAGGAAGTGCAGACACTGTAATTAGTTTTAACACATCCAATAATAATAAATGAATTTATAAAAAAGTAATTATTAATAGAATGTTTTTTTATTATATATTGTTTTCCTTAAATGGACTACAGTGTCTTAAATTAAGGTAAATAATGAGTGTGTATGTAAAGCAGTACACAGAACTTCTCCCCTCACTTTAGCTGGATTAAAAGTAGTTTTTATTTTTATTTTAAGGCCTCATCATGTATTTAAGTTAGTCTTGAATATTTGAAGCAGCCTGCACTGACACCTGGTGTTCCAAAAAAATAATTTAAAAAAATGTTTAAGAAACCTTATAAATCAGCCGGCAGCAGCTGCCTGTACCGATATATTTAATTATCTAGTGTTAAAACTTAGTATAAATGTTAGTTTTTAACAGAAATGTATCTACATTTTGAACCAATGGAAGATGAGCTTGTTTAACGTCACGAGCATAAGCCCCGCCCATCCTGTCATGAACCGCGTCATGCGGAAGTAGCTCAAAGTTGTCAACAAGAAAGGCCGACTGACAGGGTAACGAATTCGACCGCTGTCTTTTTTAACGATTCACTGGTGTTTATGCTGTTTCTTACCGTCATGTTGGGATTTCTGTGTGTATCAGAACGCGTCTTCTCGTGTTTGGAAGCTTCATTTTATCGTGTCGTAGTTTAGAAAAGCGACAGAAAGAGCTGGAGAAAAAGAGGATGTTAGCAGTTAGCTGTTAGCTCGCTGTTAGAGACGAGGAGCTGCTCCCTGTTTCTGATTTAAACCGAAACCGTGTTTCATCTCTCAGGGTGTGATCTGAACAGAAATGACGCCGTCACACGAAACTGCTTTCACATTCTTCAGCTTTACAAACAGCGTATTTTCGGAAATGTTTGCGTTTCCTCCGTGATTGTGTTGAGAAGATTTTAAGAAGGAAATGAACGTGTTCACAACATCCTTTATACTCATTGTATTCTTGTCTGAATCAGAGATTAAACACGGGTTTTATGAGACGCAGAGGATCTTTTTTAAAGATCACTTTCATTAAATTACATCGACACCAGCAACAGAAAACAGACAAGGCTGTTTAAATTAAGACGTTATTAGGCCTCAATCACTTATATTTTTATTAAGTGTGAACAAAAAGCATTACACGCGATCAGATGATTTTCATTTTAATGCTACAGAGAACGATAACAGAAGTTTAATACACAGTAGTTGTCTGTTCGAGACAATAACAATCGGTTCTGTGTATCAGTATTTAGTTTAACAACAAAACTTTAAAGGAAACTGTAGCCTATAGTTTCTCCCATTTATGATCATTTGATGACATCAGCATGTAGGCGTTCGTACACCCCTGATAGTTGTGCAAGTCTTTAGTGTTTTGGGAGCAGCTATTGCTTTATATATTTTATGACTAAATGCATAAAACAATCAGCTTCAAAACTCGTCACAAAGAAAAAAATTGTTTCTTTATTTTTGATCTTTTCTCAGCCAGTTTCATGAGTTGGTTTTTATTTAATACTTTTGTCAGTTTTAAGTTATTTCTGTCTGAAGTGTAGCTACAGTTTTGTTTACATCTGCAATTGTTTGTATTTATTTTTAGAGTTTTGTCTCACTCTCTCTCTTCTCTCTTTACAGGTCAAGTCTTCCTGAATAAAACCTCCTAAAATGGCACTTTTTTGACATTTAGTAGATTTTTTTTCTTTTATCCTCCAAATCTTCGCAATTTTAAGGGATTTTAAAAACTTCCGAGACAGAAGGATTTCCACAATGACAGTCAGACACAACTTGTACACATTCTTCTTTTTCTCTGTAACAGGTCAGTAAATTGAAGAAGTAATTGTGACTTTTTAAAAAAAATCGTAATCAAACAGAAGCTATTTGATGTTGCAGAGCATTTACACTTTATGTCAGCTGATTTTGTTCTTGCTGATTTTCTCTGCAGCATGGAGTCACTTTGAACCTGCTTCCTGCTTCGGTAAGGATTCAGAGACGTTTTTAGAATGATTCAGTGGTTGTTTCATTACATGCTTTTCTGAAACTTCCAGCCTTTTGGGCTCAGCGCTTTCTAACAATAATCCTAATGAATTGTTGTGTTTCTGTGTCTTAGCCCACTGTGGGCACCCCCCTCAGGTCCTGGACAGTAAAGTGGGAGAGATCCGGAGTTCTGCGTACCACAGCTGGTCCTACCGCTTTGGTTCTGCTTATGACTGCTGGGTCATTCAGGGTTCGGAGGATGAGCCCATCATCCTCAGGTACGGAGGGGTTTCAATCGGCAGAATAATAATGAAAAAAAAAAAGTCAAACAAGTTGAATAATTGCTGCCAAATTTGCAGCCGATAAACATAAATAATTTTATTTGAGTTATGAAGGTTATTTAGATGATTTCACCATCTCTAGCTGTACACCATGTGATTATTGTGAGTTACAAGTATTTCTAAACTAAGTTTATTTCCTTTCATTTAAATCTTCACGTGTTTGAAATAATAAAAAAAGCTCTTTACATGTATTTACTGATTTGTTTTCCTTATTTCAAATTCTTTTCCGCAGCTTCTCTCAGTTTTCTGTGAGATGTAAAAAAGAATCGCTTACTATCAAATCCTCAGCCAGCAGTGAGCCGCATGATCTTTGTGGTCCCGACTTGCCGAAGCCGTTGGAGTTTCCAGGAGGAAACGTCACACTGATTCATCATTTCTTCCCTCATCTGTTCCCCGTATCGTCCTTTCTGCTGAATTATGCCAGAGGTATGAGGATCTGCTCCGTCTGGTAGATGATTCACTAATAGTTTCTGTTGATCTTGACAAAAAATGATTCTTTTGGACCCTCTGGTGTTTCCTCTGTTCCAGACTCAGGTGAATGTCCAGAGACGTCTTTCCGATGCCAGGGGGGTCAGTGTATACCCCAGTCCTGGCGCTGTAACGGCCAGGTGGAGTGTCTCCATGACTTTGGCTCCGATGAGCTGGGCTGTGAAGAAGAAATGGACTACTTTGAGGCTAAAACTGGGGCTTATACAGACAAAATCAATGAAATGACCACAGAGAGAGACGAACTCTTTGACAAAAACTGGAACTCGGGCAAATTAGCCGAGGGCTACACCTTCCCTGTTCTCAGGGATCTTCGGAGGGATCAGAACCAGGTGGAGCAGGAACAGCCCCACACTCAGAAAGATCTCGCTGTGACACCCACTCCCATCGAGTGGCCTTGTGGAGGGCTTCTACAGACCTTTTATGGGGCCTTCTCACCTCCTCTGTCTCGGGGTCAAGGGATGCGTTGTGTCTGGACTCTGGATCCCGAGGACTCCAGACCTCTGAGATTAGACCTGCAGCAGCTCGTCCTTGGAACCGACGATCGACTCACCGTCTACAACCGAGAGGAAGGCAAAGGAGACATCATCAGGAATGTGAGTGTTCAGAGAAATTCATCTAAAAGCTTCTTTCTGTTTTTCAGAGACATTCATGACCCCCCCCCCCTCGTATGTTCACAGATCACCAGCGCATCCAATTTCAAAACTGTCAAAGTTGAGTCTCACACCGGCCTGATGTCTCTGGTGTATGAGATACGTCCTCTGTCCTACGGGACCGGCTTTAAGGCTACTTTCCACGTGGGGAGCTACTGCCCCCCGTCAGAGAGTCGGTGCGGGGGAGCAGCGGGCGGGTGTTTCACCCAGGAGCAGCGCTGCGACGGGAAGTGGGACTGTCCCGAGACCGGGAAGGATGAGCAGGGTTGCAGGGGCTGCAGCGAGAACCAGTTTGCGTGCGGGTTGTATGGACAGAGGTTACTGTCGACGAGAACCTTCGCCAGCAGGCCGGTGTGTTACCCGGTGACAGAGAGGTGCAACTACCAGCTGTACTGCGCCGATGGCAGCGACGAAAAGGACTGCAGCGTGTGTCAGCCGGGAACTTTTCACTGTGACAGCGACAGGTCAGTGTGCACGTGACACACCGTAATTAAAAAAAGATCACGTCAGTGTTTGGACACGATATCATTCTTGTCAGTTTTCTTCACGATTGTTTTTTTTTTGTTTGTTTGCTGTGATGTTAGTATGGTTGAGCCATTATTCAGAATTTCAAAATAAAAGCTCGTTCTTGAACACAAAAATGGCATTCGACAATCCCACCCTATCATAATTTATATTTTAGCCTTTGATAATAAATATTACAGACATCTGAACTAAAACATGTTAAACTCGCTGATCTTAAACCAGATTTAAAAGTTTCCCGTTTGTGCTTTGAAACAGAAACTCCGTCCATTTGCAAATCTGTTCTTTTGTGAAGTAGTTTGTAACGAGATCTACGGGGGGTGGCTGTGATCAGATCCTTGATATTTAGAGGTTGTAACACGGAGGTTAACACTGAAACTTGTGTCTGGCTGCAGGACGTCTCACCCTCTTCCATATAAATGTAAAGGAAATGTATGTTATTAAGAAATAAATCTACTCCTCAGGTAACTTGATTCCACGTGACTCACATGGTTCTTATTTTGCTGCTACATGTTTAAATGTTCATCTTTGTAACACATTGAGTTTTGAGAAGTTATTTGGTGCTTAAAAACACCACGATCTAGTGTCAAGATTCAGGTTCCAAAAATACAACCTGCAGCGCCTGTAAACAGGATATTATGGCTTCACTTTAGAACAATGGAAAGGCAGCGTTCGTCTTTACGTGTCAGTGAATCAGACTTGTGGTTTTTAAACAATCGTGTCATATTAAATGTGGTTTCATGCATTAGGAATTTGCAGATATATATTTCTAGATGTTGCTAGAATGATCTAAATGTTAGTAATTGTATTAAATACAGTTGTTCTTTGCTTTGTTATTAAAAGGAAGTTTAACATGATGTTACAGTCAGATTGTTTGTCAGCTGTTGCTTTTGTTTAATCTACTTAAATGAAACTTCATCTTAAAACTGCAGACAAGTTATTTAGAACATGAACAGATTCCCGTGTGTTATAGAAACATCAAGTCGAGTCTCTGTCTCCGACATTCTTATAGAACAATCATCCTGTTTGTTCTTGCTGCAGGTGTGTGTTCGAGAGCTGGCGCTGCGACGGCCAGCCGGACTGCAAAGACAAGACGGACGAGCTCAACTGCCCCGTCATGCTGCCCCGTAAGGTCATCACCGCGGCGACGGTGGGTAGCCTCGTGTGCGGGCTGCTGCTGGTCATCGCCATGGGCTGCACCTGTAAACTGTACTCGCTAAGAACCAGAGAGTACAGGTAAGGAAACGGATCAGGATTACGAATCAGATTATAAATTATGAAAACTGCAAATTTAAGGTGCTGCAAGGAGCCCGAGACAAACGCCGTTAGTATAGATGCGTGTTGTGACTCGTCTCAGTCACGTGACTCACGTCCAGTATATTAATAACAATCTGAAGCTGCTTTTTTAATTATTGCAAGTTGTTGCAGCCTCTAAAGATTTAATCTGAAGCGTCTCTGCAGGTTAAGAAATATTTAAAATTGTAAAAAACATCTCACTTAATTTTAACTCTATAAAAACTGGTTTATATGATCTGTATTTAGTTAAACAGGATGTTTATTGTTCTTAAATTGACTGATATTGTGTTCATGCATCTAAACCGGTGTTGTTTTTCTTATTGTTGTAGTATGTTTGCTCCAATCAGTCGCCAGGAAGCAGAGCTGATCCAGCAGCAGGCTCCTCCCTCTTATGGTCAGCTGATCGCTCAGGGAATCATCCCTCCCGTGGAGGATTTCCCCACAGAAAGCCCCAGTGAGGTGAGACGGCAGAGCCATGTGATCAGCACCGGATCATCTAAGTCAGGGGTGTCAAGCTCCAGGCCTCGAGGGCCACTATCCTGCATGTTTTAGATGTTTCCCTGCTTCAACACACCTGATTCTAATCCTCTGCATTTCAACAAGTGCTGCAGTAACCTGTTAACGACTTGTTCATTTGAATCAGGTGTGTTGAAACAGGGAAACATCTAAAACATGCAGGATAGTGGCCCTCGAGGCCTGACTTTGGGCACCCCTGATCTAAGTATTGAGATAATAAATATGGCGGATATGAGAGTGGTGCAGAAGCAGGTTAAATAAAACAGAGTTTCTGCCCAGTCAAGATATCGTGTCGTCCATCTTTAAATATGTTGATAATGTAGATCTAAAGCAGGAGAATGAGTTTATGCTCTGGAGACATTCAGTGACTGAAACATCTGGTTCTTCCTCGTTTGTTTAACGCCATATTTAGTGTTTATAATGGCATAATTTCACAGTGTTTCTTCTTTGTGTTCTTTCTGGACAGACCTCGTCTCTTTCTCTGAGAGGGATCCTTCAGCTCCTTCGTCAGGATGCCCAGAACTCCCCACATCGCAGACGCAGGCCCCGATTCGTCCGTAGAGCTGTCCGTCGCCTGAGGAGGTGGGGTCTCATCCCCCGGACTTCCTCCAGGCCCAGTCAGACCTCCAGCTCCGGCCAGCAGCAGACAAACTCCGCCCCGTCAGGTCAGGAAGCTGCTCCCTCCTCGACCGACAGATCCGCCACGGCGGTGGAGGCGGCGAACCATCCGGTGACTCAGAAACTGGGTTTGCTGGCTCAGACGGAGCAGCAGCAGGGTCACCAGCAGGAAGCCCCGCCCCTTCTGCTGCCTCTACCCCCGCCGCCTGTCTCTTCCACACCTCCACCTCCTTATGCCCCTCCGGCTCCTCCAGTGGACACGCCCCACACTCCTCCTGTCGCCGTCCCCCCCAGCAACCCCTCCCTGGCCTCCATCTTCCAAGCACTAGGCCTGAGCATCTCCCTCTTCAGATCGTCTCCCTCTTCCTCCACCAACTCCATGCCTCTCTCCACCTCTCCTTCCTTCTCCTCCTCATCCTCCTCGGACGACGAGGTTCTGCTCATCCCTCTGTCAGAGGACGCCACATCAGAGGACGACGTGCCCATGCTCACTTGAACCACCCCCCTCACCCACTGCACATCTTTTTGTTTTTTGTTGCTTTTAAACCCGGGTGTGTGAACTCGAGCACACGACAACAAGACTCTTCCTCTCTGTGCGAGTCTGGTGCCTTTCAGTTGGATTCGGATTGTTTTTAAAACCCTCCCTTAAACAAATAAATAAACAAACCCACCTGTTTGTAGGCGAGTGTCGGACGCCAGGCTGCACAGAAACCCTTTGCACAGACGGATCTTCCCCGTTCGAACCCCGAGTTGGGCGACCGCGGCACTGATCGATTCCAGTTGGTGTGACTGCAGCTGAATGTGTGTCGTTCTAGTCTTTAGATAAACCGTAGCGTCTGATCGTCTCTGCGTACTCGTCCCACTTGCATCCAAACTGATTTTAGATCCAAAATATAAGACACGCCCCCCTTTCCCCCTCGTTTAAGTGCCTTTTAAAAAGTCTCCTGTAGATTTGACACGACGCACACACAGGATTGTATTTTCATACATTGTCAACACGCTAGTAGCTTTATTCTAAAATAAAAACCTGCATGTGGACTCTGCAATAAGTTTTCCAGATCCTTTAGATTTAGTGCGCATCACTTCTCCAAGTGACTGAATGTAATCTACAAATGTAAATGGTTCAGATGACAATCTATTCGGTGCCTGGTTTCGTGTTGTTTTGTGCACAGGAAGAGGATCGAGCCCTAAAAGTCACAGAATATCTTCAACTTCTCGCAGGAATCTGCGTCTTTCTCTTACAGATTGACCCTCAGCGACCCGCGTCGTGCCATCTGTGGTTATTATCGGACATTTTACGGTGTTTTTAGTTCTTTTTTTTTGGCGTTCCTCTCTTTTTCTCCTCAGTTTTTTTCCCTCTTTGCGCTTTGTTGAATGTATTAGGGTCAACGTGGAGTAGCCAGAGGTTTTAAAAATTTGCTAGTAAATAAAGGAGAAGGTGATTTTACGATGTAATGAGGTCAACTTCACTGTATATATGTAAAAACATTGCTGAGATTAAACGATTTGCACTTTTATGTTGGATTGTTTCATTTGGGGGAGGGGCTTATTTGCAGCACCTGGAACAGTCGTTAGATTGTGCTTTGTATTCTGGAAGCCTGAGAAAATTCACACAGGCTGAGTGGTGAGCTCTGATTGGTTCCTGGTGGGAGGAAGGTGAGACGTGCTGGACAGAAGCTGCTGCAGGAGAAACTTCCTGTTTTACAGCTGAACAGCCCACGTGGAGGGATGGAGGTCCGAAACAAGGTGTGTTCTCTTTGTTGCTATAAAGTTACTCTTAATGATGACACGGGTCAGAAAGTCCTCCATGTTTATAAATAAAAGTTTAAGAGGATGAGTTTTCATTTAATCAAACTTTTGTCAGGTTTTTTTTTATGACGGTAAATTTGTGCCTTTATTATTCAATAAAAAAGGATTATTTAATCCAAAAATAGATTTTTAAACAAAAAAAAAAACTTCACTTGAATCCAATAAGCCATTTTCAATCAAAGAAAAAAAAAGTGTTTAAAGCAAAAATATAGTTGAGAAAAAAAAATGCATTTGAACAAAGTTTTTGATTGACGTAATGTTTTGTGTCTGGCCCATATGGGTAGGGCATCTGTGTCTCTATTATTCAATAAAAAAAGGTTTATTTGATTGAAAAGTGTTTTTGGATCGAAGTGAAACTTTTTTTGTTTGAAACCTTTTTTTATTGAATAATAAAAACACAAATTTACTCTTTAAGGTTTTTTATCCTCTAGCAGAAAGTAAAGCTGTGTCTGAAGGTGAGTCTCTCCCATAATTCATAATTACATCGTGACCAAAAAAGAAGTTGCTGCTTTGAAAACTTTCTGGACTCGCCCCTGACGTTGTCATGTGTAAATTAAATTCTGTTTTGATTGCTGGAAAAAGTTCTATATGAATCCCTCAGAAAGGATCTAAGAAAAAATCTACAAAATAAAAGCCTCTGAACTTTTATTTTAGTAACAGCTCTTCCTCCACCTCAGAGCCGCAGGGTGCTGCTGCTGGTTGTGTTGGTGCTTGATCTTCCTGGAGTCCTGCACAGGTGTGTTTTTGATGGAGTTCAGTCTCAGGTCAGAGTGGTGAGAGCGGCGCCCGATAGGCCACGCAGTCAGCTGACCTCCAAACATCAGACCAGACTGACAGGACTCAACCTGAAGAAGAGGAGCATTCTGGGAAAGTTCATCCCGCCATCTTCTGGCTCTCCACAGCCAATCAGGATAAAGACCTGGACTGTTACACAGAGTTTTAACCTGCCAGAGGTGGAGAGAGAGAGGCTGCAGGCTGCTGTGGAGGAAGCTGTGAGGGGGGTGTCTTCTCTTCTTTCAGGTGAAACACACGCACACGTAAACACACACAGACTTATTATAAATGGAAACTGATGATCTGTCTAACAGTGAACAGAACTGCAGGGCCGCTGCTGCTCAGCAGAGACGTCAACAAATACTGCAAGTTTCTCTGGAGGAACTCCAGCAGCATCAACTACAACAGGTGAGTAAATATGTGTGTGTGTAGCTTGTTTCAGTCTGTTCTGCATTGTATCCCAGTAAAAAACATTTACTGGACAATTTATCTTATCTATCCACTTATCTGTTGTCGGGTTGCGGGAGCAACAGGTTCAGGTGAGAAACCCAGACATGCCTCAACCCAGCGATGCTCTCTAGCTCTTACTGAGGATCCCCAGATGTTCCAAGGCTAGAGATGTTCTATAATTCCTTTAATCAATTTTGAGTTTCCATCCAGTAGGACGTGCTCAGAAAACTTCCATGAGGAGGTGACCAGGATGCATCCTAACAAGGTGCCTGAACCACCTCAGCTGACTCCTTTTGATGAAGAGGAGCAGCATCTCTACTTCAATCTCCCTCTGGATAATGGAGCTCCTCACCTGATCTCTAAAGCTGAGTCCAATCACCTTACAGACGAAGATCATTTCAGCTGATTGTATCCAGGATCTTGTTCTTTCTGTCAGGATCCAGATCTCATGACCAGATCAGGGTCTAGACAGACCAGTAAATCAAGCTTCTTCACTACAACAGACTGAAGCTCATGACTGCTGATGAAACCCTGATCTGCTCCATCAAAGATACTTAAACTCCTCCACTAGAGACCAACTCACTCCCAACCTGAAGGAACGTTCCACCTTTTCTCCAGTTGATAACTGTGACCTCAGACCTAATTTCTACTTAGACAATATGAACCATCATTTTCTTTTCTTTTTCATCACATTTTAAAAGGTTAAATTGATTAATTTCTGTTTCTGTACTAAAGTGAACTAAACTGACGAGCATGTTTATCTCTCAGGTGTGGACGAGCCAATAAAAACTACAGGAATGAAACTTGTCTGGACGTGACTGTAAGTATCAGATTTTATATGTATCATTAGTGAAATAACTCCACAGTGATTCTACTAATAAAACTATCAGCACTGAGTGTTTTTTACTTTGTGTGTGATAAACAGATTCCAGATGTTCACCTGTCTGGATGTGACATTTACCCTGAAGCAGATTCTCCTCGCAGGACGGTTCTGAGGACGGGAGGAACCGGACTCCACGACACCGACTTCCTGCTTTACATCAACGTGCAAGTCACTGATAAATGTAGAGCGGAGGTAAATAGTTTGATCTGGTTCTGATGAATTTAAAGAACGGAATATTTTCCCTTCAGATTCAGACTCATTTCATGCAGATTCATATTTTGTCTTTTATCTTATATATATTATATATATTTATAAGTTGATGTAATAATTTCTCATTACTTTTACACTTTACATTTATTAAACTTTGAGTTTATTACAGCTGTTCTGGTGCCGTTTAATAGTCATATTTGTTATTATTTTGTCTTTTCCTGCTGATTTAGCCGAGTCTGTCAGCGTACGCTGTCCACTGTCAGACAGACAGCCGGGGCCGACCGGTGGCGGGTGTGATGGTCCTGTGCAGGGACAGACTGACAGGAGCCACATACAACCACCAGACCACAGTGCAGGTTTGTTTTAGGAAGATAGTAAAGAATATTCTAATCATGGGGGATGGATGGATGGATGGATGGATGGATGGATGGATGGATGGATGGATGGATGGATGGATGGATGGATGGATGGATGGATGGACGGATGGATGATGGATGGATGGATGGATGGGTGAAAGGATGGGTGGAAGGATGGATGGGTGGACGGACGGACAGGTGGACGGACGGGTGGACGGATGGATGATTTTTAACACTTTAAAGGTCGATACATGAAACAAAAGTGAATCCTGTAGTACTGAAATCCTCCTCTAGGGGGCAGCAGACACTAGTAGGAACTGATAGAACTAACAGGTTTTTTGAGGAAGGTACTAGATGAGCTCTTATAAAAATAGAAGTGTGTGTTTTAGGGTTAAATCTCTGTCTCTGTTTTTCAGACTGTGATTCACGAGTTGTTTCATGCACTCGGTTTCTCTAAAGATCTCTTCAGCACCTGGAGAGACTGTCTGTCGTCTTCTCAAGGTTTTTAAAGGATTCTTTATATCCTCGTGTCATAATCTTATACAAAATATGTTGAGCTTTATTTATTTATTTATTTATTCTGGACCAGTGAAAGTGACTGTTGAGCTGAACAGTTTTTATTCTGCATGAAGGAGGAGCTTCATGTTCTCCTCGAGGTAAAGTGGTTCACTCAGATGGATCAAGCCAGATGAGGATTTACACTCCGTCCATCGTCTCAGAACTGCAGAAGCACCTGATGTCCACAGATCCTGGACTTGGAGGACCTCTGGAGAATCTGGTACTGAACGGTTGAAGTTCTACAACAGGTTAAATCAAACTCGGCGTTCCTGCTTCATGTTGCTGGTTGTCTGACTCCGCCCTTCAGGATTCACCTACAGGTGGCGCTTCCTCCCACTGGGAGTCCAGGATCCTTCAGGGCTCCATCATGACGGCGGTGCTGGGGGATCCGACCACCGTCCGGATCGATCCAGTCACCTTAGCAGCATTACAGGATACAGGATGGTACAGAGTAAACCAGAGCGGGGCTCAGAGTCTGGTCTGGGGAAACCGTAAGACAGAAACCTCCATGTGAACTCATTCGTATACTGAGATTTGAGTTAAAGTAGAACAAAAACAGGAAGCTGCTCGTTTCAGGAGAACAAACTCACAGTTTGATGTTTTCTAACAGGTGAAGGATCCTCGTTCGGTTCTCTGTGGACCTGCAACGACAACTCATCTTCTTTTTTCTGCTCCGGCAGGTAAAATAATCTTGAATTGATTTAATTCTTTATAGAACGTTGTCAGGCTTAATGTTTTTATCCTTCATCCCTCTCAGCGCAGTCGGGTGTCATTTTCTTCACCTTCATAAAGGGGCGTGTCAGACTGATCAATATCTGGAGGGGTGTCGGATCTATAAACCCCTCAGAAATGGAGTAAGTTCTCATCATCTTACTTTAATTCTCACTTGTCAAAATGGGCTTTAGTCACATTTCTGATCTTCCTGAACACGTCAGAGTGAATGTTGGAAAAGAGAAAATAGCAGATGGACGTCCAGAGACAACTGGACTGGAGAGATTTTTGGCTTCGACAGTCGCTGTTTCTTCTCCAGCCTCTTCAGACAGGTGTGTGAACATCTGTATGTTTATTCTCTTTATGTCATCGCTGGGATTGAATCTGTCACTAAACAACAGTCTTCTGTTTAAGCTGATGGGGTTTATGTTTCCTTTTATTTGTTTAAATCCATCATTTACATCTACATCTACAGACATAAAACACCTGCTTTCATGGAGTGTTGGTGCAGATGTTGACATAACGACTTCACACAGCTGTTCACAATCTGTTTATAGTTATTTATCCAAAAGCATCAACACATCCTCAACATATCCCTCCATACACTGGCTGCATGTGTATTCTTATAATATTATATGTATGATGTCATAATATTCTAATAATCACATTTTTGTTAAATACATATTTTAAACTAGTGATGCAACGATACCACTTTTTTCAAACAGATACCATACCAATACTTGGATCTGAGTACTTACACCGATACTTCTACCACATAAAAAAATACAATGAATTGGAAAACGGGTTTTATTTTACAACAACAACAAATGACGGTGAACTCAATAAAAGAATAAAATATTTATAAAAATGAAAAATTGGGTGAAAAATTAAACATTTTCTGTGAAATTATCGCAGAGTTTCTACATTTTAAGTATCAGTTCATGGTATCGTTTAACTAACCGATACCAGTACATTAGAATGGTATTGACTCCAATATCTAATACTAGTATCAGTATTGGTGTATCCCTGTTTTAAAGTTATAAAGCATGTTGTCCACTTGAGTGGACATGTGGGAGGATTTTTAACAAGAAGAAATTAAATAAAAATGAAGCAAATAAAGTCAAAATTTTTATCTTTTGTAATCAAAGATGAATAAAAATGTGTTATAATAATTCAAACATCACAGGGATGTAGAAAGAATAAAAACAAACAAAGAAGAAGAAGAAAGATAAAACAAAATCTCACATTGAGGATCAAAAAAATGTATGAATATTTAAATGATACCAACTTAATCAACACCAGTCTGTTAAACAGTGAGGAGATTCTGTTGTAGTTCTAAAACACGGTGATCACAACAACACTTTTATTCAATCAATCAATCGATCAACCAACCAACCAACAAGCCAACCAACCAACCAACCAACCAACCAACCAACCAACCAACCAACCAACCAACCAACCAACCAACCAACCAACCAACCAACCAACCAACCAACCAACCAACCAACCAACCAACCAACCAACCAACCAGTCAACCAATCAGTCAACCAACCAACCAGTCAACCAATCAGTCAACCAACCAACAAGCCAACCAACCAACCAACCAACCAACCAACCAACCAACCAACCAACCAACCAGTCAACCAATCAGTCAACCAACCAATCAGTCAGTCAACCAACCAACCAACCAACCAACCAACCAACCAACCAACCAACCAACCAACCAACCAACCAACCAGTCAACCAATCAACCAATCAGTCAACCAACCAATCAGTCAGTCAACCAACCAACCAACCAACCAACCAACCAACCAACCAACCAACCAACCAGTCAACCAATCAGTCAGTCAACCAACCAACCAACCAACCAACCAAATCTTTATTTATAAAGCGCTTTTCGTGCAATAGTGTAATTTCAAAATGCTTTACAGGATAAAAACAGAATTTCAACACATACATATGTATTATTACTTTTCATTCTCTCTGTGTCTCGTATCAGGAAGGTTCGGTTCAGATCAGCAGCTCTGTGGAGGGTCGATGTTACAGACACAGGTGTACTGGACTGAACAGGTATCAGGTCCAGGTCTCTGGCTCTGGATGGGTGGACTGTCCAGCAGGGGGCGCCATTCAGGTGACGACACAAAGTACTACAGCTACTCCTCACCGGGGATTTTATACTACAAAACGCTTATTATAAGAAAATAAATGTGCCAAATATATTTATTTAAAGAGGCCCTTCCATTAAAAACGGTTTTTCTGAGGTTTCTGTTAAATATTTTAGCTCCACAGGTGTTCTTACTTTCATAGTGGGTGTGAAAACGGGTCAACAACTTCTCTTTCAGTTTTTATCTCTCAAACTACACAGGAGGTATCTGTATCTGTTTCGTCACAACTCCTTTGTTTGTTATTATTCAGCAGCTCCTGCAGTTGAAACCACGCCTAGCATGCTGCTGGCTAAAAACCTCTAGTATAAGACGTAGCAAACAGGAAGAGACTATGTGTGCTGTTGCCATGCGCAGCGGGGCAGGAAACAGTATACCTTGCTCTCATAGGCTAGTTTGTTAGCCAATCGGAGTCCAGCAAATTCAAATAATGAATATGAATGAGCTGTTTCACGGAACAAGCCGGATCTAGCTGAATTTTGAAGCAGACAGATTGAAAGGTCTGTTTATAAGTGTTATCTTGACGTTTTTTAGATATAAAATGTTTCATATTACTGGTTAATATTTAAGAAATAACCACAAAGTCCTGAAATTTGTATGAAAGGGCTTCTTTTAATGAAAAATAAACTCTTCAGTGAAACTAAGAGACATGGTAATTATGCTGCGGTCTCCATTTTGATACCAACACTGATTTTTAACAAGATAAAACATATGTTGTTTTATATCGTATCCCCCCCCATTGGAACTGGAGGTTCAGAAAATGGTTGGATTTATTGCATGTTATTCTGTCACGTGTTTCAGTATGAGGACGGATATTCAATTTTATTTAACAATTTTGAAATTTGTTTGCAGAGTTTATCCGTGAATGTAACATTAAGTGGAGGGATCGGCATGTTTTTGTGAATGTCAGTTCTTGCTCAGTTAAATTTCAACAGTCGTGTATTTAATGTTTCGTGTGTCTCCACTCTTAGATCACGGGGTACGAGGGTTCAGTTTTCTGCCCTGACAGGAGGTTATGTTTGTACTCTGATATTAATCCTCCTTTAGAAGAGACAAACCCACTTCCTGTTTGCATCACATGGCGAGTATAACTTCAAACACCTTCCTGATTCGTAGTAAAACACCACTCACACTAACTTTGTTGTGTTTTATTTAGTGATCCTCATGAGACTGTTACGTTATCCCAGAATGGGACCTGGTCTAGTCTTGGACCACCTGCTAGGATCACGTCACTCTGCCTCGCTGCTGCTGCATGTCTCATGGCTGCTCTACTGGTTTTGTGCAGGAAGTTCCGAAAGATCCGAATTCAGACTGCGGCACTAGAAGGCCACAATCAGCTGCAGAACTGAACTCTACTGTGAATATTTAAATATATTCAATAGCTTATCTTTATTAAAAAATAATTACTGTCAATAATGTGTCATCTCTAATCTCAATTTTAAAATACAGCTAAGATAGTGTGGTCCAGATGCAGAAAAGTCCTAAAATCTACCTTTATTGATGTTTCACAAGTCCCAGACTGTGTTTTAATTGTTCTGCTATTACTGTAGAACAGTCTAGTCCAGGTTTGAAGTGTCTAGGTATTGTAGTTTTTAAACTAGAGCAGACTAAAGACGATCAGAGTGTAGAAAATTTGGTGTAATAACCCTTTAGCCATTTCCTGAATCGGAAGCTAGAAATGGAAACCAACTTCAGCCTCGTATTTTGAGGGAAGATTAATCCTGTTAAATAAAACAGAAATACAACACGTCAATCATTTAGTCACATTTTATTTATTTCATCTACGTGAAAAACAGATTATTTTAAAGATCTTGGTGGAATTGAACTTTTACAGCAAATTTATTTCTGACTTTATATACAAATTGTGTTTTATTTGCATCTATAATGACCTACAGAAGTGATCAGGTTAGTGAGATGAAATATTTATACATAGGCTACTAATATTTTTACCATTCAGTGAAAAGTTAAGTGAGATCATGGAAAGAAACTGCAGATAAAACATCTTGATTAACATACAGCTAATAGTTCATAAATTTTTGTTTTAACTTTAAATAAAAAGACTTTTGATGATTATTATAGTTTGATTTGGAATTCTCGTATATTTCTTGTTGAATTGTTCATCGAACCCAAACGAACTAGTATCTTGTCAGTATTTCCTCCGCACGGCAATGGACGTCTGCCTCGGAGCCACGCCCCCTGGACAGATCTGAAACGGCGTGCTGGTTTTGGAACACTCGCTCTTTAGTTTTAGACACACAAAGCAGAACTCTTTGTGGCAGCGAGGACATCTGACGTTTTTACAAAACTGCTGGTTGTGTTCCACCTTGACGCCACAGGTGGGACAGGCTCGGACCGAGGGGCAGCTGGTGACGCCTCGTACTTGGGGCAGATCGATGGATTTGCACGTCTGCAGAATCAGCAGGTCCTTGTTCGTGCAGCCGTCGTTGCCACAGCGATTGGATTGATGACCCGGGTCCTTCCACTGCTTCAGACACTGCCAGCAGAACTGGTAGGCCTTCTTCAGGTCTGCTGTGCAAACCACACACTGGACACACAGGTTGGACCGAGTCTTCCTCTCCACAGTGGTTTTACATCTTGGGCACTATGAGAAAAACAAAAAAGAAACATTTAAAAAAGGAGCCAAAAACCGTGTTTCAGACCTGATTTGATTATTTAGGAGGAGCGCCAAGTAGAACTGCAGCTCCTCTTCATCGAAAGAGTGGAGATGGTTTGGACACATGGTAAGAACGAGTTCTGGACACCTTGTGTATGAATGAGGTGTTTCAGACGTTTGTCCTCAGGAGGACACCTTAAGGAAGACCCAGTATCTCACAACAGCCTGGGAACAGTTCCTCCATAAGAGCTGGAGAGAGGAGCTTTTCCCAAGCTGTCGTAAACAACCGTGTATCAGACGGCCATTGCTGGAACCGGTGTTCTGTCCAAATCTGCTACCTGTTGAGATGTGCTACACACATGTGCCGTTCTACAGTCTTGACTTCAATAAACAGATTTATAGTTTATTTTTGTTTCTATATTTTTCCACAAATACATTTTACCTATCAAATAAATTCTCCCAGGACAGGAACACTAAATATGATGTTATTTTTACTTTCTTTACATTGTCAGAGCAACAGGCAAATGTTGGGCACACCTGGAGGAGAAGGACCCAACAATGGCTGCCAAGGACCCAGAGGGCTTTTATATAGAAAATATCAGGGAAGGATCATAAAAATATGTTTAAATAATTAACAGGACACACCCGCCATAAACAATAATACTGTATAAACTTCCAATGACATCTTGTTATGATATAAGTTGTAAATTCGTACTATAGCGACATTTTTCATCAGGGCAGCATAAATCACCAGAACACCACTTCCTGCTGCGACTCGAATTACTGAAGTTATTTAGTCAATGGTAAATCCATCAGAGGTTCCAGAGTGTCTAATATGAAGCTGAACATGTTTGTCCGTGAGTATACACTTAGACAAGTTTCAAAACCGTAGCTTAAAGTTGTAAAAGTTATTTTGTACTGCTTTAAATAAATAAACAAACAAACAAAATTAAAAACCATATTTTGTATAAAGGCACAAACAACTGGACTTCTCACCTGCTGAACTTCATAGCGTTCTGCAACAGTCAGCTGGGCCATCTTCTCCTCAAAATACTGCATTTCTTCAGCATTCAGATCAGCCAGTCGCCGCACTTCCTGGTACGACCACACCTTATTACACTGCTTCATCCCTTCCACCAACGCTGGACATCGAAATTTAGAAAAGCCCTTAACAAAACAAACAACAAAGAAGACAGAAGAGTCTTTTGGATCAACATGATTCAGTTTATGTTTCCTGGTTGTTTTATCCCGTTTTGAGATACCTCGTTCAGCTGGCTGAGACACCAATGGGACAGAGACTCAGGAGTGACGGCATGACCGCAGGACATTTCAGCTCGGAGAGAGTTAAATTCTGAGGCTGAGGAGAAAAAAAACAAAACAGCATATGAACTCTGTAAACTGTGATTCACATAGATGACTAAAATCAGCTAAAACAGGATTAGAATAATGTTCAGCTGAAGGAAAAGTTAGATGCTCTGTGATAATGAGTCAAATTAAAACATTTTAACTTACACACTGGATCCAAGTCGTCTCCTCTGTCGACGAACCTCAACGTTCCGTCAAGTGGATCGTATTTCTTCTCTGCTGCATTCAGACTTTGGGTATTCATTTTGATCCTGATGGAAATAGATTCAGAAACCCTTAATGATGAAGATCTTACTCAGTGTGAGTGTGTTTGTGTGTGTGGAGGGTGTTTGATAAGCCATCAAATCTGTCAGTGGTCATAATGATGTGGCTGATCACTGTAGGTCAGAGACGGGAACAAAAACCATGCAGAAGTTTGGAAACTCATCTGAGCAGAACTTAATTCATCAGGAAATTACACAGATTTTTATTGATTCTCGTCACAAGCGTTTTTATTTCAGGGCGTCTTATCCAACATGTCAATAAAACAATGTGTCAAGCAGGACTTGTGATTCCACAAAGTTTTATAGTAGTACTTCTATTATAAAATATTCTATAACCGGGAAACATCGAGCCAGAAATTCCCCTGTCTGTACATAATCTCTCACTGACAGGAAGAAAGAAATAACAATATCAGAATAATATTCATACCTGTGCAAACAGCTGCCAAAGCGCTGAGTCATGAGTTTCATGAAACATTAAGTTTAAACTAATTCAAATGTATAACAACACACAGACTGCAGAAAGTGTCACTACCTGGGTGTGTTCAGATCTGACTAAGTGAGACAAGTGGATACAAGACAAATATTATTCACAAATACTTTATTATTGATAGTGAAACCAGCTTGTTTAGGGAAATTCCTGCTTCCAGCTAAATCCAGTCTTATTTGCGCTTTCTTATAAATAATTAATATACATTTTATGTATTAAAAATGTTAAAACAGAGTTGAAAACGTATTAACTTGATTAATTTAAGAAATAATATGATAGTAAAACCGAAACAAAGTTCATAAGAAGATTTTACACTCATATTTAGACAAATTGAGATCTATTTAATATAGTAACACCCCTTATTTAGTAGATAATGAGCAGCTTATAAATCGAGAATAGAAAAAATGACATTTATTACTGATAGATTAATAAAGAGAAATCTTTTTTCTTACCTTGGTGTCGCTTGTTGTTTTTCGGAACTTCCTTTTTTATTCTTTGTGCTAGCCGGAAGTAGATTAGCGACACTCGAAGCTAAGCTAGCTCCAAAAACTAATTTTTCACAAGTTTAAAACTTTTTTGGGAGGAAACTTCGGGTTTCTGCGTTTAGTTCCAGCTGTGAGTTTTCACTGCGTCTGTCTCTGTGTGTTTTCACCGACTGCTTCCTCCTTTGGACTGTTACCGAAAGAGAAACATAATATCAGATAAGCTACCTGCCTGTTCGGTGAGTGTTTTACCCTCCCATCCTGTTAATCTGCGTTATATAAACTTATGGTGCGTTTTACTGGAACGTTATCAAGCTGTTTGTGACGGGAACTCTGTGATGCACGTTTTATCGTTTCATTGTCGGTTAAATCGGTGTGTTAAACGTGTTTGAGGCGCGTAATAATGGAGGTGACGAGTGTTACCATAACACCCCCAAAACACGACCGCTGCTTTCACTGACCCTCAAGCTAAATATTTTACTCTTGTTTCGAACACAATGAGGACTTTTGTTTGTTGTTTGGAGTGGTAAATTGTACTTTCAGACTCTGGTGCACGTGTAATATCACTTATGTTACATTTCAAGTAGAAGTGACTGACGGCGTCGCGATAAACGTGGTGCGTTTACGATTTCGGAATTTCTCATTTCTAGTGCTTCATATAAGCAAATCTAAAGGACACTTTGTGTTGCACGGAAACTCTAGTATATTAGATATGAAAGATTTAGAAAAATTGTAGTTTTCATTCTTTTCACCCAAAGTAGTTTTTTTTACATTTTCCAAAGTGACGAATCATACATTTACAAAGATTCATTTCAAGACAAAAACTTGAGTATTAACATGATTTTTAATGGAAAATAAATGCACACGAATTCACATGTAAGTAAGTTTAATTTAGCTTCAGAAGTAACCTATTTTAAAGGATTTTAATAATTTCGTAAACATGTTTTTGTGTCACCTTACCAGTGATATTTGTCTTTGTACATTTATTCAGTTTTACATGTCCAAAATCAGATTGATGAGAAAATAAATTAAGATTGGAAACCCAGTCATCGCTCCCCACCATTTAGTTGTCCCTAGATCAGAGAAGATATTCAGTCCCTCGAGCGAGTTCTGGGTCTGTCCCAGGGTTTCTTCCCAGCTGAGTTGACCAGGGCAGGACCCATCCGAGTTACCTCAGCTGACTCCTTTCGGTGCGGAGGAGCATTCGAGCCCTACAGTGAAAACTCATTCCAGCTTCTTGTAGCTGAGATCTTGTTCTTTAGGTCTAATCAAAATCTTGTGAATTTAGCTGAGGACTGGAACAGAGATGAAACAATAAATCAAGATCGGTCCTAAAAAACACTGTCGTAATCCATCTTCATATCATTAAAACACAACTGGGGAGCCAAGCTCCCCTGATTCCTTCAACAGGGACCTGGTCCACTGGTCTGTGACCTGGATCACAGCCACACATCTCCTGAATCCAACCACACAGTAGGTCACAGCCTCCTTCACCAAAACTTGACATTAAACAGTTTATTAAAAAAAAAAAAAAACTTAACACCTCTGAAACACTGTCTAACCCATCTACGCTTTCGTGATCCATTTTTATTTCACTACTTTTGTGTTGGGATGTTAAAGGCACAAAATCAGAAAATATATTTGATATAAATTATGTTATATTTCATTTGATGGTCTTGAGCATTAGTTTGTTGCTTAGTAACGTATTTTTGCTTCTGATGTGTCTCAACAGGATGAAAAAAAAAACAGGGGAAAACATTCAAATGCAAAAATGTCAGAAGTTTCATCTGGATTACAGCAGCATGGATCTCTATCTTGTAAAAACATTTGCAAAAAAGCTTGAGAAGTTGTGCATCTCTGGTAGGTGTTGTACAAAAAAAATGAAACCACGTCAAAAAAAGTACCTCTCACACATGGGAAAGAGTGTGTACCGGTGACTTGTTCCTGTTGTGTTATTAGATTATTTTGGCCTGAGGAGTCCTGGTCTGACGTGTTATCTCAACAGCATCCTGCAGGTGCTTTTCATGACCGACGACTTCAGAGAGGCTGTAAAAAGGTCCGATCACATGACAGAAGTGTCGCTGAAGCCAAAATAATCTCGTCTAATTGTCTTTACCTCACCGACTGCTCGTGATTCTCGCTGTTTCAGATGTTACAGTGAACAATTAAAAAGTCTTGACCGACACCTGGGAGAGCTTTTTCTCACTTTAGAGAGAAACATGGCTGAAACATACAACATCACGAAGCAGCTGGGCATCAGAGATGGTAAGATGTTGGTAAAGAGGTTGAACTCTATGTCCAAAGAAACTCTGAAAGATGCCAGTTATTTCTCACTCATTCATCCTTTCAGTGTACGAGCAACGTGATGCCGCCGAGTACTTTGAGAAGATCCTCTGTCACATCAGTCCGAAGGCTTCAAAGGTAAATACATATTTATATTCATGTATTATCTGGAGAATGGACGAGCAAATCAACAGTGACAGTTAAAAACACGTAACCTTGTGCTGCAAGATGGATTCTCGTGAGATTTGGAGTTTTCCAAACCCACGAAAATCCATCTAGTACTGATACAACTAACACGTCTGACTCGACTCCACTGGTGGTTCGGACCAATCATGTGTTAGCATTGTGCTTTGGGGCGGGTGTTCAGGTATGATTGGCAGCAAGTGTCCAGGCAGACAAAGCAAAACAAACATGGCTGCGCCGGTGGAGGTACACATAAAGGCGGATATTTAATCTGTTTTAGGACTAGAGACGATTTCTTCTTTGAAAAATGAGCAAAGGTAAAAACTTTGTGCTTTTTTTGATTTTGATTTGATTGTATTTTTCTCTCGACTGAATTTGCAAGAACTTGATTTACTGTGGTTGGCTAAAGACAAATCATGAAAGGCAGACACTTGCTGGTGCGTCCTCCAATCAGCTTAAGATATTATACGGGATGTCCCGCCCTTTTTCAGACGCTTTCACATGAGCTGTTTTCAGACGTTCAGTAATATTCGCGGCCAATCCGATCGGGTCTTTAACCTGAGTTGTATTTTCAGACACGCCACTTTTTTTCGGAGCTTTGCCTTTCGGCTGCTTTCAGACAGCAAGGAAATTTGGGGGGGTGGGGGTTGAGCTGCAGCCAGGTGTATTTGGAACTACTCACAGTGCTCGCATCAGGTCTCACCTGCTCATCGCTCAGTCATTCTTCCTACGAGCTCCAGATCTTCTCATCATTTGCCTTTGATCCTCGTTCAGAGACTGATCCGATCTCACCGCCGTCCACTCCAGCTTCTCCACTCTGCTCGCTCATCATCACCGGTGGAGACTCCACCTGGCTCCTGACGTAAACTCAACGCTGCACCATCGCGCCGAGCAGCGTGAGTTTACTTCGGGATGATGAGCAGGATCAGTGGACGGTGGATAACGTGAATATTCGGGTTTTAAAAGGGTTTTTGGCTTCATGTATAAATGCAGTCACTGTTGTGAGATAAACATGGAGGCAGTCGTTGCACCGGTGCTGCTGAAAGAGCCTTAAACTCAGTCCGAGTACAGAACACTGCTGTCGAGGCTTTCCCCTAACGGTCTGATACACACCGCCTTCAGGCTGCAGCTGGAAAAATGAGCAACTTGCTGAATGTATTTTCAGTCTCCCGGCAACCATTTCAGACTTTAGCACTCTTCTTTCATGTTTTGAGCTCACATGCACTTTATAGGACCAACATACACAGCAGCAGGAGGTTAATTAAGCTTCTCACTAACAGCTTTTGGTTAAAAAAAAAAAAAAATTGGGCACAATTCAAACATTCATCTTGCACAGAAAATATGTTTTTCACCACAGTAATTCATAAATATGTAAATAAAGTAATTGTGTTCTTGTGTTTAGATCTTCAGAGGGGAGCTGAATCATAAAACCAGGTGCTGCAAGTGCAACACGACGAACAATTCCAAAAGTTTCTTCTGGGTTCTTCCACTTTCAATGGACGATTCAAACTGTAAAACCTACAAACTGGTACGTCCTTTAAACCTAAACAAGATCTAATCCTTGTATTTTATTTTGTAGGAGACAAATAATGACAAATACAAACGTTCTTTGTTTGCAGCGACAGGGATTGGAGGATTTCTTCAAGGTACAAAGAGTCAGCGGGGAAAACCAGATGTTCTGCAGCTGCTGCAACACAAAGCGGGATGCAGACATTGTAGGTCCATACATTTAGTTTATTAAATCTTAATAAATGACCTTAATGACCTCCTCTGTTACATATTTGTTATTTTGAACGTGATCTAGAACTATGAGATGACCCAAAGTCCAGATGTTCTGACGCTGCTGCTGAAGAGGTTCTCCTTTGATTACAAGCACAACTGTTACTTCAAGCTGCAGTGCATAGCTGAAGTGGTCCAAACTATAACCCTTGAGGTACTAAACGGTGAACATGGACAGTTTAAACTGGGTTATTTTTTATTTGATGGCGTATTTTTCTGTCTTCAGACCTGCAGCTACGAGCTCTACGCTGTAGTTCATCACTGTGGTGATCTAACAGGAGGTCACTACACCACAGATATCAAGTCCTTTGAAACTGGAAGCTGGTATTGCTTCAATGACAATGTTGTTCAGAGTGTAAGACTTGAAATCTTTTTATAAATCAGTTTTAAATAACGGGGTATTTACTGACTCTTTGTTTTAATCTTCCAGCTCAAACAACAACGTTTTGATAAGTCAAAAAGGTCAGTGATGATGGAGATTTAAGGTTTTCTGCATTTTGGTTTTGGATTATATTTATCATTAAATCTGCTTGTTTTGTTCTTCCACTTTAATCCAAAACAGGTCGAAGACAGTTTATCTTCTCATGTACAGAAAAGGTGTGTTTGTAAATATCCATCATTTGAATCTGATGAGGATCTTTGACTTTAAGTGTTTTATTTAAAAACCTGCGTTGTTTTAGTTGCACCTTGTTCTGCAGTAAGAATGTTCAGATTAGGGCTTTGTTAGCATTAATAAATAAATAAAAGCTCAATGTTAGGGTGATTCAAGTCCATATAATGATCAGTATATTGTGTTAAAATAGACTTTAGTCTTACAAACATGTTCACTGAGACAGAAAAAAGTTCCTCTTTTTGTCTCTTGTAAAGAATTGAAGCTCGTCTCCTTTGGCTTTAGTCTTTAGACACTGTCGCATCCAGAATACGTTCGACTTTGCAATCAAACACAATTGTTAAACTGAACTTTTTCAAAAACAATTTTTTGCGCAAATGTTTAAAAATAAAAATATGGTCAATTAATAAAATGTTTTTAAAAATCCCTATTTGAAAATGTCCTTGAATAAAGACAACAGGTCTCAGGGAGATATAAACTGATTTGACCACATGATATTATACCAGCAGGTTCTGTATGTCAGTGTATTCAGCAAATATAATTTAAAGGTATACTATGTAGAAAATAATGGCTTTTATTTCCAGCACCAGATGAGAGTAATGAGCCAAATCACAACCCATCATTTCCACTAACAACCACAA
Organism: Pachypanchax playfairii; assembly: GCA_006937955.1. Lineage (NCBI taxonomy): Eukaryota > Metazoa > Chordata > Actinopteri > Cyprinodontiformes > Aplocheilidae > Pachypanchax > Pachypanchax playfairii. Next base: position 7,171,765 of record SSNP01000006.1, read on the forward strand.
AGTGGCAGAAACGAGTAATATCCCTCACTCTGTCACACACAGACCAGCAGATCAGGAGCTCAGTCAAAAACTGGCTTATACTCACTCTAGTGGTGGAAAAAAGTACTACAGGTTTGCCTGACTGACAAAAAAATTAAAAAGATCAATAACTTTTTATAACTAGAAGAACACTCAGAGAGCGCAGCCCTCCCCAAAGCAGCACTTTGACAAATTGTAGAAAGTATTATGTACGTATCCTTAAAAAAATTCCTGTATCCAGACAGTAATCTGGATCACCCCCAAAATCTAATCAATTCTTCCTTGGGTCATTTCCGACTTTTACCGAAAATTTCATCAAAATCCATTTATTAGTTTTTAAGTTATCCTGCTAACAGACAGACAGACCCGATGAAAACATTACCTCCTTGGTGGAGGTAATAAAAATAATTTACATACGGATTTATGGCAAATAACATGTTGTTTAGTTCTCTAATTATGGTTAAAAAGCACAATACTGAAAATTCTACATATTATGTCTTTAAATAGGTGTTTGCTTTTGTTAATAAATATCCTTGTTTCTGTTCAAAGTGAGTGGACCAGTCAGAAACACTGATCTGGAAACATCAGACATTCTGAATGAAAACATACGGGACAAAACAGAGCGAGGACACTCTCCCCTGAAGGGTGAAAGCTGCAGAGGAGGAAACTCTAAGCTCTTGAATGGTGATGTACTCCCACATGATGCTTATAAAGGGGCCAATCAGAGAGCAGAACTGGTGAGGCAACCTCAAAAAGACGCAGATGAAGAGCAGCAGGATTACACGTGTATGAATGGAAGGACTTCTGATGCACATCTCGGATCAAACACATCAGACAGAGTAAATAATGTCAATAATAGACAATATATCAGCACAAAGAGAGGAACTGAAACACACCTGCCTCATCGCAGTCCATCGAGACGCTCAGTGGAGTCGATACGGACTGAAACTGTGAGCAAACAGAAGGAGGTTTCAGCAGCTGGAGGAGAGACTCGTGTCAATGGTGTGGACAAATTTAATATCAAGATGTTTGATGATTACGTTTTGTCCTCAGTTCCATCCCATAAAAGTCCCTATAGACCCAGCGAGTGTAACGGGTCTCCATGTTTGTGCACAAAATCCAACAGCTTCAAGAAAAATGAGCAGAAACAGTGTTAACCACAAGAAAACCATGATGAGACAAAAAACTGTTCTAAAGTCTGAGAACATGGAGACAAAGCAGCCTTGGAAGTGATAAAATACAAAGATGTTATCTGTATTTTTGTGTTATATGTTCTTTAAAAATTTTTTTTTTTTATTTATTCACAGAGAAAACAGAAAATGTTCAGATAAATTCATCATTAATGGTGGAATCGTGATGAATACGACCATATTTTAAAAGCACATTTCTGTGTAAAAGTGAAATCTTTAGAATTCTTTAGTATTTTACAGACATATATCACCAGCAGCTGTGAAATGAAGCTATATCACTGTAATCTGAAAGTGACAGTGATGTAAATGTTTAATATTTTTATAAGCTGCTGTGTTATTAAAGACACTGGAGCTGTTTTAAGACTTTTAAATGAGACCATGTGTCATAATCGTCTTTGATGGAAAGTTAAGGAGTTCTGATGAAACAATGTTGTGTACAGTTACAGTGTAACAATAAGCCTTTTTTACTGGTTAATTTTTGTGAATTTACCACTCAATATTTCCTGATATCCTTATAAAGTTATGACTTTAATCCCAAAGATTTTTTGCCTTTTTTCTCACAAATTTATTTATTTATTTATTTATTTTTTTATTTATTTAACAGTTTTGCAAGATTAGAGAATATGCAGGTTTCTAAAATCATAAATGTACGATATGGATTTGGGATTTTTTAATTATTTCTTGTAATCCCAATTATTTTACCTGTTTAATCTGGTTTTAAATCAAGAGTTGCGTCGATATGGTGTTTGGGACCGGGAGCGCTTTCTTTGAACTACAGTAGCATCAGTCCTTTCAAACAGGACCGGACCTGAGCTGCATGGTGCCCTAGGCGAAAAAGGATTTTGGCGCCCCCTACTGCCCAGAACAGAAACAACGTAACTCAATAACTGGACTACATTGCAAAAAGTATTTATTTCACAGAATCAGATGTTGATGATGTTTGTTAAAGATATAAATGAAAATAATTTAAAAGTTTTATTAACAGTCTGTTTATCTTGTCTGCAGGTTCTGTTTTTATTTTATTGGCTGTCTTTGAGCTGCAGCTCCTCTTTTATATGTCTGTGAACTATATTCATATCACTTCTGTTTAAAATATCTTATTAGATTTAAACATTAATGTAACTGGAACATATTGATCTTTATTTATCTGATTTATATTTAATTATCAAATTTAAAAAGAGCTAATATTTTCTATGAAATTATAAAATCTCAGTTTTAACATCTCACATGATGCTTGTTTTATTGGGGATAAAAATCTGAGTTTATGAACTTTGTAAATAATTATAAAAAGTTTTTATTTACATTTTATACTGAGTTTAACTCTTTTGGAACTGTAGTTTATATTTAGCTGCACATTTCAACAATATATAAAATACCTTAATTATATTAAATTTTTATATAAAACCTGAATAAATGTCAACTACTTTGTCATTATTATCATCATCATTAAAATTTTTAAAGTAAATACACAATTTTAAAGTTCATATTTCCGACACACCCTCAATGCAGCATGTCGTCAGCGCTGACGAACAAAAATGAAACTGAAACAAAGTTTTTGTGTTTTCGAGCATTCAAGAGAAGAACAAGGAGTTCCATCGTCAACTTGTTCCTAAAGAGCTTCTTTAAACTGTGATTTGGACAAATTAGTGTAAGTTGATACTTTTCCTTCTTATTTTCATAGATTTTTATTGTTTTTTTCTTTCCAAAAGTACAAGTACATTTAACCGAAAGTGGCATTTCCTTCTAGCTGTTAGAGGTGGACATGGACTGATATGATGGACATGAAGGACAAGAACAAATAAAAAACTTCTTCCTCATTAGAAAATAACATGAAGTAAATCACACCTCGACAGAAAACCTTTAAGTACATTAAATAGCAGTGTCGGCACGACATGTCAATCACAGACCAGCCCACCACCCGTCTGTGTCCTGGTCCTCCTGGATGTAATCTTGAGGGGGATGAGTTAGTCTCTAGTATAAAAACTGGAACATGGAAGAACTGAGTCCACCTCACGGCACAGTGAAGACAGAACAATGTCTCATGTACACAGTCCTTCTAAAATCTACTAAATAACTCAAATAACTGTCTGAACTATGGGACTTATTGATACACAGTAGATCAACTATAATAATCTAATAACTTCACAGTTTTTAGTCTATACTTGGTGGATCCAGATCTACTAAAGTACCAACAGTCCACTGCAGTCGTCTTTTAACATGAAGGACCTGAAACTCATGGACATCAGATGGTTTATCTTGCTTGTAACTTGATGCACAAAGTCCCAGTGAGTTTATTTCATCATTAGTTCAACGTGAGAAACAAGATTTCAGACAGATTCTGGATTCATTGGTGAATGAAGTCAGTCTGAGTTCTGTATTAACTGATGATTATATGTAAACATTATTTGTTCTCTGATTCTAAATTACTGACAAGTTTAATGAAGAAGAATTCAAATGAAACCAAACCATCAAACTGTTTCCTTCATACGAGACACGATACAGTCAAACAGACTGTCATACTTTATTTGCTCATTTTTTATTTAAGGGAAAAGTCTTGTCATACGTCATAAAACAACTGTTACTGTAAATAAGTGTAACATAAAAAAACAACAACAAAAAAAGTAACAACAATAATAAGTTGGTTTGTGTGATAATAAGAACAGAAAATATATTCTGTCCTCTCTAACATCAGATTCTGTTTTCTTTAACATCAATCAGCTGCAGGAACTTTAATTTCATAACAGCTGCAGGAGAGGAACATTTGAGTCAAACAGATGAGAAACTGAATGAAACTGTCTTTAACTCAACAGAAGAAGCTGCAGGAGGCTCAACAGCAAAGAACAGAAACATGATCTACCAGGTTATAGTAAATGGACCGGGTGGAGAAAAGAGGACCGTAGATCTCTGTAACACCGAGGAGCAGATGCAGAAAATGACGGTGAAGCAGCTGAAGGAAAAGATCGTCAGAAGATTTTCAATATCAACAGCAGGTAAGATAACAGAGACAGAAGTGTATCAGTAACCATGTCATGTACTAGTGATCAGAAAGTATCTTTCATTTCAGTTTTAATAACATGTTTATAAAACCACGTCCCAGTTTTCGACCTAAAGTTATAAATAACAACACTGAGGAGCAGATGCAGAAAATAACAGTGAAGCAGCTGAAGATAAAGAAGTGAAACTGCTGCATCATGTTGTCAGATTATTAATAGTGCACGTGTCGTGCACATTTACCACAGAACTCACATGTCTGCAGCTTTTTGTGTAGTTTAGAGCGGCGAGTCGTACCAGCGTACTTTATGTCAAACTGCGTACAGGTTAGCAGGTGGTTAATGAACCTGATCTGCAGCTGTTTGACTCGGTACACTGCTTCATCTCGACGCCATATTGGATAATTAGAAGGAAATTTAATGATTAGTATGAAAATTAAAGCTAATTCTGAAACTTTAGATTAATGTATTGAACATTTAAAAAAGTGCAAATCAAATAAACAAACTAATAAAAGAAACTTGAAGGTTCTCCGTCATCGATGGTTTGAACCTTTCAGGACTTTTATGATGTTTATGTAACTTATGAATCTTTTATTTGATGATAAACAACATGAACTAAATGTAGTGAAGTAGAAGAAACAATACAAATAGATCAAATTAAAGTCAAACTGTAATTAACTAGATTATTGTAGTAAAACTACTGAGTTACTCAGTGACTCTGTGATCTGCAGGTTAAAACATTAAAGTTCAAATTGTCAACAAACCAAATCAAGTTTTTAACAACAACAACAAACTTTCATATCAGCTGGAGAAAAACAGAGTTTCAGTCCTCAGATATTTACACCAAGTATTTATTATTATGAGAAATGGAACATGATCAGTATCAGTTGTCACATGACAGGGTCACATGACCGAGCTGCAGATTTAATCCTTCAGCATTATTTAATAAACACGATAAAGTTACAGAAATAAAACAGCTTCACATTACTGTGATGCACCAGATGATATTATAGATCTATTAGAAACTTGTTGTTGTGTGTTTGTAAGATCCCGATTTTCTTCTTCATTTGTTTGATTGTCGGTGTTTTTACAGTACAAAAGGACATAGAGCTGATCTTTGGAAACAAGAGACTGGATAAAGACACAAATCTGCTGTGTGAATATGGAATCAAACACAAGTCTTACATCGTTATGGTTATTTCTCTGTATGGAGGAGGAGGGCCACTTCCTGAAGACTATGAAACTACTGGGATGGGTGACAAGAAGGACAAAACTCGATGGAGTATGGAGGAAATTCATTTACGTGGTTTTCAAGCTTCAAACAACACTTCTTTGTCAGATCCAGTAACTCACTTCAAGTCCATCAGCAATAAAAAGTGATCAGATCATCCATATTTAAACTTTATGTTATTAAACTGTAAAATATCACTTTAACTCTGTTCTATCCTGTTTGTATCTGTGAGCGGCAGAACATGAACAAACACAATGTTCCTCTTGTTAATTGAGGTGAAGCTTCATTTTTACACTTTAATTTTGTTTAAAGGGGGGGTATTATGCAAAATGGACTTTTTCAAGCTTTACATCATGTTATCATGCCGTTCCCTCATTAAAATCATGCCTGAAATGTTTCTTTAGCTCATTTATGTATGTTTGAGTAATCTTTAGACACTCTCATGGCAGACATTTTGAAAGCCGTTTGCCTGATTCCTCCCAGAAACGCCCATTTCTCCTTGAAACGCCCCCGATATTTTGTTACTTGCCAAGCTCATGCCCACTGCTCCCCTCACAGGAGAGCACCCCTCCCCGCGTGTAACGCAGGCAGAGCAGCGGTAGCAGCAATTAGCAAACACCAGGTGGAACTGCGAGAGTGCACCTTTCCTGAGCTTATCTACTGACAACTTTTCTGGGCGCTTTTCATAACTCCAAAATGCCATCATGTAATAAATGTATCTTTGGATGTCAAGACGGCTGCCCTCTTTTTAGTCTTCCAAAGAATGAGACTGTTCGTCAGAAATGGTTGGACTTCATTTATGGAAGCGACCCTCCTCCGAAAAAGATCTGTTTGATTTGTGCCAGGCACTTTAACGAGGATTGTTTTGTAAACAAAAGTTTATTTGACAGTGGATTAGTAACTAAGCTGTAACTTAAAGACGATGCAGTTCCCACTCTCAGGAGAACGTCTTTGCAGCCAGAACCGGTAAGTTCAACTGCTGTCACATTGTTTTGTTGTTAGCATTTCTTAGCTTAACCTGTCCTACAATCGGTGTACTGTAGCTGGCTTTTGTGTTGTTATGTTCGGCGTGAAGGCGATGTTCCGCGCTGTTACGTTGTTTTGTTGTTAGCATTTCTTCAGCGTGCTGAAGGGGGAGTGTCGGAAGGTCTTAAAGAGACAGAGGCCAATATCGAGGTGTTTGGAGCGGCCATGATGTGAGGGCAAATTTCTTAAAGGGCGTTTTTTCTATTTACAGCTTTTACAGATCAACTTAAGGTAACAGTCATTGGAGTATGCTATAGAGTGGAACTGTGTGTCTGAAAAAAGCATAATACCCCCCTTTAAGAATCTTCTTTATGATGTTGATGATGAATTTAATATTAATTCTGCATTTTTTAGTAAAATACAGTAAAATACAAATATTTGTCTAAATTTTCCAGCAGAGAAAGAAAACTTGTTGCAGTCTTTTAGAAGACGTCTTGTAAATACATTAATGTTTTTGTACCAGACGTGTTTGTTTGTCTTTTTTATTGTTGTTTTTCTCATCTGTTACATCAAATGACGTGTCATCACCTAATGTGCATGTGAAAGAAGAACATTATTGATTTTCTTATCAACATGAACCTGCAGGTGAATGTAAAGGTGTGTTGATTTTGTCTGTTTGTAAATAAATCTGTCACCAGAGGGCGCTGCAGCTCCTTCTAGTGTTCCGCTTCATGTTTCTCTTTCAGCTCATCAGATTTTCATTATATTTCTGAAATTACTTTATCAAAAGAAGCTGTGAGTTGAAACTATATAAAAATGTACTTTATATTTAAAATCTTAATTAAAATGTAGATCAGTCTTTCCTGTTTGTTTGCAGAACTTCACACATTAAACACTTTGTTTGAAATGATCAATAAATAATTAGATCATTAATGATCATCCGTCACTTCAGAAACAAACCTGTTAATAAACTGAAAAGTATAAACAGTTATTGATGTTTGTGTAAAACTATTTTAAATGAGACGAGCAGGTTTTCAGAAACTCAAACTAAAAGAGAAACTGGACAGTTGAACTTTAGCAGAATGGAACCTGCAACCCTGATCTGCATTATGAGGATATTTAGTTCTAATTCATCACTGATATTTGTGTATTCCTTCTCTACCCTCAGATGAAGAGGTCAAAGGTCATCTTTATAAGCACAGCTTCTCTAAACATTATATTTATGTGTTCTTTGTCACTACAGGTAGTTTTTGTCCTCTTCTCCTCTTACACACCTGATCTTCATTTCTAATCAGCACACCTGATCTTTGGTCATTAACTTCCCTCACTAGATATAAATATTTATCTAGAAGAAGTTCTTCAGCTGCCATCAGAATTTACCACTGAGGGTTTCTGTAGCAAAACCGTTTCCTTTTCAAACTTGCTGCTGCATTTAGATTTAGTTGTACAAGGACTGAAGTCACCAGAGACTTGAACAAGATGGTAGTTGAAGTTGAAGTAATTATGCCTTATAATGAAAAGATGACCTTCCAGCTCTGTGATGATGAGAAGGAGTTTCTGACTGTGACAGTGGAGCAGCTGAAGAAGAAGATAATGCAGCGGTTACCATACGGATACGGTAAAGTTGTTCCTCTCATGTATCATTAATGATTTAGATACTATGAAACATGTGATCACCACATCTGTCCATGTGACTATAGATGAATCTTGTTTTTGCTTTCAGATTGTTACAATGACATAAGAGTAAAATTTGGAGACAAACTGTTGGGAGGAGACTCCAGCCTGCTGTGTGAATATGGAATCAAACATGGATCTATTCTGCAGTCGTTTCTTGGAGAGCCATAAGATAAATAAAGGACTGGTGGAGGATGGAGCCTCTGTTTTAATAAAACGTGGTTTGTTTGTTTTGCCAACTAACATGTTTCACTTATTTGGACATTTTCCAGAATGAAACGGAAATAAAATCTCCGTTCATCCATGTTAAAACTCATAAAAATTAAAGACTTGCGCTATTTCTGACCTCATTATCAGTTTATATTAATTATTGACATGAAAATAATTCTAATGTTTGGCTATGAAGGCATTTTACTTCAGTCTCTAGGTTGAGATCATAACCTTCTTGTTTAAAAAAAAAAAAAGAAAACTGCTTATTTAAGTGGTTAATATAAACCCAAATGAAATCCAACTCTGTCAAAACACAATGCTGTTGGGACAGTCTGATGAATTAAAATCTTCTATTAGTTTTAAGATGTTACACTGAAAAAGTGTTATTTACGTATCGCTGTGCAAAAACAGCACAGACCTCTGCCAAGCAGTCTAGTTCTTCACATGTTGTGATCTATACCAAAAAAATTCCTGGATCCAGACAGTGATCTGGATCACCACCAAAATCTAATCCATTGGTCCTTGTACCATTTCTGATTCATCCAAATCCAGCCAGGAGTTACTTTTGTTAAAAAAAACATACCCTCCGACTCAAATTACTGGTTTTTAAAGAGGCCATTTCATACCAATTTTAGGACTTTGTGGTTATTTCTGAAGTATTAAACAGTAATATGAAACATTTTATAGCTAAAAAAAGTCAGGAAACACTGATTAACAGACCTTTCAATCTGTCTGCGTTAAAATTCAGCTGCTTCGCCAGCAGCTCGTTCATATTCATTATTCAAATTTGCTGGACTCTGGTTGGCTAACAAACTAGCCTATGAGAGCAAGCTATACTGTTTCCTGGCCGGCTGCGCATGGCAACAGCAGACGTCGTGTCTTCCTGTTTGCTACATCTTATGCTACAACTTTTAGCCAGCAGCATGCTAGGCGTGGTTTTAACTACAGGAGCTGCTGAATACTAACGAACAAAGGAGTTGTGACGAAACAGACACAGGACGTTCGAACTCGGGAGAACTTGGGTTTTATCACCACCTGCGTAGTTTGAGAGATTAAAACTGAAAGAGAAGTTATTGACCTGTTTTCACACCCACTATGAAGGTAAGAACACCTGTGGAGCTAAAATATTCAACAGAAACCTCAGAAAAACTGTTTTTAATGGAAGGGCCTCTTTAACATATGACATGTGTTTTCTGCACAATGTTAATAACCTGGACCATTATATATTTCAATATTTGTCTGAAAGGTAGGATTGGAGGTTAAAAACAATGTGCTTACCGAGCAGCATGTGCTGCATTCACTTACACTCAGATGTCAGCGATGTCACATTTCCACCCTCACACACACAGGTTGTATTTATTTAGATCGGGTAGTAAATATTCTTTCTGTTTGAAGTAAATTATTTAATTCATTAGAGATCATTTGGAAGAGAATCGCTGTAGATCCAAAAGTGTAATACAGAGATGTATGAAGAATACGTGCACGGGCAAGTAGAAAACTGTCATCAGGTATTAAATCTAAAAGAGAAAGCACACATTGTGAATGTATATGTATAATTCTGACACCAATCATCACTTTCAGTGCAGGAGACAAGTTCAGACATATCCATCAAGGAATTTCTTTAGAAAAACAGATCACTCAAAGTCAACTTGGTTAAAACTACTTTGGACTGAAATTTTGACAGTATTTGTTGTAAACAGTAAACTGTTGCAAATCATTTAACACAAACAGCTGATAATGTCGACAGTGTTTTTGCTGCTGAGAGACAGACGAACTAAAAATACATTTTAAAAAGCATTGCAGAATGTTATATAAAGGGGTTGTAAGAAATAAGCAGAATGTAAATGATTTTCAAGTTTCTAGTTGAAGTGCAGATAGTGGCTCATTTACTTACATTCAGAAAAATCATCAGAGTTTCTACCAGAAAAAGAATCAGACAGCTAAAACTTACTGTATATAGTCAGCAAATACGCTACAAGTTGTTCACCATCATCTCAGTAGTTTGTTTTGTGACTTCAGGAGGTTCTGTTCTGTTCTTTGACCTTTGATATTGGAATTGAGTCCTATGATGTCACGAATAAGTTTGTTTTGTTTTAATCTCAGGTCGAAAGTGAGAAATTTATTGAAGTCTGAAAGCTTCCTTGTCATTTTCCCACAGTCAGATTGTTTATTTATGACGTCGTCTTCTGAGGTGAAACCATCCTGCCTTCTATCCTGCAAAACTTAAAAATAAAAAGCTGATAAGGTGTATCCACTAGTTTAAACTTAGTAAAGTTTTTTTTTATCTTTTAAGTCATTTTAACAGCTTGTTTCTAGCTCTTTCCATTCTTCCTCAATCTGCTGTAGAACATCTGTGATTTCACCTAAAATGCCTGTTTCTGACCACACTGCCCAGCCACAAATTATACACCACCAAAGAACAACCTGCGAGAGCGTTTTAATGGCATCAAGTGTTCAGATATATGTAGAAAATAATGGCTTTTATTTCCAACACCAGGTTACAGCAATGAGCCAAATCACAACCGCGTCACTTCCACTAACCACCACTAGGTGGTAGAAATGAGTATTATTTGTCACTCCATCACACAGAGCGGCAGCGTTCTAGAGTGTTTTCATTAAGCTGTCTTCAGCACGGGATTACGATGCCAATATTTACTCTGGTTTTACCACATTTTTTTTATCACTACACTTCTGTGACTCATAGCGTCCCTTTTTTTTTTTAGCAGAAGCTAACTCAGGCGATGATACTTCTTCTTCTTGAGCAGCAGATCAGGAGCTTGTCCAGAGGTGTTGCCTTTATACTCAGTTATCTAATATATACTGACTGACTGTTTAATGCATCAGTATATTGGATTTATATGGAACTTTTCAAAACTCTACTTTACAGTGAATCCATGATTCATTCACACACTCAGTCACACTTTAAACTACACTGTTGGTACAGCTGCCCTGAGGCAGTCTGACAGACACCATAAGCCCTTCTGATCATCCCCAACATCCACATCTTAGCAAAATAGAAGAAGGACACAATGGCAATGAGGTTACAATGGAGCTGGGATTGAACCATCAACCCTTCAATGAAGTTACTTTATTGGATTACTGGACAACCTGCTTTACCTACAAGGGTGCCGTAGCCTAATGGGGAAAGAGGTTGTCCCTTAATCAAGAAGTGAGGGATTCAATCCCAGACAATCCCAACAGCGCTTTACTTAGGTCCTACAACCCCCAAAGCATCATGTCTCCGGACCCTCCGACTACCACCAAACAGGCAAAGTTAAGCGTCTTGCCCAAGGACACAACGGCCAGGCAATCTTTTTCTCTGGGCAGAGCGGGGATTCAAACCAGCAATCTTCCAGTTACCAGACGACCCGCTTTACCGCCTGAGCCACGGCCGCCCATGTGTCAAAGTGGGCAAGATACTGCACCCCAAAAAAAGAGACCTGCAAATTCCTTGTGTGTGTAACATACTTGGCCAATAAATAAATAAACCTAAGCTGCTGCTGGTCATTAGGTGAAGATCTGAAACTCTGTCTTTAAGTTTCTATTTTGTCATCAGATTCTCATGTGTGATTTATTCCCTGATAATAACATTAAAGATTTATGTGATACACCAGCTAAAGATATCTGAACCAATTCAACTAAGTCACAGTCCAGACAGCTTAGATATATATTCAGATCTAACAAAGGAATGTAGAAAAACCTGGGATGTGTTAGTTATAGTGAGCATGAGGTGGTTGAGCCTTTGGTACTCTGGTTCTGTTGAGCTCAGCCCAAAAACACTTCAGGAAAAACTTCTTCATGGACCCACCACCTGCTGGAAAGGTATCAGATGCTTTGTAAACTAGTTGATGGGTGGGAGTACTGATGCATCATAAACTGGATTTAGGTATGCAGACTCTACATCACATGGTACTGGTCTAGAATTCACTAAAGTAGTTACTGATCTGGTTTCTAAACACTTCATGACTTCATACTCAAGTACGTACATGATTAATAGGAATTCTAACATCCACCCAGTGCAGGAAGTTCAAAATCAACAGATACACATGAAAAACATTTTGATAAATAAGACGTGTCGTTAATCATCTAAACATGCTGCTGCTTGTCGTGTGCTGGCAACAAAACTGTCTCCCACACAGCAGGGGGAAGATTTAGGATCAGCACATCAGCAGCTGCACATCTGTTCAACTTCACTGAGACGGCAAACAAACAGGGTGAAAATGGTTGTTCAAATTATTGCAGTTTGTGGGAAACAGTATATTGTGGACTTGTGTGATTCTGAGGAGGAGATGGGGGGATAACTGTGGAGCAGCTCAAGACCAAAATTGTAGAGAAGATTCAACCAGAGCATCCAGGTAACAACCTTATGGGGTCTGACTGAGAACACAGAATCAGCTCAAGCATATTGTTGCTATTTAGATTTTTGGTTTGTTTACAATTTTAATTTTTTCTGTGAAACGACACATCATACTGTTTGCTGTTTAATCTGCAGCAGTCTGTATTTTAATGATCTGCCAGCTTGAAACCTCCAAAATAAAACCAAATTCACACCCAGAGAGCAACACGCTGATGTCACTGCTCCTTAAAAAAAAAAAGAGTTTGGGTGATTCTAAAATGTTTCTAAATTATGTTTCAAAGTAAATCTATGATAAAATGTTAAGTTTAAGAAATTTGTTTAAAAAGATATCTCTGCTACAGAGCAGTTAACAGAAATAATGACAGTCATGATGGAAAACCAAATACAAAGATTCATATTTTACTTCACTGTATTTTTTTAAAGTGACAAGTTCAGATGTTTTTGTTGCTGATACTTGAAACTATTTTATCATCTGTTCTTATGTCTAGATTATGATGTGGGAGTCTATAAATTAAACTTTGATGGAAAAGAGCTGAAAGAAGATTCATCCCTGCTGTCTGATCATGGATTACAACACATGTCTACTGTTGAATTTGGTGTGATGCTGTCCACTTTAATGGGCCGTCTCCCTTGCATACCTTTACATACCATCGAAGATTAAAAAGATGATAAAAAACGCAACAGTTTGGAATATAGGATGGACTTTGACACACCATTTGGCCTTGATGAGGATGAAGGAAGCGCCTTTGGCTTCCAAGTGAGTAAAATCACTAAATTTCCTGATTCTCAGGAGAAGAAACCCCACTGAGTCCAGCTGATAGGAGACAGAGCACCGATTTCTACTGATGACACAGCTGATTTATAATAATTTGTAACTTTAGATCCCACTAATGGAGAAAGTGGTAAAATAAAAATATATCTTTTCAATCTCTCTTTTAATATTTTGTTTAATGATCATTTTTTTCCTGCTTGCTGACATTTAACCAGAATTACAGCTTTATTCAAAGTTATTTTGCAGCTCCTATTCTGTGTTTTCGTTAACTCTAACAATATTTTCTCTTTTGGAAACGTCTCATTAGTACATTTATTTACCTGCATGGAAAACTGATTTATATTTAGCTGCAGTTTACAGTAATAGATCAAATTTGTGTCTTATGGTTTAATTTGTTGCCATAAAATGTGCATAAATGTTATATTGTTGTCTTCATTGATTCTACACATCGTAAACAAATTGTTGACTTGTTATTTTGGTCAAACTTCAAATTTACATTTAAATGATAAAATGATGTATTTTCAGTGTGTTAAAGAGGAAAACTGACTGTTTTGTAATTATATTTTTTAAAAATCCACTTTCATGAGCTAAACACTTGTTGCTTGTTAACAGTCTTTGAGTTTAGACACATTAGAGTAAACTGTGATGTAAAGAAAATAAACCTGAGTTATTTAAGAAAAACAACTGGTTAAAAAGTAAAAACATATTCAGGTTTTGCTCCATTTTTGTCTTTTTGTTTCATTCTGTTTATGTTTCAACATGTTATACAACTGTTTTAACTCTGTAGCCCAAGTGATCATCTGACTATACTTTAAATAAAATTAAAATATTAAAATCAGTGTTTTGCTTATTTATGTGGAAAATTTGATTTCTTTAAAGATAAAAAAATCACAAAGTAAAAAAGTATGACATATAAAAACAATAAAAACATAAAATCAGTTTTAAAAAAGTTTTAAAAGATGAGTTTTTAGCTTCTTTTTAAAGTTGATCGCTGAGTCCACAGACCTCACACTGAGAGGAAGTGAGTTCCAGAGGGGAGGAGCCTCTGCTGCAAATGCTCAGTCACATTTTGTTTTTAATCTGGTTTTCTTTACAACCAGCAGACCCTGATCACATGAACTTTGGGACCTGCTGGGGTTGTAGGGCTGCAAAAAGGTTCTTATATAAGCTGATGATTGATAATTAAGAGCAGGGCCGGTTCTGAGCATAGGCAGACTAGGCAAAATAAGTAATAATTAAATATCTATCTATATCTATCATCTGTACTGTTAATTTTAGTATGAATAAAAAATGTTTGCAATGTAATCCAGTTATTGAGTTACATTGTTTCTGTTCTGGGCAGTAGGGGGCGCCAAAATCCTTTTTCCCCTAGGGCACCATGCAGCTCAGGGCCGGCCCTGATTAAGAGCGCAAAAAATTAAAACCAGAAGTTTAAAATGAACTCTGTAATGAATGTGAAGCCAGTGCAGCTGGTAAAGTAACGGGGTGACCTGTGAATATTTGGATGATTTAATTAAAAGCCTTGCAGCAACGCTCTGGACAACCTGAAGACGTTCCAGTGAATTTTTATTACTTCAACATGCAAATAAAGAATTACAAATATTAACAAATGTTTCACAGTTTCTGGGATTGAAAGATTAAATCTGAGTGTCTGAATTTAATTTCCAACTCAGATATTCATTAAACAAATCTTCATATCTGAAATGAAGCCAACTCTGGATGATGGACAAATGTTATTGAATTAGTAACAAGGAGATGAAAACATGAAGGAGTGTCAGTGTTCTAAATTACATGTTCATAACACAGGGAGGATTTGGGGGGTTAAATGCATCATTCTACCGAGTTAAACATGTAAAAACATGAAACAGTAATGGCATCCAACATGTTTAACATCTTTATTACTGTGTTTCTGTCTTCAGAGGTGTCAGATTTAATGAATAGATAGTAAGTGTTGGGTGGAGGAGAACCTTTGGGGGAGGGATACGTTGGGATGTGTAACATGAGAAGTAAAAAATTTGATTTTATTTGATTTTTAGTTAGTTAGTTTTTTATAGATGCTCTTGGTTGTCTGTAGGTCAGGAGGAAGATTGGTTAGTTTTCAGCTTGTACTAGTTTTATTTTTCATGTTTTTGCCAGGATTTCCTGTAATTTTATTTTGAAGGATTTTTGTGTTTTCAGTCTGATGTCATTTTTTTTGTCTCTTTATTTATAGTCTGGGTCTTTGTTTATTCTGTTGGCTTTGTTTCTTTCTGTCTGCCTGTATTTAATTTATATGGATTTCCTTTTAGATTCAAATCTTATCTCCCAATTTATTTTAACTGTTAGTGAGTTTATCAGTTGTTCACTCCATTCCACCTCTTTTCTCTACTTCCTCGCTTGGAAGTTTTTGTCTCCCCCTTGTGGTCACTTGTGTTTCCTATACCCTTCCTTTGATTGCGTTTATCATAACTTCTGTTTTTTTACTTACTCCTTAATGTTACATAAAGGTAATTTAATCATCATTTAATATCTGAGCCGCTCTTCTTTACTCATATGTAAACATCCAGGCCTGCAAGCCTCAATTGCTCACGTATAACTTTGATGAGACACATTAAAATGTGTTTTAATTACAAAATAATATTGATGGTTTTATCATCCAGCCACTGGTCAGTAATACATATAATAAAAACATATAAAAATAATATTTATCTGTATCAACAGGTTTCAAAGTTAATCAGCCACCTATGGCTGCAGATGCTATTAACTGTAACTCTTATGTCTCTCATGTCTATCGATATATTTCTATATGTCTATATTATTCATCTACGTCCTGTATGTGGTTTTTCTGGAGTAAGTTGTGCAACAAGTGCAAGAGTAAAAGTGAACCAGAGCCAAATTCCTCCTGTGTGTAACATACAAACAAACATGATTCTGTTTCATACAAGCAGAAGATGAGAACATCGTTTATTTATAAACAACATTAGTGCAAACATTGTTAGTAGGAATATTATGAAGGACAGTAAAAACACATGAATGTCATATATGTAAATCACATGTGAAATCAACATCTAGCATATGTGCAACACGTGTTGCTCATGTGAATTTGGAGCAAAAACGTGGAGTTTCCATCAAGAAAGTTAACATGTTTCACACGTGACAATAACAGGTTGCTAGTGTAATGTTAGAATGTCTTCACATGATGACATGTTTTTCCACATGTGTTAAGCATGTGTTTTTTCAGTAATAGTAAAATTCCCAAACTCCATTTTTGTTTGTGTTTAGGTCCAAACAACTATTATTCTAATCATCACTGCAGCAGAACTAGCTGCTGCTGGAATCTAGAAAAGTTCCTCTTGGATCAGATGTTCTAGACACAATCACATAAAAATGGATCTTTATTAACTGTAACTAACAAACCAGCTGAGTAAATAATATTTGAGATTTGAAACCTGAACAACCTGAACTTTTTTGTTTCAAGAATCTTATGATTGAACACAAACAGTGAGATTGTTGTAATGCTACAGGTCATCATTAGGTTCTACGCCACACAGGTATGGATGTCTGTCTGGGAGCTACACCAGCACTGCAGGGGATGAAGTAGGAACTCGTCTTCAGACATTCAGGAGTGAGTTTTAGACACACAAAGCAGAACTCCACCTGGCAGCGAGGACAGATGATGTTCTTACAGCCTGTCTTGTCATGTTCCACCCTCTGACCACAGGTAGGACAGGCCCGGATGGAGGGACAGGAATCTACTCCCTGTACCTGAGGGAGGTCGGTGGTCTTACAGGTCCTGAGCAGTTCCAGGTCATGGTTGAGGCAGCCATCATTATCACAGCGGTCAGAGCGTGGAGCAGCACCTTTCCACGGCTTCAGACACTGCCAGCAGAACTGACACTCTTTATTAGTATCAGCTGCGCAGATTAAACACTCAACGCTCAGGTTGGTCAGGTCCTCTCTCTCAACGTAGGTCTTACAGCCAGGACACTGTTACAGAAAGGAAAATATTTTGTCTGTGGGAATTTATAGAATATTTACCATTAAACACAGATCAACTTACTGCTTTAAAATCACAGAACTCAGCAGCAGCCAAGCGAGCGATGTTTTCCTCAAAGTGCTGCATCTCTTCAGCGGTCAGAACCGCCAGGCGACGCACTTCTGTATAGGACCACAAAGCGCCACACAGCTCCTCAGTTTCTTCCTTTAAGGCAGGGCACTTAAATTTGTACTGACCCTGAAAATTGAAGACATAGTCCATAGATAATCACTTTTTAACTAAAATAATTACCAACCTTTTTCTAAAACATTAGCAAAAGCAAAACAAGTAAAAAATCCTTTTTAAAGATTCTGTATCCTGCTATTTTACAGCTTTCAACATCTGTGACAGACACATATATGATAAAATTGTACCTTTGGTGTTATATAATTATCATTTCTCCTAAAATATAACTTATATTCTTGACCTGTTCTCAGACCATGAAGTAAAACACTCTGTTTAACTAAAATCCCATCTCTCCTTCAAGTCCCCTCCTCATGAGTGCTGCCCCTCGAGCTGCCTGAATAAAATGGTGAATAAATTCCCATAACATTTTTAGAAAGTAAAATACTACAAACAGTGGTCCTTAGTGTCTTGCTTTAGACTCTTGCAGCTCGAGGTGTGTGTGTTTAATCTGCAGGGGCACTTCCTGGTGTAACATTGTTACATCACTACGTTACAGTCAGTTGTTTTTCAGGAGAGAGTGGAGCAGCTGCTCAGAGCGCAGGATTCAGGAGGATTACTGAGAAATGTGTGTATTAAACCAAAACGCACTCTGTGGGGGTGGGTGGTGTGTGTTTGTGTGTGTGTATGTGTGTGTGTGGGGGGGG
>SSNP01000006.1:7190027-7211339 GCA_006937955.1 Pachypanchax playfairii
GGGGGGGGGGGGTTCCGTTTTTTATTAAGTGCTTACTCTGTGTCCAAATTACCCCCATTAAAGTAAAAACAATAATAATAATATTAGATTAAAAAAGACTTCTAGAAATGGGATGGTCTAAGTGAGAAAACAAAAGTGAACCCTGGCATGGAAACAAATGGTGGAAAGTACCTGATCTAACAGGCTGCGACACCATCCTGTAAGAGACTGGGGGGTGACGGCATGACCACAGGACATCTCCGCACAGAGACCCTGGTCTCCTTCATCAGGGGCTGAAAAGCAACAAGGACAGACCGTTAAAACAACCTCACTGCAAGACAAGAGTAAATTCTAAAACAAACAAAAATTTAGCTGAAATACTCAGACATAATCTTATAAAAAGAAACATGCTTAGAAAAAAAATCACATAATTAACACTCCTTTCTGTAGCTGAAGTACTTCACTCCTCAAAATAGCTTCAAAAGTGAAAGTAACAAGCACACAATTTTCAGACAAAGTAAAACTAATCGCTGCACTCGTTTTTAATTCTTACGCATTGGATCCAGATCATCAGGTCTGTTGACAAATTTAAGCGTTGTGTCTCTGGGGTCGTATCTCTTCTCATCCCGAGTGCTCATGATGGATCTGATCTGTCCTGTTGACAAACCTCGTCTGTTCCTGTTCAGGAAGTTCAGTCTTAAGCAACTGCTGCTCACATTTTTACTTTCATTTTCCTCCTCAAACACATTCTAATTTACAAAAAGTTGCAAAAAAAAACCTAATATGTCAGGTTGCAGCATTTTTTTTTATTTTTACCCCCAAAACTTTGTAATTGTCTGTTAATCAGCTGCTTTACGAATAAAACACTCCCAACAATTCTTAAAGATTCATTAAAATATCACCACTAGTTCACAGAAAATAAAAAAATATTGAACAACTATTTGAAAATATCTGTCATTGTTATATCCATAGCAAACAACTGATAAACAAACACACCTTGATCACATGACCAGGTGATTTCGGGAACGCATCATAGCGACAACGTGAACTGATACAAGGAAATAATAATATTAAATTGGTGTAGATACAAGTCATCAAACCATAAAAATAAGATGGTTTCAAAGTACACATGATTATATGGGGTGTTTGTGGACACCACGTGACTGAACTGATTGTTTAAAGTTACGACGAGCTTCAAGCAACAAAATATCTAAACATTTTTTCGTGCAGTAGAAAGTGAAAGTATCTTGCGTCTTCTCCGACGTCAGAAACTGGTTGGACAACAACCAGCAGCTGAAACTGTCTCAACATAACAGAAGAAGTAGCGAGAGACACAGCCAACAGCAGAAACATGGGGAAAATCTACCAGGTTATGGTTCACGGACTGAGAGGAGAAAAGATGTTCATAGATCTCTGCAACACAGACGAGCAGATGCAGAAAATGACGGTGAAGCAGCTGAAGGAAAAGATCTCTGAAAAACTACCAGAGACAGCAGGTATAAGATCACAGAGACAAGATCATCTGACCCATCTGGTCATGAACTAATTAGTATTTATTAGTACTAACATGTTTATAAAACTCTGTTCTAGTTTTACACTACAAGTAAATTAAAAAAAACTCAAGTTTTAACAGCTAAATACACAAAAGAATCAAAAGTGAAAGCAAACAACGTAAAATAACAGTTTTTATGATGTTATGTCGTTTTAGTAAAATATATTAACTCAGATGTATATCATGCATTCTTTTAATAAATAAATAAATAAATAAATAAATAAAAGTACTCAGTCTTTGGATCAGTAGATTTCAAAATAAAGCACAATTTGTTGATGAATGGTAGAACAGCTGATAAAACGTGTCGTTACAGTCACAGTTTCCAACAGAAACAGACCCGTTGGCTGAAAGTTGATAGTTACATGACGAACACACAACTGAAAAGATAATTAACTTGCACATATATTAATTTTATCCAATATGAAAATGCAGATACGTTGTATTTGTACGACACCTCATACAATGCTCTGCCCTGTTTTACTCTGGGTTGTGGAGCCACAGGTGTTTTAGTCTATATGTGAGCCTGTCATTTTATTTTATCTATTTTTATTGATTTATTATTTATTATTTTTTGTGCTTTTTTTTTTAAACCTTTGCTATGGATCTATTATCTACAGTAAGTCTTTAATAAAGTACTACTACTAAAGTGCCTCAGTCCTACTACATCAATGATTCTCATCTTTGTGTGTGTGTGTGTGTGTGTGTGTGTGTGTGTGTGTGTGTCCAGGACAGGAAAACCTGCGGCTGATCTTTACCGACAAGATGCTGGACGGAGACACGACTCTGCTGTCTTATTATGGAATCCAGCACCAGTCCGTTATCCAGCTGGTGATCCGGGTCCCAGGAGGTCTGACAGCTTGATTTGGGACGTCTGCACCTTCTACTGCCTCCTGCTGCTGCTGCCACCTGTGGGAACCCCTGACTGTTTACAAGCGATTATGCTTTATTCTTTTATTTGTTAAATTGTAAAAAATCTTTTATTGTTTCAATGTTTGAAACTTGATCTTCTGTTGTTCCACAAAATAAAACAGATTCCAGTTTATGTCGTGTTTCCATGAGGTCTTTATATGAGATACAGTCCTGTTAGATTTGCTCTAGTCAGACTCATGGCTAGTCTGAGCGAGGCCGAGATCAAAGTAGCCTAATTTCATTTTAAAAATAATTCTGATTCTGCTTTTGAAAAATGCTACTTTGCAAATCTTTTCCATCCATCGATTATCTGAACCTGCTTCTTCCTGTTCAGAGTCGCATGGAGCTGGTTGTTTATCAGCATCAGTCTTTGGGTGGAGGACACCCTGGACATTTCACCAGTCCATCACAGGGCCACACATAGACAAACAACCATTCACACACACTCACACCTAGGGACAATTTAGAGTTGCCAATTATATTATTCTTTTTCACGTTTTTGAACTGTGGGAGGAAACCGGAGTCCTCGGAGAAAACACAAACTGCATGTAGAAAGGCCCCCAGCCCGGATTCGAACCCAGGACCATCTCACTGCAGGAAACAGCTCCACCAACTGCTCCCCCGTGCAGCTCAAAACTCTTTTCATTGCTTTAAACGTTGCATTCGTGTGTCATGACATTCTGGGGTCATTTGCAAGTGACAATAGAATCAACTATTTGTAGCACTTTCAATTTTGGACAATTTTGACAGAAATATTCTACAATGTCTCTCAGGATAATTGTGTATTACAAAATTGATACCAACATGAATTGTGTTGATGTGGAATTTTTGAGATTGCACTAGTTTTACAACAGCAGTGACCCATTTTGTTCTGGGTTTATTTACAAATAACTACAAATACTCTTGTGTTGGATGGTCAGTTGTAGTGTAGATAATTCAAAAGAAACAATGTTCATCATTAGTTTCATAAAAGAAAATATGTGATATGACAGATTAAACTTCTTAAGGTTTTAATTAGGGATGTCAAGATCCGATGACGAGATCAGAAATCCGACCCGATCACGTGGTTTCAGACTTGATCGGAATCAGACGTTACCTCCCGATCAGGGCTCGGATATATAAAGTTAAGAATTTGTCATTACTTGATTGTTCAAGTTGCCTCACAGAAGTGCTCTGTGAGTTAACAGAGTTGTTAAAATAGGATGAATTAAATAACTGTTTATTTGCCCTTTTTTATTCTTTTTCAGTGTATTACAGACATATCGTATCGGTATCAGTAGATACTCAAAACTAAATGACTTGAACTTGAACTCGATGGCAAAAAAAAAACCTGTTCGGGACATCCGTAGTTTTAATTTTTTTTTTTTAGTTTTAATTTTAACGTGAAGTTATTAATGAGCAGCAAAGAGCAGAACAATCAAACTTCTAATAGTTTACCATGAGTTATGTGACTGTTTTTAATGTGATTCTGTACAATACGTTTTCTGATTCTAATAATCTAAACAGCAACCAAATGTTTTAATCCAGATTAGCTTTAATGTTCAAGCCTGATTGATTAATCTCCATTTACATAACAATCAGATTTAAACTCTTCAAGGAAATAAATAATATGAGTTACTGTAAATCCAGTCGCTTTTTAAAGTGACATTTACAATGCCCTGTGAATGCAGCATTATTGCTGGTTCAATGAAAAGTGAAAGAGAAAGCACCTCGAGCTTTTACACAAACAGCTGATAAAACTCCACGAGTGTCTTTAACAAGCTGCAGAAAATATTTTTAGAAGGATTTTTGTCAATTAAAACAATTGAAGGTAGATTGTATTTTCTTTTTGCTTTGCTTGTTTTTCATTTTTTTTATCCCAAAATTTCAGACAACTTGTTTTGCTCATCGTGTGAATGGACACCAGGAACACAACAGAACCATGGGACAAGAAGGTGAGTGTTCCTGTAACCTGTTGAGCACTGCCAGTAAAAAGGAGCCTGTTAGACAACAATAAATCATCACGTGTCACAGTTTATTCTGCACTCATGAGCCCAGTGTGACAGAAAGAACATGAGTCATAATTTATTGTGATGGATTTCATACACTCTCAGAAATAGAGGTACGAGACAAGTACATTTTTGTACCTATAGGTAAATTGTTCCCTCAAAAGTACAATATTGGTTTTTAAAAGGTCAAAAATGTCCCTTTGAGGGTTAAAATTGATATAAAGTACAAATTTGTACCATTTCAACTGCACCTGCAACCCTGGTCAAGGCTGGTTAATCTCAATTTAATTAAGTTTCATCAATCATTTTTAATATTATGTTTCAGAATTTTGGTTTAAGACTTCAACACATGGCATAATTTTACTGTTTTAGTGGAAAAACTTCATAAGGTACAAAAATGGACCTGGACTACAGGGTACACCCCCAGCGACGAGAATTTGTACCCTTCTTGTCGCTGGGGGTGTATCCTGTAGTCCAGGTCCATTTTTGTACCTTATGAAGTTTTTCCACTAAAACAGTAAAATTATGCCATGTGTTGAAGTTTTAAACCAACATTCTGAAACATAATATTGAAAATGATGGATGAAACTTAATTAAATTGAGATTAACCAGCCTTGACCAGGGTTGCAGGTGCAGTTGAAATGGTACAAATTTGTACTTTATATCAATTTTAACCCTCAAAGGGACATTTTTGACCTTTTAAAGACCAGTATTGTACTTTTGAGGGAACAATTTACCTATAGGTACAAAAATGTACTTGTCTCGTACCTCTATTTCTGAGAGTGTATATAAACAGTCTCCACAGCTAATATTTTAATTAAACTAAAGACTTTTTCTTCAATATTTGAATCCTTTCAAATATAATGATCTTCAAGAGGTCATTTCATACAAATGTCATGACTTTGTGGTTATTTCTTAAGTATTAACCAGTAATATGAAACATTTTATATCCAAAAAATGTCAGGAAACACTAATTTACAGACGTTCCAATCGGTCTACGCATAGGTGCCATTTTAACCGGGGACGCTGGGGACATGTCCCCAGCACTTTTTCAGGAGACTAGTTCGTCCCCACCACTTTCTAGGAATCACTGGCTACAGGTCTCTGACATGGGGATTTTAGTTACTTTGAACGTGGCATGGTCATTAGTACCAGATGAGCTGGTCTGAGTATTTCAGAAACTGCTGATCTACTGGGATTTTCATGCACAACCATCTCCAGGGTTTACAGAGAATGGTCCGAAAAAGGAAAAATATACAGTGAGCAGCAAATAAACACTTGTTACAACCAAGGTATGCAGAAGAGCATCTCTGAACACACAACACGTCAAACCTTGAGACAGATTGGTTACAGCAGCAGAAGACCACACCGGGTGCCTGTCAGCTAAGAACAGGAAACTGAGGCTACAGTTCACACAGACTCACCAGAATAGGACAATAGAAAATTGGAAAAATGTTGCCTGGTCTGATGAGTCTCGATTTCATCTGCTACATTCAGATGGTAAGGTCAACAACGTGACAGCATGGATCCATCAACGGTTCAGGCGGGTGTTGGTGTAACGGTGTGGGGGACATTTTCTTGACACACTTTGGGCCCCTTAGTACCAATTTAGCATCATTGCAATGCCACAGCCTACCTGAGTATTGTTGCTGACCATGTCCATCCCTTTACAACCACAGTGTACCCATCCCTCAATGCACCATGTCATAAAGTATGAATCATCTCGGGCTGGTTTCTTGAACATGACAATGAGTTCACTGAACTCAAATATCCTCCACAGTCACCAGATCTCAGTCCAATAGAGCATCTTTGGGATGTGATGGAACGGGTGATTCACATCATGGATGTACAGCCGACAAATCTGCAGTAACTACATGACGCTATCATTTCAATATGGACCAAAATCTCTGAGGAATGTTTCCAGTACCATGTTGAATCTATGCCTAGTTCTAGGAAGGTGTACCTAATAAAGTGGCTAGTGTTTATAGCGTTGCAGTGCCAGTAGCAAGTGACACATAGTTAACCCCAATGCATTGCGCCAGACCAGTTACCATTGTTTTCAAATATACCTATCTGAGTAATTTAATCTGTGCCTTCATGACATGTGACTTCAGGGTAACTGCTCTGTAGTGACTCAAACTACATCTGCAGGAAAAGCTGATTGGGGTTAAAGATGAGCTGTAGGATGCCAGACAGAAGGACCATAATTCAGGACCTGATAACTGATCCATAGTGACTTGGTGAAGTCTGTCAACCTGTCTATACACATGGCTCCTTGTCATGGGTAAGACAGGTAGGGGTGTCACTGCAGTGGAGGTTCAGAATTCCTGGAACACTTTTGGTCCAGAAATGTGTTGTGCAGTATAAGTTATGGAATTTTTAAATGAATGTATGAGCCTTTTGAATCAATGTTGAATCATGTCATGTCACAGGTACTGGCAGGTCCGGGACTGTTACAGACATCAGATTCTTGAAGTTTCTTTACCTCCGCCAAGGAGGTAATGTTTTCATCGGGGTCTGTCTGTCTGTTAGCAGGATAACTCAAAAACTAATCGATGGATTTTGATGAAAATTTTCAGGAAATTTCGGAAAACACGAAAGGAAGAATTGATTAGACTTTGGGGGGGATCCGGATTACAGTCTGGATCCAGGAAGTTTTTCAAGGATAGGGACAAAGTACTTTCTACAATATGTCCACTTGGCGGAGGTCTGCACTCTAGTTTATTGATGGTTTTGCAAAGCCCCAAAAATTAATCACGCACAACTCTGCAAATCAGCATGTTTGATAACTGCATGTCTGTCTGTGAGAAAGATGTTCTGCAATTTACATTTGCACCAATTAAATCTCCCAGCAGTGAAGTACCACGGCTTGACGAATCAGGGATCAACATGTTACTTGAACAGTGTTCTGCAGGTTCTGTTCATGACCAGAGACTTCAGAGAAGCTGTGAACAGGTCAGTTGTTTTATTTTCCAGGTTAATATTTTATAGATCTGGTTTAAAGTGTTTAACACACCTGGTTTCTGTTTGTTTAGGATTGTGGATAACTCTCAGTTTATTGATCGTCATCTAAAAGATTTGTTTGAAAAGTTACTGCAAGGACCAACAGATGCAGATGAAATAATAAAGACACTGGGGATTGATAACGGTTTGTTAGCACTCAGGATGATTCTTTCTTTTTGTGTTGTATCATTTTGAACAAAAGCTATATTGACTGTTTTATTTAAGTGTTAAAACAGTGTTTTAAGGATTATATAATCTAATTATCCTGATAATGGATAACTACTTTATAGGGTTAAAACACAAGTTTCTGCTTTTCCTTTTAATAATTATTAATGGATTCATTTTCTGAATAAATATAAAAGATTGTTTTTCTCTGTATCTCAGTACACCAGCCGCATGATGCTGCAGAGTATTTTGAGAGAATTCTAAGGCTGACGAGTCCCAACGCAGCAAAGGTGAAGATCTCATCAATATCAGAAAGAAAACTTTACAATTTTTTTTTTTTTTTACTAATTTGATGTGTATTTCCTTTTCCAGATCTTCCATGGACAGATGCTCCACATGACCAAGTGTTGTACCTGTAAGACAGAAACTAAGAGATACGAACCGTTCTGGCACCTTCCTCTTAAGCTGGTGGATTCCTGCCATGGAACCTACAGTGTGGTGAGAATCAGACTTTTTGTAAACTCTGTTGCAGGAACATCATGTTTAAAGGACCTGTATTCCGCGATTTTATAGCTTTCAACATCTGACACATATATGATGAAATCTTACCATTTGTGTTATATAGTATTCATTTGTCCTAACTTAAATTCTCGAATTATTCTCTGACTAGGAAGTACACTCGGCTTACCTAAAACCTTGTCTGTCCCTCAGCCCCCCCCAGTGAGTGCTGCCCCTCGAGCTGCCTGAATAAAATGGTGAATAAATTCCTGTAACTCTTGCGGCCAAATGCACATTTTTACTGAGACATTTTTAGAAAGTAAAATACTACAAAACGGTGGTGCTTCTTGCTTCAGACTCTTGCAGCCCAGGGTGTGTGTATTTAATCTGCAGGGGAAGCATGGACACGCTGGTCAGGTCCTGGTGTAACATTGTTACATCACTATGTTACAGTCAGTCATTTTCCAGGAGAGAGTAGAGCAGCTACTCAGAACGCAGGATGCAGGAGGATTACTGAGAAAAGTCAAGTTCAGACTCAAGTTCAGTGAGATGTTGATCATCTTTTTCTCTTATCAATACAGATTGCAGTAATCATACTGGGCATGGTAATACAGTCTGTTTACTACCAATAAACCTTTAAATTATGTCTTTATAAACCTGCTCAGTCACACAAACAATCAAGAACTGAAAGCTGACTGATACATGTTTGGTATCTTGATTGAAAAATGATGAGAAACTAGAATCTTATTACTGGAAAAACGATTCAGTCATTTAAAATAATTGTTTTCACCAAACTTTCATAGAACTTATTTTATTATATGGGCACTTTACTGTCATTACTTCTATTGCTTTCCACTTTTTAAATTTTGAACTTTCTTAAAGAGGCCCTTCCATTAAAAACAGTTTTTCTGAGGTTTCTGTTGAATATTTTAGCTCCACAGGTGTTCTTACCTTCATAGTGGACGTGAAAACAGGTCAACAACTTCTCTTTTAGTTTTTATCTCTCAAACTACGCAGGTGGTGATAACACCCGAGTTCTCCCGAGTTCGAACGGCCTGTATCTGTTTCATCACAACTCCTTTGTTCGTTAGTATTCGGCAGCTCCCGCAGTTGAAACCACGCCTAGCATGCTGCTGGCTAAAAGCTGTAGCATAAGACGTAGCAAACAGGAAGACATGACGTCTGACGTTGCCATGCACAGCGGGGCAGGAAACAGTATACCTTACTCTGATAGGCTAGTTTGTTGGCCAATCAGAGTCCAGCAAATTTGAATAATGAATATGAACGAGCTGCTGACAAAGCATGCCTGACGGAAGGAGCCAGAACCACCCGAATTTTAATGCAGACAGATTGAAAGGTCTGTTAATCAGTGTTTCCTGACGTTTTTTAGATATAAAATGTTTCATATTGCTGGGTAATACTTAAGAAATAACCAGAAAGACCTGAAATTTGTATGAAATGGCCTCTTTAAAGACACAAAGTAATAAAGTACAAAGCTGTAATAACTTTGTGACCTAATATATACACTTACATTAGAGTAACTCACCCCCTCCAAATTACATCCCTGCCTAAACTCCCTCTTAAGGAGGCGTTGCCCGGAGGACCTGTCATGGGCTTGTGAGGAGCGGTGCGACCCAAATGCAGAACTCATACCAGACACAGGCTCAGGTGCGAAAGTGAACAGTTTATTAGGACAAATACATACAGTGAATGAATGTACAAGGGCGGGTGCGTAGGAGAGATGAAATGTTAGTCACTGTATATATTGGAACTGTCATAGAAGTGCTCGGGAGGAAAGAGACTCACAGGGAAGAGGACAACGAGGAGCGCGAGGAGGAGGAATGTCCAGAGAGGCGACTGTGGAGAGATGAAATCCTGGGGGTGTGTCAGGTGAGCCGCTAGAGAGCGGGCAGGCTGACAGCAGAGATCAGGGCTTGGGAGGTTCACGGGGAGACACAGGGGGCTCGGGATCAGGTTCACAAGGGAGCACAGGGAGACTCGGGAGGACTGGAGGAGCAGGAACGCAGGTGGTCTGAAGAGAAGACAGGGTTACTCGGAAACACAGGGAAAAAATATCACTCGGAAATATAATATCAAATATACTCGGAAAGTGACTTGTGGTTAGATACCATTTAGGGCAACAACCAGGCGACGAGTGGAGGTCTGCCTGCTGCTTATAAGGCTCCTGCTCCTCATCAGTCTGATCTCTGCCAGCTGGTGTCGATCAGCCCGCACCACTCTCCAGCATAGATGTCACTCTGCGAAGAGAACTCACCCGACACACAAAACACAGTCGCACAAGCACTGGACATGACAGGACCAGCATGTCGCACCGACATATGCCAAAACCCATTTCCATCATGGGAGAAGAAGTGGAGGTGATTGAGGAGTATAAACACCTGGTGTTCACCTGGACAACAGACTGAACTGGAGACTGTGATGCTGTTTTTAGGAAGGGACAGAACAGACTGGACTTCCTCAGGAAATTTAGATCCTTCAACATTTGCAGCAAGATATTGAATATCTTTTATAAGTCTGTTGTGGAGAGTGTGATCACATCTCTCTTTGTATTTTGTTTTTTTAGGAAGATGGACTTAATAAGTTTTTTAGAGCCTCATATTTCAGTGGAGATAACCAGATGTACTGCGACCACTGTGATAACAAAGTGAATGCTACGAGTGTGAGTAAATATACAAACATTTCTCAGATTGTTTTGATATAATACAATAAACATAATAATAATATTACCTGTAAATGTCCTTTTTCTCTCAGCAATATGTAATAAAGCATCATCCAGATGTTCTGATTCTGCTGCTGAAGAGGTTTGACTTCAGCTATAAGTACATGTCATACATTAAAATCAGCTGTCCTGTTGATGTTCCTCACATCTTAACGATACCAGAGGTGAATCTTCAGCATGTTTTATTCACTTCTGTTTATGAGTTCCTCCATTTTCATTCCTGTACCTTCTTTCTGTTGTTGATCAGAATCAGACGTATAAACTTTATGCCGTCGTGGAACATTTTGGTGACCTGAGAAACGGACACAACGTTGCTTTAATCAAGTCTCTGGGTGAAAACAGATGGTACAAGTTTGATGATGCCAGAGTCTCTCCAGTGAGTGTTGGATTTCATCATTAGCTGTGTTTACAAGTATTCAAATTAAAAGCCTGATCAGAATA
Source organism: Pachypanchax playfairii (assembly GCA_006937955.1). Taxonomy (NCBI): domain Eukaryota; kingdom Metazoa; phylum Chordata; class Actinopteri; order Cyprinodontiformes; family Aplocheilidae; genus Pachypanchax; species Pachypanchax playfairii. The sequence goes on from SSNP01000006.1 coordinate 7,201,303, forward strand.
AAAATGCTTCATGTAAACATGGTGATCAGATTACTTAAATTCATTCGGCTCAAAATTTCATAATGATTGAGACAGGTGGGTTATGCCGATAGTTGATCCGACCGCTGCACATGTAAACGCTTCTTCCAGATGTGGGTCTGTTACGTTCTGCGTTGACGTATCTTACGTTGGCGTTTCTGACGCTGGAGAAAACATGGTGGACGTGAAACAAAACTAGTCAGTTTCAGACACAAATGTGCTGCTCAGGGCCGGTTTTGGGCATAGGCAAATTAGCCAATTGTCTAGGGCGCCCTCTGCTGGAGGGGGCACCAAATTTTCCTTTTTTTTTGGGATTTTTTTTTTTTGGACAAACTGTTGGACACACCATTCATCTCATGTAAAGAGCAAAATAAGTAATAATTAAATATCTATCATCTACTGTTCATTTTAGTATAAATAAATATTTTTTGCAATGTAATCCAGTTATTGAGTTACTTTGTTTCTGTTCTGGGCAGTAGGGGGCGCAAAAAATCCTTTTTCGCCTAGAGCACCATGCAGCTCAGGGCCGGCCCTGGCACTGCTGGAGGTTCAGATGTAAAAATGTTTTCAGAAAAATTAAAAACACGCTCAGAAGAAGATCGTACCGCTCCATTTTAAACAAACGCAGCCATGTTTGTTTATAACGGAAGTGTGCTGCTTCTTCTTCTATGGCCGTTTCCCGTGTTTCAGATTGTTCTGCGCATGTCAAAATGAGCTAACCTGATCGAACGTGTGGTGCATGTGAATGCTTGTTATAATCGGAAGGATGTTTTCAGGGTCCACGTACACAGTCAAATTCTAATCTGAACAATAATCAGATTAAAAACAGTTTGTACATGTAAACACAGCTACTGTTGCTAAAAGTTGCTCTGATATTATAGTGTTGTAAAAACATAGATTTAAATGAAACTTTGTTTTTTCAGGTTGATTGCGATCCGTTCCCAGACAATAAAAACATTACAAGGTCAGTTTTAAAGCCAGTTGACTCCAATTAACACTTGGCATGAAATCTTACTCCTACCTTGAGTGTCACTAGCGATCGTATCTTATTTAGCTTTTCACTATAAAAGCAAACTACTGACACTATCAGCTGTCACTTGAGCAACAAACAGGATTTAAGCATCACAAAGTTCATGTTGTAAATTAGTGTGAACATTTTCTGATGTTAAAATATTTTAGATTTACCTGACCTTTTTGTCTTTATACAACATTTTAATGCAGGGCTGCAAAAAAAGAATTGACACATAGAGTGAATGACAAAAGTTGTTCCGCATTTGCTCTTAAATAGAAAAAAAATGGCTGATATTAAAGTGATAAAATCAAATTAGTCCGTTTTAATATTTTATTTATTGTAGTTGCACAAACTTTACTCATATGTGCAGGTTATATGAAGAAACTTTTTTGCAGTGTGATGTTTAGTAAAATTACCTACCTCCTGTTTTATAAAAAGAAAGGTGAGAATCAGCGGGAATTTTCAGTGAGAATAAACTGATGTGAAGCATTATTTGGTGCATCAAACAGCTTGACACTGTTTCTGAATTTACTTCCTTTTCATGTTCAATAGAAGCTGCAGAAACTGTTCCCGAAGAATCAATGGAGGTGAGCGTATATGAAGAGCACTCAGCTGGAAGTGAGAACGGCACAAAGGAGGGAGAAAACACACAAACAGTTAACAGTCAGACTGATGAGAAATGAAGTCGAAATGTGCAGAAATGATCAAATCTAAAGTGACTTAAGAGGTCTGTCAGATTGCATCAGTGTAAAATGCTGTAAAATTCCAATTGGGGTGTTTTGGACAAATTTCTGGAGCATCTGTTCAGGTCTCTGACTCAAGTCTTCAAGTCTGAGATCACATGCTCCATCCATCCATCCATCCATCCATCCATCCATCCATGCATCCTTCCATCCATCCATCCATCCATCCATCCATCCATCCATCCATCCATCCATCCATCCATCCATCCATCCATCCATCCATCCATCCATCCATCCATCCATCCTTCCGTCCGTCCGTCCGTCCGTCCGTCCGTCCGTCCATCCATCCATCCTTCCGTCATCCATCCATCCATCCATGAATCCATCCATCCATCCATCCTTCCGTCATCCATCCGTCCATCCGTCCATCCGTCCATCCATCCATCATCCATCCATCCAGCATCCATCCATCCATCCATCCATCCATCCATCCATCCGTCCATCATCCATCCGTCCATCCATCCATCCATCCTTCCGTCCGTCCGTCCGTCCGTCCGTCCATCCATCCATCCATCCATCATCCGTCCGTCCGTCCGTCCGTCCGTCCGTCCGTCCGTCCGTCCGTCCGTCCATCCATCCATCCATCCATCCATCCATCCATCCATCCATCCATCCATCCAGCATCCATCCATCCATCCATCCATCCATCCATCCATCCATCCATCCATCCATCCATCCATCCATCCATCATCCATCCATCCATCCATCCGTCCATCATCCATCCGTCCATCCGCCCATCCATCCATCCATCCATCCATCCATCCGTCCTGCATCCATCCATCCATCCATCCGTCCATCCGTCCATCCATCCATCATCCATCCATCCATCCATCCATCCATCCATCCATCCATCCATCCATCCTTCCGTCATCCATCCATCCATCCATGAATCCATCCATCCATCCATCCTTCCGTCATCCATCCGTCCATCCGTCCATCCATCCATCCATCCATCCATCCATCCATCCATCCATCCATCCGTCCATCATCCATCCGTCCATCCGTCCATCCGTCCATCCATCCATCATCCATCCATCCATCCATCCATCCATCCATCCATCCATCCATCCATCCATCCATCCATCCATCCATCCATCCATCCATCCATCCATCCATCCGTCCATCATCCATCCGTCCATCCGTCCATCCATGAATCCATCAATCCATCCATCCTTCCGTCATCCATCCGTCCATCCGTCCATCCGTCCATCCGTCCATCCGTCCATCCATCCATCCATCCTATTACACTGATCTTCCTTCCTCCTGGGAATCACAAGACATTCCCAAACCAGAGAGAATATATTATTTATCCAACACAATCTGGTCTCCTCCCAGTGGGATGTGCCCAGAATTCTCAATAGGGATGGGATCAGGACTCATCCTAATCTAATACCCAAATCACATCAGCTGACTCCGTTTGTTGCAGTGGATTTTAAGATTCCTCCCCAGATGACAGTGCTCCTCACTCACCTCCTTTTCACATCACTTAGTAAAGTGACTGATGAATTTAAAAAGCTCATCTACACTTATAAATTTAACTTATATTCTCTTATCTTTTTGCCTTTCCAGTACCCTCTCGAAAGGTTTTATGTTACTGTTTTTTTTTGTTTATGTTATCATTATGTTATTGTTATTTTCTTTATGGTTTGAGATAAATAAATACATTTAAAAAATATAAGGGAATGCTTTATTTTATGATTTACTGAGGATTCAGATATTCCATTTAACCATGTGGTCTGTTTAAATTCATGACAATAATTCATTTAATACTTCAAAAGTTGACTTTAGTTCATTGAGTCACAAGTATCTCATAGACTGTTATACCATTAATGTTCTTTGTTTGTGAATGAGAGAACGTGATAACTTAATTCAGATATTTTCTCTAGAGTTTCTTTTTATCTCTCATTCCTTCACACAAACTGATCTAAATTTTTATTGAGGAACTGAGGTTTGATTGGCCCAGTTGACCAGAAATACAGTCTCTAACTAGACCTGATAAAAGCTTCAGACTCAGTTATCACCCTGTTCATTTGTTTTTCTTCATCACTGATGAGAGTCTGAAGGTCCAAAGCAAATTTCAAGCATGCACCCAGGGGAAGAAACGTCTTCGCTTGTGTTTTTGTTTTTTCTTCCTGTTTTCAGCCACAATGTTTTAACTTTCTTTTCCAAATCACCTTTTATTTAGTTGGTATTTTTCATTTTAAACAAGTACTTTTTCTATTCTTTTGAACTTTGCGAGGCTCAGTTTCCGAAAGTATCATTATCATCCACTAGTGCCACAAATCTGGTGATTTACAAACAGTTCAGGACAATTAAAACCTTCCGACCACGGGAGTGTCAAAGAAGACCGGCCCACTGCCAGTGATCCAGACTGAACCCAGGCAGACACGCCCATCTGCGTGGGTCCCTGTGAGGTTATCGTCTGTGGTCGGAACCACCTGAAGTAAAAACCCAGTCCAGTGCCCATCTCTACCTCGCTGAGTCCAGAATACGGTCAGGTGTCTGTAGTGGTAATGGTTGTAACCATAATTTGATATGCTTCAATAATAATCCTGAGCTGCTGGAAGATCCCTAACTACAACAGTGTGGGGTTTTTTTTGTTTTGAATCGTCCCTGATCTAACCTCATCAGTTTATCAAGTTCCTCTTCTCTCTTCCAGAATCACAATTACTTAATAAGTAATGTTTTTTTTTATTTACATGTCTTAAAGAGGCCATTTCATACAAATTTCAGGACTTTGTGGTTATTTCTTAAGTATTAACCAGTAATATGAAACATTTTATATCTAAAAATGTCAGGAAACACTGATTAACAGACATTTCAATCTGTCTGCGTTAAAATTCAGGTGGTTCCGGCTCGTTCCGTCAGGCTTCGGGCAGCAGCTCGTTCATATTCATTATTTGAATTTGCTGGACTCAGATTGGCTAACAAACTAGCCTATGAGAGCAAGGTATACTGTATCCTGCCCCACTGCACATGGTAACCTCAGGTCTTCCTGTTTGCTACATCTTATGCTAACAGCTTTTAGCCAGCAGCATGCTAGGTGTGGTTTCAACTGCGGGAGCTGCCGAATACTAACGAACAAAGCAGTTGTGATGAAACAGATACAGGCTGTTCGAACTCGGGTGTTATCACCACCTGCGTAGTTTAAGAGATAAAAACTAAAAGAGAAGTTATTGACCTGTTTTCACACCCACTATGAAGGTAAGAACACCTGTGGAGCTGAAATATTCAACAGAAACCTCAGAAAAGCCATTTTTAATGGAAGAGCGTCTTTAACCCATTAATTCTCTCATCTTGCAAAAATTTGATTTAGAATCACTCAGTCAGTCTTTTCACAACCTTTTTAATATTTAGTAAATATGTGTAAATAAATCCTCATATATATTTAAAGTTTCAGCATTGTTGTCACTTCAATTTCTTCTGTGTGAAATCATGATCTTGTCACGAGCTCAGTGATTTTGTTGACCCACATTGCAGGACTCAGACTCAGACAGCGATTCAGGTGCAAAAGTGAAAGGTTTATTTACAAGGTGGAGTTCAATATATACAGTGCAGTGAATGTGCTCGGTGATCTGGTGCGCCAGGGGAATTCTCAGCAGGAAGGAGGCAGGTGATTACACGTGAGAGGAGGGCAGGTCCAGTGCGGTGCTGTGCAGGGAGAGGGTGAGTCCAGGATGGAGGAGCCCAGGTGGTGAGACGCAGGAGGGAGACAGATCAGGTTCCAGGCGACCAGACGCTGTACACAGATGTGATCTCGGAAATCACGAGGAGCAGGGCGAACAATCCTGAGGAGAGCAGGTTAGTTGCACAACAGATATCCAACTAGGATTAGGTTACTCGGACTATAAATCTTTCTCGGAAAATACTCAGAATAAACACAAGGATCGGCACAAGGGAAGCTACCATTCAGGTCAACAACCAGGCGCTGAATGAACGACTGCGTCTGGCTTAAGTAGTGCCCTGCTCCTCATCAGCGCTGATCGCCTCCAGGTGTAGACAATCTGCCTCACGCTCCCGCGCAGCTCCTCCTGCAGACAATTAACTCACCCAACACAGAGAATACAGCACACACAGACACTGAACCTGACATTACCCCCCCCTTAACGACCGCCACCTGGCGGTTCAACACGGGAAGCCTCAAAATCTCTAATTAACTGAGGGTCCATAATGAAGGAGGCCTCAAGGCCATCTCAAGGTAAATCTCATCCACACCTCGCCACCAGGCAGGTTTTAAGCACTCTGGGATGTCTGCAGATGTGCTGATCTTGACACTTACATGGGGTTCATTGTGGACAAACCATACCTAGCACAAAGGTCCAACAAAAAGGACAATGCTCAGATTCAGATATGTGTAGAGGTGAGCTCAACTAAAGTGGTATTGCTCAACCTCACACACCAACTCCAGCTCCTTTCCTGACAGCAAGGGGATGTACAACATTCCAACAACTAGTTTATTGTCCTTTTTTTAACCCATCTTGTCTGACAACTTTTACAATCAGAATTACGAACTATTAAAACTATATTAATTCTACATGAGCCTCTTGCTTGGTTTAGTTTTACTCGTGTATATATTTTTTGTTTTTAATATTTCTCTTGCTAATTAATGCATTTGTAAACATCTGTAATGTAGCTGTGGCAGGGCTGATAGACGGGGGGGGAGTAGAAGGAGAGAAAAGGATAGACAGACAAGGAGAAGTGAATAAAAGAGTACAAGAGAAAAGAAAAGAATAAAAAGAGAAAGCACCATGGTCACCGATTTCTGCATTCTACAGCATCTGAAAGAGAGTAATAAAGAAAAAAATACATGTGTGTGATAGACCAACAGTTTATAATGGAGAGGATCAGCACACCCACAATAATTAATGGTCGTATTAGTGGTCAAAGATCTTAAACTGTTTAGCAAAATGTTCAGCAACTAGATGTTTTTAATCCAGATTAACTATCAAGATCAAGCCTGATTGGGATTCATTTTGTTTCACCCTATTAATGTTTTTCTTCAAAGAAATAAATAATGAGTTATTGTAAATCCAGGCGCTTTGTTTTTTTTCTTTTGAAAAGTAACATTTACGACGCCCTGTGAATGCAGCATTGTTGCTGGTTCGGACAAGAAGTGAAAGAGAAAGCACAAACAGCTGATAAAACTCCGCGAGTGTCTTTAACAAGCTGCAGAGAATGATTTTAGAAGGATTTTTGTAAATTAAAGGTAGATTGTATTTTGTTTTGGTTTGTATCTATCTTGTTTTCCGTTTTTTTTATGTTAAATTCAGAAACGCAACTAGTTTTCAGCAGCTCAGACTGATCATCAGGAACACAACAGAATCATGGGACAAGAAGGTGAGTGTTCCTGTAATCCGGTGAGCACTGCCAGTAAAAAGGAGCCTGTTAGACAATAATAAATCATTTGTGTCACAGTTTATTCTGCACTCATGAGCCCAGTGTAACAAAGAACATGATTTATTATTTGTTGTGATTGATTTCATATGAACAGTCCCCACAGCTAATATTTTCATTAAACTGAAGACTTTTTCATCATTATTTGATATTTTTCTGTTATGTTTGTTAACATGCCTTAGTTAAATGCACAGGTGAGACGTGGAGGAGGCAGTTTGAACAAAGTTTATTGCAAAGATGTGAAGATGGTTCAGAACTATGGAAGGAACCTAAACCAACAGCCAGTTGTGTGTAGATGAATGAAAGCTGTATAGACACCTGAAAGTCTGGTGGACTCGGTTCGATTGGGAACTGACCTGATCAGCCAGGTCCTCACGTCTTTGACAGATTACTTTACAAAGACGTGAGGGCCTGGAGCTGAACCGCTGTCTCTCAATTTCGAAGGCGGGCTTAGCCAGTTGAGAGAGAACCAATCACAGGAACCCGGAAGTGACGCAACATATGTGACGCTAAAGTGAATACACACGAGGCGGAACAAAAACAAAAGGTTAGCTCGAAAGTGAAAGAATTTTTATCTTGAATATTTTTATTTTATTTGGTAAATTTTTTATTCATAAATGCAAGTGGGCGAAGAAAAAGCCAAGGATACAGGAAATAAAAATTGAAATGGTTCTTTATTTCAAGTCCCTGCAAAATTCAAAAAACAAAAAGTCTATAAAAACCCTGAACGATTATAAAGCCTTGAATTTGTCCTTATAATTTTTTGGCTTTTCCTTTATATGTAATGTACCCCTCTGTATGTTTCTCTATTATTTTTACACCAAGTCTGTATTGTTTTGTTTTGGTTCTTTTTCAACTGTTCTCTGTATGACTGAATAAGTATTAATAAATAAAAAAAAAAAAAAAAAAAAAGGTTTAGCGAGCAGAGCCGTAATGGTAGCTAGCCATGGTTAATGGAGGAGAAAAGACGAATATTAATGACAGTTGTCGCTTTTGTGTCAAAAACTTGTGAATACGAGGTGTCATTGCACACTCGGTTCAGGTATTTGACTGCCCCAAGCAAACACTGTACAAACACAGAAGTAAACACTTCATCCACAGCCGAGTCCACCATGTTGAAAGTTGTGCTCTGGGTGGAAAACGCTAGTTCCGTGTTTTCAGGATGACGCACAACAAAGGTGATATGTAATTGGTCCGTCATAAAATTTGACGCGGAAATGATCGGGTGCGGCTCCGGTGTCAGACCCTTCTGCATTTGAACATAATGCAGGAGGATCTGATTGGTCAGGCTAATTGGGAACCAAAATTGCAACATTGCTGCTGTTTTTAGTTGGTGCGGTTTGTATTCACGCTGCTTTTTATTAAACGGACCAAATAAGCTTAGCCGCATGTGTGCATCCTCGCCTGTGGTGGCGCTGTGGTGCTGCTTTTTTACTGCACTTCCTGGTGCTGCGAGTCTCCTCCTACAGTAAAAAACAGACAGACTGACAAAGTATTTGCAGGTTTGGAAGCGCAGGCACAAATTAAGTTACATAGATAGGACACTCTAATTGAAGACAATATTAACCGGCCTGGTGCAATGCATTATGGGTAACTTTATGTTTAAGGCTAAGTCCCCCACACTTGTGAGCGCCTTGTGTGGGTCTGGATCTGATAGCCAAACCTTGTTCCAGTGGTTAGTGCCACTCATTATAAACATAGACCCTCTTGAAATCTACCACCAGAGATCCAGTGTCTGTTGGGGATTAGCAGTGTTCCGGTACTCGATGTAATGGATAACCAAGGGAATCTTAAAATCACTAAGTTCTCCACACTTAGGAACCTCGTGTGGGTTTTGGGTCTGATAAATGCTGCTTCCCCGAAGGTCAGCGCTCGTACACATGTATTAGCTCGAGAGTTGCCACGTAACAGTTGAGAGATCAAAGGAACCAGAATTGTTGTAATGAGTCATTCAGAGTTTCACTGTGTGTACTTAGACTTGCTTGGCTTAACCTTTGACAAGCATATGCTACTGGCAGGATCAACCAGGTAGCCTTCTGGGTCTCGGGAGACCGGGCAGGGGCAGGTGCGAGCTGGGCCAGCCGCACACCTGCACCTCACGTTCTCGATGCAACTGCCGCTGCTCACGACTCTACAGTTATGTTTGATAACTGCATGTCTGTCTGTGAGAAAGATGTTCTGCAAATTACATTTGCACCAATTAAATCTCCCAGCAGTGAAGTACCACGGCTTGACGAATCAGGGATCAACATGTTACTTGAACAGTGTTCTGCAGGTTCTGTTCATGACCAGAGACTTCAGAGAAGCTGTGAACAGGTCAGTTGTTTTATTTTCCAGGTTAATATTTGATAGATCTGATTTAAAGTGTTTAACACACCTGGTTTCTGTTTGTTTAGGATTGTGGATTACTCTCAGTTTATTGATCGTCATCTAAAAGATTTGTTTGACAAGTTACTGCAAGGACCAACAGATGCAGATGAAATAATAAAGACACTTGGGATTGATAACGGTTTGTTAGCACTCAGGATGATTCTTTCTCTTTGTGTTGTCATTGCTGAGATTGCATCATTAAAAAAAACTGTATTGACTAAATGATCTAATAATAATAATGGATAACTACTTTATAGGGTTAAAACACAACTTTCTGCTTTTCTTTGTAATAATTATTGATGGATTAATTTTCTGAATAAATATAAAAGATTGTTTTTCTCTATATCTCAGTACACCAGCCGCATGATGCTGCAGAGTATTTTGAGAGAATTCTAAGGCTGACGAGTCCCAGTGCAGCAAAGGTGAAGATCTATCTATCTATCTATCTATCTACCTACCTACCTACCTACCTACCTACCTACCTACCTACCTACCTACCT
>SSNP01000006.1:7211349-7289506 GCA_006937955.1 Pachypanchax playfairii
AAAAAAAAAAAAAAAAAAAAAAAAAGGTTTAGCGAGCAGAGCCGTAATGGTAGCTAGCCATGGTTAATGGAGGAGAAAAGACGAATATTAATGACAGTTGTCGCTTTTGTGTCAAAAACTTGTGAATACGAGGTGTCATTGCACACTCGGTTCAGGTATTTGACTGCCCCAAGCAAACACTGTACAAACACAGAAGTAAACACTTCATCCACAGCCGAGTCCACCATGTTGAAAGTTGTGCTCTGGGTGGAAAACGCTAGTTCCGTGTTTTCAGGATGACGCACAACAAAGGTGATATGTAATTGGTCCGTCATAAAATTTGACGCGGAAATGATCGGGTGCGGCTCCGGTGTCAGACCCTTCTGCATTTGAACATAATGCAGGAGGATCTGATTGGTCAGGCTAATTGGGAACCAAAATTGCAACATTGCTGCTGTTTTTAGTTGGTGCGGTTTGTATTCACGCTGCTTTTTATTAAACGGACCAAATAAGCTTAGCCGCATGTGTGCATCCTCGCCTGTGGTGGCGCTGTGGTGCTGCTTTTTTACTGCACTTCCTGGTGCTGCGAGTCTCCTCCTACAGTAAAAAACAGACAGACTGACAAAGTATTTGCAGGTTTGGAAGCGCAGGCACAAATTAAGTTACATAGATAGGACACTCTAATTGAAGACAATATTAACCGGCCTGGTGCAATGCATTATGGGTAACTTTATGTTTAAGGCTAAGTCCCCCACACTTGTGAGCGCCTTGTGTGGGTCTGGATCTGATAGCCAAACCTTGTTCCAGTGGTTAGTGCCACTCATTATAAACATAGACCCTCTTGAAATCTACCACCAGAGATCCAGTGTCTGTTGGGGATTAGCAGTGTTCCGGTACTCGATGTAATGGATAACCAAGGGAATCTTAAAATCACTAAGTTCTCCACACTTAGGAACCTCGTGTGGGTTTTGGGTCTGATAAATGCTGCTTCCCCGAAGGTCAGCGCTCGTACACATGTATTAGCTCGAGAGTTGCCACGTAACAGTTGAGAGATCAAAGGAACCAGAATTGTTGTAATGAGTCATTCAGAGTTTCACTGTGTGTACTTAGACTTGCTTGGCTTAACCTTTGACAAGCATATGCTACTGGCAGGATCAACCAGGTAGCCTTCTGGGTCTCGGGAGACCGGGCAGGGGCAGGTGCGAGCTGGGCCAGCCGCACACCTGCACCTCACGTTCTCGATGCAACTGCCGCTGCTCACGACTCTACAGTTATGTTTGATAACTGCATGTCTGTCTGTGAGAAAGATGTTCTGCAAATTACATTTGCACCAATTAAATCTCCCAGCAGTGAAGTACCACGGCTTGACGAATCAGGGATCAACATGTTACTTGAACAGTGTTCTGCAGGTTCTGTTCATGACCAGAGACTTCAGAGAAGCTGTGAACAGGTCAGTTGTTTTATTTTCCAGGTTAATATTTGATAGATCTGATTTAAAGTGTTTAACACACCTGGTTTCTGTTTGTTTAGGATTGTGGATTACTCTCAGTTTATTGATCGTCATCTAAAAGATTTGTTTGACAAGTTACTGCAAGGACCAACAGATGCAGATGAAATAATAAAGACACTTGGGATTGATAACGGTTTGTTAGCACTCAGGATGATTCTTTCTCTTTGTGTTGTCATTGCTGAGATTGCATCATTAAAAAAAACTGTATTGACTAAATGATCTAATAATAATAATGGATAACTACTTTATAGGGTTAAAACACAACTTTCTGCTTTTCTTTGTAATAATTATTGATGGATTAATTTTCTGAATAAATATAAAAGATTGTTTTTCTCTATATCTCAGTACACCAGCCGCATGATGCTGCAGAGTATTTTGAGAGAATTCTAAGGCTGACGAGTCCCAGTGCAGCAAAGGTGAAGATCTATCTATCTATCTATCTATCTACCTACCTACCTACCTACCTACCTACCTACCTACCTACCTACCTACCTACCTACCTACCTACCTACCTACCTACCTACCTACCTACCTACCAACCAACCAACCAACCAACCAACCAACCAGTTTTTTGTGTATTTCCTTTTCCAGGTGTTCCATGGAGAGATGGTACACAGGACCACATGTTCTGTATGTGGGATAGAGACTGACAGAGGAGGACCGTTCTGGCACCTTCCTCTCGAGCTGGGGGATTCCTGCAGGGGAACTTACAGCGTGGTGAGAATCAGATTCTCTGTGAACTTCTCAGCTTGGTTCTGTTTCAGGAACGTCATGTTTAAAGTCAAGTTCAGTTTGATGCTGATCGCCTTTTTATCAGATTTCAGATTATTTACAATTTCCTGCCAGTAAACCCTGTATCACCTATAAACCTGTTGAGTCACTCAGACAATCACGGACTATAACAGCTGCTACCAAAAATATATCTTGTGATGAGAAACTAGACTTTTATCTTATTTTTAAACTTTGAAATTCTTAAGAGGAACAAAGTACAAACAATAACTTTATAACTTGATACATTTCCTTAACTGAACATTACTCTTCATTACGCCTTGATTTTAATTCAAAGCTTTTCTTTTGTATGTTTTTAGGATTGTTAATTTTTTAATGATTTCCAGCTGGTGCTTGTTGTTTTGATGCTGCGTTTATTTCTGAAGGTCTGAATTATTCAACTTTGTGTGTAAAAATACTTTGTATTTTGTGTTTTTTTTAGGAAGATGGACTTAAGAGGTTTTTTAGAACCTCAAATTTCAGTGGAGATAACAAGATGTACTGCGACCGCTGTGATACCAAAGTGAATGCTACAAGTGTGAGTAGATATACAAACATTTTTCAGATATTTCTTATTCGGTTTGTTTTAAACACGTTACATTTCAATTCACCAGTTAAAATGAGCAAATAACTTTTTTAAAAACTTTTTTACATGTTTGAAAGGTGGATTGGCAGAAGTACAAACATATTTACGGCCTAACCCAATTCAAAATCCAAACAATACAAAGTTTCACAAAATTTTCAACATTAATGAGCACAAATAGCAAAGAAAAGAAGAGAAAACTACACAAGGCAGTGCAGATTTTTACCCAGTCTACAAGATAACAACATAGATAGCAAAGAAAAATAATTAAAAGAAAAAACAGATCAAGGAGGCTCATAACAAATTCTTAATTTCAGTTATGATTTAAAGTAACATTTCATTTGAATTAGAGAAAACAAATAAATAAATAAACAAACAAACAAACAAAATTAAAAGAGGGAAAAAAGACAATCACTGGACATTTGTCTATATATATTGATTAATAATTGTTGTTTTATATATTTTTTTAAGGTGGAAGAGGGAGGTACATAATTTAAATTAGTCTCTGCAGTTGTTCCACAAATCTTTCAGTGAAATACAGAATTTCTTTATATTTGTTTTAAACAGTATTGATATAGTAAACATAATAATATAATATGTAAATGTCCTTTTTCTCTCAGCAATATGTAATAAAGCATCATCCAGATGTTCTGATTCTGCTGCTGAAGAGGTTTGACTTCAGCTATAAGTACATGTCATACATTAAAATCAGCTGTCCTGTTGATGTTCCTCACATCTTAACGATACCAGAGGTGAATCTTCAGCATGTTTTATTCACTTCTGTTTATGATTTCCTCCATTTTCATTCCAGTAACTTTTTTCTGTTGATCAGAATCAGACGTATAAACTTTATGCCGTCGTGGAACATTTTGGTGACCTGAGAAACGGACACAACGTTGCTTTAATCAAGTCTCTGGGCGAAAACAGATGGTACAAGTTTGATGATGCCAGAGTCTCTCCAGTGAGTGTTGGTTTTTTATCATTGTTGCTAAAAGTTGCTCTGAATCTACAGTGTCAGAAAAACATGGATTTAAATGAGACTTTGTTTTTTCAGGTTAAACAGAATACATTCCTAGACAATGAGAACATTACAAGGTCAGTTTTAAAGCTTGTTGACTCTTGGTGTTACCCAGCTGTTAACACCTGGCATGAAATCATATTTTTATAAACCAGAGCTCTAAATTAAACTTGTCCCAGTGTGGCTGGGAGATTTTCATAATTACCTGCCAATTAGATTTTCTACCGGCCAATTTTTGAGGTGGATATTATTACCTGTATAAATTTAATCACATGATTTCATCATGTATATTTGAGCACGTAAAGAGTATTATTAATGTAAGAAGCAGGTTTAGATAAAGATGGATGGATGGATGGATGGATGGATGGATTCATGGATGGATGGATGGATGGATGGATGGATGGATGGATGGATGGATTCATGGATGGATTCATGGATGGATGGATGGATGGATGGATGGATGGATGGATGGATGGATGGATGGATGGATGGATGGATGGATGGATGGATGGATGGATGGATGGATGGATGGATGGATGGATGGATGGATGGATGGATGGATGGATGGATGGATGGATGGATGGATGGATGGATGGATGGATGGATGGATGCTGGATGGATTCATGGATGGATGGAGGATGGATGGATTTATGGATGGATGGATGGATTTATGGATGGATGGATGGATGGATGGATGGATGGATGGAGGGATGGATGGATGCTGGATGGATGGATGGATGGATGGATGGATGGATGTTGGATGGATGGATGGATGGATGGATGCTGGATGGATTCATGGATGGATGGAGGATGGATGGATGGATGGATGGATGGATGGATGGATGGATGGATGGATGGATGGATGGATGGATGGATGGATTCATGGATGGATGGATGGATGGATGGATGGATGTTGGATGGATGGATGGATGGATGGATGGATGGATGGATTCATGGATGGATGGATGGATGCTGGATGGATTCATGGATGGATGGAGGATGGATGGATGGATGGATGGATGGATGGATGGATGGATGGATGGATGGATGGATGGATGGATGGATGGATTTATGGATGGATGGATGGATTTATGGATGGATGGATGGATGGATGGATGGATGGATTTATGGATGGATGGATGGATGGATGGATGGATGGATGGATGGATGGATGGATGGATGCTGGATGGATTCATGGATGAATGGATATATTTTGTTGCACAAACTTTACTCACATGTGCAGGTTTTATAGACATTTTTTGCAATGTGATGTTTAATATAACTTTTCTTCCTTCTAGATCTGAGAAAGTCTATCTTCTATTTTATAAAAAGAAAGGTGAGAACAAACTGACGTGAGTCATTATTTGATGCATTAAACAGCTTGTGCCTAAATTTAATTCTTTCTGCCGTCCAGTAGAAGCTGAAGAATCAATGGACGCATGTGAAGATCGCGCTGCTGCAAGTGAGAACGGCACACAGGAGGGAGAAAACACACAAACAGTCAGGATGGAGACTGAGAGTGTTTCCTTTAATGATAAGAAAAACACTGCAAATACAAAGAAACGCAGGGCTGATTCCGGGAGAAAAAGAAGACATTCTTGGTATTTAGGAATGCAAAATGATCACACATGTAGAAACAATATGGTCAAAACACCTGATTTGGATCATAGTTCTCAGGATGTTCCTGTTGTAAAGCAAAAGCACAAAAAGCGGAGACACAGTGAGTTCATGGATAGACGTAAAACCGCAGGACAAAATGAAGAGCAAAAACACAATAAGGAGTTGGAAGAACAAGGCAATTCTAAAAATAGAAAAATGACACTTGTTAATCCTGATTTTAAAGCTGGTGTCAGTAAACACTTTGATGTGTCTTCTAGATCATCAAATAAAGATAATAAAAACCAGGCAACAAATATGGGAAAACATAGGACTGAAAACTCTAACTGTCACGTGGAGCATCGTAACAACAAAAGAGTCAGTAAAACTGCTTCTGCTACCAAAAACAGGATGAATACAGATATTGAAGCTGAAAGAGCAGCTGCTGAGAGGGATGGAGGTCCACTGAAAGATGGGAGGAGAGACACTCAACAAAAAGTCAAAACTCAAAATGATGCTTCAAAAAGAACAAAACAGAAAACTGATAAAGATGCTGATGATTCTCATCAACCTGCATCAGAAACACGAGCAAGACTGACAGGAAGCCAGAGAGCTGAGAGGGAGGAAGAAATAAGACCAGAAAAGGATCAGGTTACCACAAGCAGAGGGTCACAGGGAGCTACAGGTAAAGGTAAAGGTACAAAAAAGTCAGGAATTTTACATCGGATAAGAAAAATAAAAATTCTTTGCAGAAGTAAAAGAAGTAACAAGACAAAGGACATATCAGAAACTGTAGTAGAAACCTCAGCTGTCAGCAATAATGAAAAGTTTCAATATAATGAAGGAAATATTAATAGAAAGTCTGCTCAAACCAAAAATGCTATTACCAGTTTATCAACAAGTGTGGACATCCACAGTGAGCCGCTACTGTCTATAAACCAGAGAGGCTCAGATGAAATGAAGAACAAGACTGACCAGTCAGATGAGTACAAATCACAAATGTTCACTGATTTTGAGCTACAGACACCTGAAAAGAAAGAAAAAGGTTCAAATGGTACCTGTTTTTCAATGTGTTTTCACAAAGGAACAGGATTCAGATTAAGATGGAATCCACATTGTTTTCAGGTTACAGAGTTTTAGCTCTGTGATGATTCACTCTGAAAACAGAAAACAATCAGGCTGAAGAGGCAGAACTATCAATCAGTATGTTATTATATTAGAATTATTGCCTTAGTCCGACTGAAATCGGACTTCTGAAACGCATGTAAACAGCTTAGTCGGACTGGAATCAAACCGAACTGGACTTTGAATAGTCCAACTAAGCTACCAAGATAATGCCATTCAAAATCGAATTTCTCTGAATGTAAACACTTCGGCTGCTTAGTCGAGCTATCTGGCCCGCCCCTTCAGGAAATGACATTGGCGGCTGCACCGCGATAAACAGCAAAACAGAAAACGAAGAAGAAAACCAAGATGGAGGCTAACTCAAGCGTAAGTGGAAGATCAGTACATTTTAAACTGTTTCTTCGTTTGACACGAACCGGAAGAACGCCCTCGCAAAGGGTCACATGGCGCCACCTACCTTAGCAGCGGTGAGCGCACTTCTTTCCAAAATTCGATTTTCCAAGTGCAAAATGTTTATTGAGCCTGTAATCATGAAACTTAATGGACATGTGCTGTTACATGCCACATATGACTGTTATAGTTATTTTAAGTTGTCTATTTTTTTTGTTGAAATGTGTGCTTCAAGTGATGTAAAAGAAATTACATGTAAAAAAACAAGACAAAAACAAAGAAAAGCTTAATATCATAGAATTTGTTTTGATTCATAATGTACTTTGTGTAATAAAATGTGTTTGATTAACTGACAAAGGACATTGAGTTTCCCTCTTTGCTACTTGTTAAAATGTTCAAACGTTTATAAAGCATCTGAATTTGTGGTTTATATTGAAATCTAAATGGTAACGGAAGCTGAATCCTGCAGAAATTATAAAAACAAATTATGTTGAAAAAAATCTGAAATCTTAAAGATTGTACCAATACACAGGCTGCTGCTTGCCCTCGGTGGGGAGGGTTTGGGTGTCTGAGACCATGTCCCAATGCTGTATTAGAAGAGGTTGTGGGGGGGGGGGGGGCAGTTACTTCCTCAGGTGGATGGACTGTGGGGATGGGTTCTGAGCTTGGGGTAGGGGTGCACTGATCTGTCCTGGGTGGGGTGTTTTCTTTTTCCTTGCTTTGTCTTTGAGGAGGACAGATATTCTTCCCATTGCTCCCCCTGACTACCTCCCTTCCTGCCCTGCTGCTGTCTGTGTCCCAGAGTCTCTCTCTCTATGATCTTCAAATCCTAAAATATAGATCTGGTAACCTGGTCACGCAACGATATTGACAGAATTTTTTCAACACAGAGACTCATGAGGGGAGGGCCATCATGCCCTGATTTGACCCCTGCTGCAGGGTATGTCATGGATTCGTTGGGGGAGCAGAAGTTGGTATGTCTCTTCATGCTGTCAATCAAGGACGTGGGATACATTTATATTTATATTTGGATTACTGATATCAGGATTTATGCTGATTGGAGCTGGTGGTTACTTGGCATATTGAAAAATTCTAAAACTAAAAGTTGGACATTCAGAGAACCAATCTTGCCCAATGACGATTGATCTTTATCCCGGTGCTAAGACATCTTGGCAGACTTCTGAGTTTGATTTGTTCAAGGCGAACAGGCCAACACTCTCACATATCTTACAAAAGTTGTCTTGGCTGTTCACTGGTATAGTGGTATGTAAAAAAAAATCATATCATAAACAAAATAAACACAGTTTTTTGTACAAACCGGTACCCCTACTTTGCAATTAAGCTGGATTCTGATTCTGCTACCCTGCTGGGGCGACTTTGGAGCTCAGGGAACAGCACATTATCCTGGATCAGTGGGGGCAGAAGCAGAGGCCAGATGGGGTACCAGGGAAACCTTGCCTCTCAATGGGGCTCGGGCGGCCTCTGCTGCTCATCAGTGCCCAGCCAGTGTTATATAGCACAAGGGATTTGGGGGGGGTGGGACTTGGTGGTAACCGGTAAATGCCCGGTATATGTATAGCACTTTTCTAATATGTCAGACCACTCAAAGCACTTTTACGCTACAAGTTTTGTATTAACCCATTCACACAACCTGACATGTAAATCGGGGGGCTACATGGGGTTCAGTGTCTTACCTAAGGACACTTCGACATGTGGTGGTGGAAGCTAGGCTCAATCCGCCAACTTTTCAATCGGAAGGTGACCGCTCTACCCACATAGCCACAGCCGCCCATGAGGGTGCATGAGAGCTCATTTGGGGCTACCCACTCACCCAAATCCTGTCCCTCCGTTTTATTCACATTATAGACAAGAAGGTTCAGAGGGAGCAGCAGTGGATGGTGGAGATTCTAATGTCAACCAGCAGTAGGATGCCCCCACCTGAACTGAGATTGCTTGTGAGTATCCCATTACGTCAATCCCAGGGTAACTCCAGCCCAGCTCCAGGAATTACGTTCCAGAGCCCTGATGCCCTGGTCTACCTACTTCAGATGAGTTTTTTGGGGTTCTTTGCCATGGTCAAGTCTCAATAAGATGATGTGATGCTTCACCTGAAACCAGGAGAGACCCTATAGGGACTGATGTGACAGACAACACAGCCCCCAAAAACAAGGGGGTACTCAAACCCTTTCACCACATTAAGGTGGGAATTCAGAGTGTGGTGTAGTGTAATGAGAGAGAGTGTAACTTTATTTTTTTGGGTTAATCTTAAGACCTAAAAGAAGTCTCATGATTGCAGAGTAAAGTTCTGTTTGAGTTCTGTTCTTTATTTAAGCCAAATGTTATGAATCAGAATGAACTGGAGATGTTTCTGCTGTGGGATTCTAACATCTACACCAGCATACAGCCCTTCATACTGATGCACACAGAACACTTTTAGTCTAAATGAAAAGCTGGCACTTACGTGTTCCAAAGAAAACCTTAACAACTTTGAAACATGATTCTTTATTTCCTTTAGATAAAAAGTAATTCAAACATTAGAAAAAACATGCAATGATGTCTTTGAACTGCAAGGTATCCCCAAAGAATAAGATTAAATAGATCATGTGTAGTGCTGAATTAGAACGTCAGTAAAGCACCCTTCTGTGAGCACACTTCTCCTTAGGTTCTACGCCACACAGGTATGGATGTCTGTCTGGGAGCTACACCAGCACTGCAGGGGATGAAGTAGGAACTCGTCTTCAGACATTCAGGAGTGAGTTTTAGACACACAAAGCAGAACTCCACCTGGCAGCGAGGACAGATGATGTTCTTACAGCCTGTCTTGTCATGTTCCACCCTCTGACCACAGGTAGGACAGACCCGGATGGAGGGACAGGCATCTACCCCTTGAACTTCATGGAGCTTGGTGGTCTTACAGGTCCTGAGCAGTTCCAGGTCATGGTTGAGGCAGCCATCATTATCACAGCGGTCAGAGCGTGGAGCAGCACCTTTCCACGGCTTCAGACACTGCCAGCAGAACTGGAATACCTTCTTCTTATCTGCTTTGCAGATTAAACACTTCACACTGAGGTTGGTCAGGTCCTCTCTCTCAACGTTGGTCTTACAGCCAGGACACTGTTACAAAATGAAAATACATTTCAGAAAATTTTGATGCAGAACTTTTAAAAACTGATCTAAAAGACACTTACTGCTTTAAAATCACAGAACTCTGCTGCAGCCAAGCGAGCGATGTTTTCCTCAAAGTGCTGCATCTCTTCAGCGGTCAGAACCGCCAGGCGACGCACTTCTGTATAGGACCACAAAGCGCCACACTTTTTCACAGTTCCTTCTTTTAAGGCGGGGCACTTAAATTTGTACTGACCCTGAAAATTGACGACACATCCAGTTAAACACGCAGAATTTTATAAAGAAGTGGTCAGAGATGTTGATCAAATATGTTCAAATTAGCAGCAAATAATATCTTTGAGCCAACTTTTCAGTACAAGGTATTTGAACTGTTTTACTGTTTTGAAACTTGTCTAAGTGGATGCTAACCGAAAAACATTTTCAGCTTCTCTGGACCCTCCGATGGCCCTTCATTACACTGAGTAACGTCAATGCTCCGGGTCGTGACCGTGAGTGGGCGGTTCCTTTGCTGCTTTACAGCAACAGCTGTTTGTTGCAGCAGCGATCACCAATCGCTCCTATAAAGGCTAGCAATTAGCATTTTCATTGGCATCCTGTTGGAACATGAAAGAAAATGGAAAAGAGTAATGTTTCTGTTCACTGTCAAGCCGTGTGTGTTTGCTTTCATGTCATGTTGTCATTTTGTCTCCCTCCTACCACAGTAATGATCATGGTCATCATATGCACCTGCTGCCATGACATCCCAGTGCCTTACATCTATTCATGTTCTTCTTAACCCACAGTGTGTACCGGACATTGTACCTGAATTATCTATTATGTTTTAACTTTGGGTTGTCAGCCTGTCACTTGTTTTGTAAGTAACATCTCACATTCAATAGCACCTTCTCAGAGTTCAGACCCAATGTTCATGTTATGGATTTTGGAATAGGTTAAGGTTCATTATTTGGATTTGGATTCTAATGGGTATGATTTTGGGACTATCTCTTGTGCCGTACTTTGTGACCCATTGGCATTATTTCCTACTTCCTGTGTGGATCTCCCACAGTGTCTTAGCCCTATTGGTGTCCCCTAGTCCACTTCTAACATTGCTATA
Source organism: Pachypanchax playfairii (assembly GCA_006937955.1). Lineage (NCBI taxonomy): Eukaryota > Metazoa > Chordata > Actinopteri > Cyprinodontiformes > Aplocheilidae > Pachypanchax > Pachypanchax playfairii. The sequence goes on from SSNP01000006.1 coordinate 7,222,538, forward strand.
AATACTTACCAGCATCATACTCACCACGGTCCTGATCCTGACATTGATGTCATGCCTCCAACTCAGCTTTGAATTATTTCATCACTTCCTCCTCAGTCGATACCTGAAATCTGCACCTATAAATCAGACCTAGAAAACTGCATCATCTGTATGTTAAAGGTAAATAGCAAACTAACCTGTTCCTCTCTCGTTGCAGTTCGTCCCGAAATGTTACCTCTAACAGACCAGTGGCCATTAGAAAATCTCCACCTCTGTACCTTGTGTTCATTAAAACTTTTAAGATGGAATCCTGAGTCTGAGTCTGTACATTTTAAGTGCAGTTTAAATAAAATATATTACAACAGTGGGGGGTGGGGCATAATCTTTGTGTAGGATTTTTGCCCTGCATTAAATTTGGACATCAGAAACTCCTAAAAGTTGGTAGATTACTAAAAAAAGAAAAAAAAACACAAATCTTAAGTAAAAAAAACCAAAGGGATTGAATTGATAGAAAGTACCTGATCCAGCAGGCTGCGACACCATCCAGTGAGAGACTGGGGGGTTACAGCATGGCCACAGGACATTTCTGCTAGCAGACATATGTCTCCTTCTTCAGGAGCTTAGAAGCAGTTTGACAACAATACGCATTAAACTTCACATTTTATTTATATAGTAAACACTTGAAAGAAAAACAAATTCCATCAGAAAACATTTTAAAAAGTCTGAAATAACAAACACATAATAAAACCCCCTCTTATCTCCAAAATTACTCAAACACCACCATTTCAAACAGCCTAAAGGTCAAAGTGTTCTCCCTCCGTTTTATGCCAAAAGAGGAAGTAACAAACAATAAAAGTAAGTTTCTTTGGTTCTTACGCAGTGGATCCAGATCATCAGGTCGATTCACAAACTTCAGCGTTGTGTCTTGGAGGTCGTATCTTTTCTCTTCTTGGTCCTGTGTGCTCATTTTGAATCTGATTAAACCTCGTCTGTCTGTTAAAACGTCACCTCATGTGTCTGAGAAATAGACTCAGAGACTACCGGGACACTCTTCAGTGACTGACTTATACTTTCAGTTTTTCCTTCCATTTAATTTTACTAGAAGTCACATGAAACCAAAATACCAGGTTAACTACATTCCTTTTGTTTTTTCTTGCTGCGATTTGGGTTTGAATTAAATTATTGCTGCATTTTTAAACCATCGTCACATATTAGTAACACATTTTTACATAGTCAAATACTGTGTTACTTGAACTAAAACATGTAAAAAATTTGTGGTTTCTTTTTTACAGTGTGTGAAAGAAGGAATTGTAGCTTGTAAGCAAATTAATCAAAGTCACATGATCACTGTTAGGTAATGAGGTTGGCAGCAATCCTTAATACAGAGTGAATTTCTATAAAGAGACAAAAAACACAAACAAAGAGGCTTTTTGTTTCTTATGTGTTTCATACATACTGAAGACACAAGCTTGGTAAAGAAGTTCTGCTATTTTTGCTGCTATTGTTCTAAAATAATACGAGTTAAAGAACTAAAGACACATTTCATTAAACTTTTAAAACTGCAAGACAAAAATATTTTTCATGCTGATACATGGAAGTAACAAGAATAATCACGTGGTGATTTTTTTTTTTTTTACATTCAAAGTGAAAGTATTTCATGTCCTCGCTGACGTCAGAACCTGTTTTCCCAAAACAAAAGCCAGCTACAGAAACATCATCTTGAACACAGCGGCAATAGAAGAGAATAAGAATTAGAAGGAAAATGGGGAAAATCTTCCAGGTCATGATTCATGGATTGAGGGGAGAGAAGACGCTCATCGATCTCTGTAACACTGAGGAACAGATGCAGAAAATGACGGTGAGGCAGCTGAAGGAAAAGATTGCAGAGAAGCTCCCTGATACCGCAGGTAAAAGAAACAAGTTTAATCCTCCTCAAAACGTTTAAAAAAACTGGATTTCTGTTTTCTTCTTTCTTGAATACACTCAAAAAACAAGTCAGTCGACTGAACTTAATATTTTATTTTTTTCATTTCATTCAAGGGAGAGGAAAACAGATGTCCAGTTTCTTTTAAAAAAAACCTGATTGTCATTCAAATAAGTGAAACTAGATGACAAAATAAAATTAGTTAATTCAACTAATAGTTTTTTGAGTGTGTGTTTCAAACAAGAAAGCCTAGTTTTTTCAGTAAAAATCCTAGGATGTCCTGGAAAACTTTAAGTGTACACAGACACTGTAAAACAAGTTTTAATATGCATGTATTAATATATATGTTTTAAAACTTAGACATTTGACACACTTTAACCTCAGCAGTAAGTAACAATATTAGTTAAATGACATTTGAAATGTTTTTTCCACAATATTTTGCTATAAAAAGGACGATGTGAACAACAGATGTGCAAAATTCAAGTGGTTGAAGAAGTTTGAAATTTTTATTGATCTAAATGTTTAATCTCATTCTACTAATGTTTTCATATTTATTTTGGATTATCTAACACAAATTATATTCCTCAGTATTTAACCTATAAGTCACACACATATGAACAGCATGTTTACAAAGACATCATTCAGAAGTGGTGTGGGCGTGTTTTGTTTGAAATGACAACATGAATCTCTCTGTCTGTTTACAGGACAAGAAAACATGCGGCTGATCTTTACAGACAAGATGCTGGAAGGAGACACGACTCTGTCTGAATATGGAATCCAGCACATGTCCGTCATCCACCTGGTGATCAGGGTCCCTGGAGGACAGACAAACTGATCCGGTCAACCTACACCTGATCCTTCTTCTGCTGCTGCCGGGAAACTCCTCAGTTTACAAATGAATTTTGTGAATTTGTAATATTTCTTTAATGTTCCAGTGTTTGAAACTCAAAATACAACTTTATTACGTTATTATTAGTAGACTATAGATTGGAGACATTAAATAAGTTTATAATAAAAACATTCAGCAGGAACTCTGGGAATCTGAAGCAGAGGAATAGAAATAAAATGACGCTTAAAAACAAACATGAAAAAAACTTCTTACACACAGATAACATGAACCCGTTTGTTTTACCACCATTGTTTCTACTAAAAACAAAACAAAGGAAAGAATTTAAGTCGATATTTGACAGAACTCAGTACATTATCCAGAAAGTCTTTCCTTGGCTTCATGTTGGTGTAAACATGCTGCTATGTTCAAGTATTAAAGTTAATTCTAGTTAAAATTTCTTGAATGTGTATAGTCTGAGACGGATTCAACGTGTTTTTCACCTGTTTACTTTTTGAAACTTCGGGTTTCCGACGTTTAGTGAATGCAGCACGAAGCAGGTTTGACCAGAAGGGAAAGAGAAACGATTCTGTGTTTTAAATTCACGCGAACAGGTGAAAGATGTCCGCGAGCTCCTGTTGGACAGCATGAAACAGCTCCAGGGGTCGTTTTAAACTATAAATCTCACACGAGACGGTAAGTTCGGGTTTCTTTCTGCTTTCTTTTTAAAATATTACAACTGCATTTGAATAATAAAGTAATTTCCTTGTAGTTTCCAGTAGACGGAGCGGAGTGGCTGCAGAGTATAAACATTGGTATGGGGTCAAAATACTACACTGAGTTCAGCTCAAAAGATTCAGGTAAAAAGTTAGTTAAATTCAGAAATAATACACGAGAACATAAATGTATTTTTGCGGTAGATTTTCTTTCATTTGGTCCACAAACTTGTAGAGTAGTTCCGCCTCCGCTCACATTCCTAAAGCCATTGAGTTTTTTTTTTCCCGACGTTCCCGTGAATCTCAGGTTACTCAGTGACGAGGACCAAGTTGTGGACAAAGAATCCTGGTGTTTTCTCTCTTTCACTGTAATTTAATAACTTAAACTTCCCACAAATAATAGGCTATAAGTAAAGAGTTCAGTGTAAACCTTCGTGGATAGTTTTACACCTGAAACACTATAATTACACGTGCAGAAACGTTAACGTCATTATAGTTACAGGTGATACTTTTCACACAGCTGTGTCTGATCAACGCTAATTAAATCCAATCATATGTATTTATAAAGCTTGTTTTAAGCTTTTTTAAAGTGCTGTACATATGAACAGATTCAGGAGACAAAATAAAACTTATCGCAGGATTAAAAAACAATAAAATTATATCAGATCATTAAAAAATAAAATATTTAAAAGGATATCCGTATTTCAAATGGATGTTCTGAGTAAAAGTGAGTTTTGAGATCAGCAGAGTTTGGGTCTGACATGCAGGTGAATCTGGTTCCTCAGGTTAGGAGCAACAACAGATAAACAACTGGTCACCTCTGAGGGCCGGTCTGGACCTGAAGACAGAAAAAAGCAAATGATCAACAGATTTAAGTGACCTGCAGGGCGTGTAAGACTGCAGGAGGTCAGGAGCTCTGATAGAAGGGGGGGGGGGGGTAAATTCCGGTTGAAACATGCTCACACTTTATTGTTCATGTTACAGTAATCCAATTGGGCTGTAATAAAAAACAACCTTTCAAAGTCCTTGATGGTTAAAAAAGATTTCACCTTTGATAAAAGAGGTTTAGTCACACGTTATTAAAGATGTCGAAACTTATCTCAACTATATATGTCTGAATGTCAAAATAAAAAAGGAAATACATAAATAAACCAGTTATTTTCAGTGATTAAATCAAATAGTAAACTGCATTGTGTCTGAGTTCTGTGTTTGTTGGTATTGTTTTTAATCCACATTAATAATGTTTATAGTCTTTATAAACACTATAGTGTTTATTAATGTTGTTTATAAATACTATAAACATCCCAAACTTATGTAAATAAATTAAATGTTTGTTATAACACATTAATGGAGTAAATAATTCTGTCATTTACATTTACATTATAAAAATCTTCCTACAGCTAAACCAGCAGTGAAGTACCACGGCTTGACGAATCAGGGATCAACATGTTACTTGAACAGTGTTCTGCAGGTTCTGTTCATGACCAGAGACTTCAGAGAAGCTGTGAACAGGTTGGTTGATGTTTTGGGTTTGAGTATGAATATAAATCAGATGCAGTTTAAGTCGTACCTGTATAACTCATGTTTTGTGTGTTCAGGTTTGCCACTGAGAATTCTAAAAGTGAGTTAATTGACCACGATCTGAAAAATGTATTTGACGACTTACTGGAACGGGAGACATATACATATAAAATAACAAGGACTCTTGGTATTACGAAAGGTACAGTAAATACTTGGGATATTATTAATTTAGTTTGTGTATTTCAGTAATATTATCTTGTTACTGTTAACACTAGTTGGGCTAAAACCTACCGTATTTTTCTTAAAATGACTCCCTGGATTTACCAAGGGTCCTGCTAACTTTATTTGTTTACTGGCTTTAGTTTGAAATTCAGCAATCGGTCAAGCACATATCACTGAACCTCTTTAAATGGTAAATGTCCGGTATTTGTATAGTGCTTTTCTAGTCATTCAGACCACTCAAAGCGCTTTTACACTAAAAGTTTTACATTTATGCATTCACACTTCTTCTTTGTTCTAATAAACTTCCTGATAAACTTTACTATTGTTTTTTTTTCTGGTTATACATGACTGATATATTTCTCAGCTGGACTGTGGATTTTTCAGCTGACATCTGATCTGACTCGTCTCTCGCTGTGCTTCTCTTTAGTTTGTTAGTGTGACGCATCAAAGTCACGAAGATGCTCAAAACCTCTGTTTTGTTCTGTATTTAGCAGATAGATGGTCACTGTGTAAAAGTAAATATTTTATATTATGCCACAAGTTAGTTGTAAAATTAGTTTTAAAAAAGCACAGACTTTTTTTCATTCAAACAGACCACGGCGTGTCCCAGCTGCACAAGGGTGGAGTCAGTGTGATGGATTAATAATTGTAGCACATTTCTTTCCATAAACACAGTGTTTATAATAATAGTAATATAATAATAATTAATAATCTTATTATAAGAACACATCTAAAAAAACTCAGCAGAACAAATCATAAAATAAACAAATACAGAAAACCCTCTGACTAAAGTGAAGCAACAACAGAACACAGGAAACAAGAAGAGCCTACAAAATAAAACAGGAAACCAAACTCTTCCAAAATAAAGATCACTAGAGAACCTGGTAAAACCCTTGGAGAAAACACACACCAACCCTGACAACCCCCTTCCCCCCTTGTAAACACCAACTTATTGTCTCATGTAAATGATGCTTTTACAAATTCAAATTTTATTCAAGTTGGGGGTGGAGTGTCGGCACATCAGTAGGAAATAAAATTTCAGTCCTTCTAGTGTTAAACATACAATCTATCAGCAACCTCCTAATTATCCTTATAATGTATAATCATGACCTAAACCCCTCAATATATTTTTTTTTTGTGATTTGTGGGTTATTTTTGCAGAATGAATCTCTTAGAAAATGTGTTCATGTCTTCTCTTCTTTCAGTGCATGAACAGCAAGATGCTGCAGAGTACTTTGAGAAGATCTTAAGACTGACCAGTCCCGATGCAGCAAAGGTAAAGATTTTATCAAAACAAATATAAAAAAAAACTCTGTGTAATTTGCAGTGACAGCTGGTGTGTGATACTTAGTGAGTGGTTAACAAACATTATAAAATCCTGTTGATTGCATGTAACAACCGAAGCAGCGTGTCTGAGATACAAGAAACAAGCGTTGGCTCTTTTTACGATGAGGCATTAAGAACAGCCATAAAGAAGATCTTCAAACACAGAAATGTTTGACTGATTCGTCACCACAGCTGCCTTCAACATGTGGCAACAAACTTCCCAACTCTATAAACATGTTATTAAACACATGAAGTTGGCCCAAGCTTCAGTAAAACCAGATCACACAAAGCTACGACTTTGTTAGCTTGTTTGTTGGTTGTATCGTTTGGTTTTCTTGATTTACAGTTTTCCTCAAAGATGAAAAAGGATGAGTGACTGTTGCTAAGCATCTCTGTCTGTAGACACCAGCACAAAGGTCACGTCCCTTAAAGTCCACTGACCAAATAAATGCATTTAAATGATAAGTTAGATAATTAAATCTGTCTCAGTATAATAAACTGTCTAAGTCTAAAGTCTCGAACCCTGCAGAGCAAAATTAGCCCAAATCAGCTGCAGCTCAAGGGGGCGTGGCCAAAAACCTGTCAATCACTAAACTTAATAAAGTTTAAAAACAATCTTCTACTTCTGTGTCAGCTCATGTGAAAACATGCTGCACCGTTAGGGGCTGAAGCTGGTTTAAGTTTCACCAAAATGAGAAACAGTCAGTTTTATTATTGTTTACCTGTATACCAGCTGTCCCTGATAATGTGAATAAAGTTTATATTTATTTGTATTGTCAGATCTTCCATGGAGAGATGGTACACAGGACCACATGTTCTGTATGTGGGATAGAGACTGACAGAGGAGGACCGTTCTGGCACCTTCCTCTTGAGCTGGGAGATTCCTGCAGGGGAACTTACAGCGTGGTGAGAATCAGATTCTCTGTGAACTTCTCAGTGTGTTTCTGATGTAAGAACACAATGTTAACGCTTCAGTTCAGTCTGATCTTTGGTGTAAATTTTGATTTGTTGTCTTTCTGATTTACTCTAATGTACAGTTTAGATAAACATGTTCATTGTCTATAAATCAGTCGGTCATCATCTGTACCCATCTTTCCTGTTCGGGGTTGCAGGGTCCTATCAGGTGCCTGTCTACTGGGTGAGAGGCGGGGTTACACCTGGGGACAATTTAGATTCTCCAATTAACCTTTTGCATGTTTTTGGAAACCCACCCATGCATGAATGCATGAGGAGAACTTATAAACTCCATGCTGGAAGGTCTCAGCTGGTTTCAAACCCATGACCTTCTCACTGCTGGTCACAGTGCTACCAGATGCACCACCGTGCAGTCCATTGCCTTTAAATCAATAACTGGCATATTTGTCATGCTTGATTGGTCACAATGGACTGTTGTATGTTTACCCCAAAAATAAACAGAAAATACACAGAACATGTTTAGTTTTTAAAAAGAAATCAGCTGTTTCAGGTTTATTGTTGACAAACTGTTTCCCAGTTATTTCTTGATGCTGTGATCATTCTGAAGGTCTGAGATATTACATGTGTTATTTTTGTAATGAAGAGATTTGAAACATTGTTACACTGTTCAGTTTTTTTCTACTTAAAAACCCCAAAACAACTTATTTTACTTATAAACTGTATTAGTGGGTGTTTACCAATGCAATCTTTAGTTTCTGGGCATTTTTTGACATTTTCTTGAAAACTTGTTTAATTCTAAACTTATTGGTCTAAAAACATCTCAGTGCTGCGCTCTTAGGGTTGGAGTGTGGCTACTGCATTTGAAATGTGTAGTTGGTGGAAGGCAGTACATCTTTTCCACTCTTCACGTGACAGGCATGGTCTCATACATACACCCCGGGGCCGCTGGGCTCCATAAAGCCTCCCTCTACCTGCAGTGACGGCGGAGGGGAGAAATCCTTCACCTCAAAAGATTGATCAGTCGCAAAACTGCCAACGTAACTTTGATCACCGTCCATGTTTCAGTGTCAGATTAAGCTAGCTGATCACACCCCAATGTTACCCCCTCCGCTCATCCTCCACACTGTGGCCATGCCCCTCCGGGCCTCCTGGCACGTTCTCTGGGGGCGGGGTTATGCTTTTTCATGGGGTTCAGTTCCACTTTAAACACAGCTGCATTTTTCAGGAAAATGGGATTGAAACGTTCTTCAGACAAACAGATTTCAGTGGAGATAACCAGATGTACTGCGACAAGTGTGATGTCAAAGTTGATGCTACTAGTGTGAGTAAATATAGAAACATTTCTGTTGTTCAGGTGATATAATAATCATCACTATGTAATAACACTGATTATTTTATTTAGCAATATGTCATAAAGCATCATCCAGATGTTCTGATTCTGCTGCTGAAGAGGTTTGACTTCAGCTACAAGTACATGACATACATTAAAATCAACTGTCCTGTTGATGTTCCCTTCATCCTGACGATACCAGAGGTTTGATATGTTTTATATAGTTATATTCTCTGATTTTAACAACCTTTAGTCTGATTTAGAACTTTTATTTTCTTTCTGTTGTTCAGAATCAGACATATGAACTCTATGGAGTCGTGAATCATTCTGGCGATCTGAAAAGTGGACATTACGTGTCAACGATCAACTCTCAGGATGAGGAAGACAGATGGTACAACTTTGCTGACAGCAGAGTCTCACCGGTGAGATTTACTAAATGTTTTAAAGGATGATAAAACAAAGGATTCAATAAACGAGTTTTTGGTTTTTCTTCCTCAGCTTGACTGCAGTCCATTCTCAGACAGTAACAATGTTGCAAGGTAAGTTATAGACACATGTAGTGAGCTGTAAATGTGCATTTTCACACCTGGTGTTACAACAAATCTGTTTATGTTGTGAATCATCACATGATTATATCTCAGTTACTGTTTCTATCTATGAATAAACATCAGCATGAGTCACATCGTCCGTTGGGACTTTATTCCACTGCTACAGAGTTCAGTGATCACACACCTCAGTCGTCTATAGATGGTTACGGAAGCTTTTAAACTCTGTACTTTTAAGAGAGTAAGTGAGGAAAAACCTGAAAAACAACATCCTGTTCCAACTTCCTGTTAAACATCGATGGGATGTTTTCCTTATAACATGCGACTGAACATTTAGTTTTGCTGCAGTCAGCAGCACTACACTACAACCATTGTTTCCCTTTATTCACCTGATGGTTTGACTAGCAAAGTTCAGGAAATTTTGCCACCAAGACCAGCGTATAATCTGTATAACCCAGACAGATTAGCCTGTAGTCTGATTCTGTCTTTGTAAAAAATTTGATTTCACATAAACTTTTTAGTTTGTTTATAAAGTTGCTACCGACATATAAGAGACATGGTTAAAACACAAGGAAAGCCTGTCATGTAACCTTTACTCTTCTATTACCAAAAACCAATGCCCTCAAAAGACCAGTCATATAGTTTCATATTGGAATGCCTCCAGAAGTTACATTTATAAATGATCATGGCAGATTCAAAAAAAGTCTTAAGACTTTGGTTCCGCATTGGCAGCTCTAGTTTATGAGAAAGTCCATCCCATCCTAAGAGGTTTGATTCTAGAACCTAAGATGTGGATGGAGGTGATCCCAAACATATCTAGTTATTATTCAAGCTCACACACCAGCTCAGGGGTCATATTCCCAGGTGAGGCGACGTGCTCCTGACCTCACCTGCCACCCAGTTCATGCTGCAACATACATTAAATCCTCTCTCTGGAGGGAGTGGGTTCATACAGATGTAGCATCTTGCAGCCTTTTCATGTCAGATCCAGCTGAACTCCAAGAGTCAGAACGTGACCACCAGATGTTCAAGGACACAGCTTTGATTTCTCTTTTCAGTTTGAAACTACTTTTGTTCCTGTGGTCTTACTTCATTCAAGTTTTCAAATGACTCTGAATCCTCTCTTCTGTTCAGTTTTTAAATATTTACAGTGATTTTAATACAATCGATTTTGCAACAGAGACGTGAAAACCTGAACGTGAGAGGTTAAATGTGTCGTAGCACATTATATTCAAAATGAGCTAATAGTAAAAGAATGAAATCAAATCTCCATTTAAAAAATTTGTTTGTGTCTTTTTAAATTTACTCAAAAGACTTTTTAATAAAATTGTTAAAAGTTATAAATAGTGTTGAATAAAATTCTTTGCTTTGTCATTGCATTTCTCTCTACAGCTTCAGTAGTGCCTATCTTCTGTTTTATAGAAAGAAAGGTAAGAATCAGCACAGATTATTAATAACATTACATTGATGTTTGGTGTTAATAACTTGGTTAAATTACCATTATGATACCTAAATAAAAAATGTTCTGCTGTAGTTGTTGTTGCAGATACTCCAGTTAGAAAAGAGCCTGAGATAGAAGAGAAGAAAGAAGAGAATAAGGAAGACGATAAAGATGAGAAGAAAGCAAAGAAGAGACGACTAGATGGAGATCCGAACGCACCTGACGAGAATAAGAAAAAACCCAAGTCAGAAAACAGTGACCCTGATGCTGAAGACGTGACATCACAGGATGAAAACACTGATATTCAAGAACAACAAAGGACTCCGAGTGATGCACCACGTATAATAAGGGGTGTAACAACAGACGAGGATACGCAGGCAGAAGAGGAGAGAGAACATGAGAATCGAGCAGAAGACATGTCAGAGGAGGATGAAGACGCTGATGGTAGTAAAGGAAACAGAAATAAGCTCCCAGATGAAGATCAGCATAAAAACTCTGATTCTAAAAGAGCTGATTTACCCGAGACTGACCAGATGATGCCAGATGGGAAAGATGTAAAACCTGGAGACACTGAAACACCAGCTGTATCTGTGAATGACAGACAAGATGAGATGAACAGTCTGAAAAGGAGGTCAGAAGAAGAAAAGTCAGAGAATAAACAGACAGAAAAGAAAATCAAACAAGAGGTGGAAAATCTCAGTCATTCAGATGTTGATGACCAGAAAGAAAAGGAAGAAGTTAAACATCCTGAAAATACCAGTCAGGATCCTAAAACTGTTGTAAACCAAACAGATGAGAGGAGCGATACACGGGACAGATTCACTGGTGAAACAATAGAAAAGAGGATAAAATCTGAGACCGAACCAGTTAAAACTAAAGACATAAAATCAGGTGTTAGTAATGATTCTAAACCTGAAGACATATCTGCTGGACATGATGAAGAAGATGAGATGAACAACCAACCAGGAGAATTAACTTCTATAAAAACAGAAGGAACAGAGACGAACCAAGAGACAGTAAACTGTGAGACTCAGTCACTGGACGTGACATCACAGGGTAATAACACCACTGAAGAAGAAAAAAATAGAAATCTGCTTCTTACTGAAGATCAGAAGGAAGTAGAAGATCTGGAAAAGGCAAATCCACCTGAAGCTGAAGATCTGAGACCAAATGTGAAACCTGATTCCGATGAAACGTCACTATCACCTGCTTCACATGAGAAACAAGATGGAGCAGGTGATGCACAGAGACTAGAGATGGATGTAACAACAGGTTTATATAAACAGACAGGAAATGAAGGAGAACATGAGACAGAAAACTCTGCTGAGAGTCAGACACAGGACGAAACAGTAAAAGGTGTGAAGGTCAAATATCCAAATCCTCTTACTGATGAAGCTCAAACTGAACCAACTGAGACTAAAAACAAGAAACATGAAGATAGTGAAACTTCACATGCTGCACATGACACAGAAGATGAGATGAAAGACCTAATGGATGAAAATACAGAAGAAAATATGATACAACACAAGTCAGAAAAGTCATCACAGGACGTTACAGTGAAGAATGAAACCAGAACTCTGCCCTCTACTGGAGATCAGAGTGAAGTGAAGAATCCTGAAACATCAGATCAACATGAGACTGATCAGATGAGACCAGATGTGATACAAGATATTAAACCTGGAGACAGAGACGTGTCACCTTTAACTGCTGCACATGATGGACAAGATGAGAAGATCAACACACATGAGATCCAAACTGAAGTAACAACAGGTGAGAAGAAACAGACAGAAGAGAAGGACGAACATGAGACAGAACACTCAGACAGTCAGACACAGGAAGGGACCATAGAGGACGAGGACACTGATGACCAAGAAGAAAATCTAAATCTTTCTAATGAAGATCAGAAGAAAATCGAACATCCAGAAAATGTAGAACTACATGAGACTGAAGAGATGAAACTAAACAATGTTCCTGAATCTAAACCTGGAGACCCTGAAATATCAGCTTTACCTGCGTCACATGATCCACATGATGATAGAAACCAGGAACAGGAAGACTTAATACATGAAACACCTGAGATAGAAAACTCTGACAGTCATGAACAGGTCGAGGTAATTAAGGATAAAAACACTGATGACCAAGAAGATCTGATTAAAATAATGGATCCTAAAAATACAGAATCAGCTGAGGGTAAAGAGATGAAATCAGACAATCATGAAATTATACCTGGAGATGGTGAAAAATCACCTGTATCTGCTGGACATGACAGACAAGATGATACAATACACTTACAAGAAGACTTGAATGAAAAACCTGAAGAAAACACAATAAAACACGTATCAGAAAACTCAGACTTTCATACAGACGATCAAAAAAATAAAAATCTGCTCTCTGCTGGAGATCAGAGTGAAGTGAAGAGTCCTGAAAACACAGACTCACCTGAGGCTGATCAGACGAGACCAGATGTGACACCTGATTCTAAACCTGTGGAAACTCAGATTTTACCTGCTGTGCATGACGTACAAGCTCAAACACAAGATGCACCGATGATAGTGGAACAAGTCACGACAGATGAGAAAGAGAAATCTGACAGTCAGACACAGGAAGTGATGGTGAAGAATGAAGATACTGAAGATCAAGAAGCTCTGAAGAAAGTCATAGATCTTGAAAATGTAGAACTAACTGAATCTAGAGAGACAAGATCAGATGTTTATCAGGATTTTAAACCTGTATTCAGTGAAGGATCAGCGGTATCTGTTGGATATGATGGAGAAGATGAGATGAAGGATGCAGCAGCAGAATTAACTTCTATAAAGACAGAAGGAGAGATGAACCAAGAGACAGAAAACTGTGAGACTCAGTCACAGGATGTGACATCACAGGGTAAAAACATCACTGAAAAAAAAGAAAACAGAAATCAGCTTCTTACTGAAGATCAGAATAAAACCAAAGATGATGAAAATAAAGAATTAACTGAGTTTAATCAGGATTTTAAACCTGGAAACAATGAAACTTCACATTCACCTGCTGAACACGATAAAGAAGATGAGATAAAAGACTCAACAGATGAAAATACAGAAGAAAATATGATACAACACAAGTCAAAAGACTCATCACAGGACGTCACAGTGAAGAATGAAACCAGAACTCTGCCCTCTACTGGAGATCAGAGTGAAGTGAAGAATCCTGAAACATCAGATCAACATGAGACTGATCAGATGAGACCAGATGTGATACAAGATATTAAACCTGGAGACAGAGACGTGTCACCTTTAACTGCTGCACATGATGGACAAGATGAGAAGATCAACACACATGAGATCCAAACTGAAGTAACAACAGGTGAGAAGAAACAGACAGAAGAGAAGGACGAACATGAGACAGAACACTCAGACAGTCAGACACAGGAAGGGACGATAGAGGACGAGGACACTGATGACCAGGAAGAAAATCTAAATCTTTCTAATGAAGATCAGAAGAAAATCAAACATCCAGAAAATGTAGAACTACATGAGACTGAAGAGATGAAACTAAACAATGTTCCTGAATCTAAACCTGGAGACCCTGAAATATCAGCTTTACCTGCGTCACATGATCCACATGATGATAGAAACCAGGAACAGGAAGACTTAATACATGAAACACCTGAGATAGAAAACTCTGACAGTCATGAACAGGTCGAGGTAATTAAGGATAAAAACACTGATGACCTGGAGGAAGACATAAATCACATCTCTGTTGTGGAGCAGATCAATCCTGAAAACGTAGAACTGACTGAAACTGAAGAAATGAAACCTGAAAACAGTGAAAGACCTGCTGCACATGACGGACCAGACAAGATGATTCACTGGCAGGATGAGTCACCAGATAGAAAACCTGAAGAAAACATGATAAAACACGTATCAGAAAACTCAGACTTTCATATGGACGTCTTAGTGGTAAATAGAAATCTGCTCTCTGCTGGAGATCAGAGTGAAGGGAAGAGTCCTGAAAACACAAACTCACCTGAGGCTGATCAGACGAGACCAGATATGAAACATGATCCTAAACCTGTGGATACTCAGATTTTACCTGCTGTGCATGACATACAAGCTCAAACACAAGATGCACCGATGATAGTGGAAAAAAACATGATAGACGAGAAAGAGAAATCTGACAGTCAGACACAGGAAGTGATGGTGAAGAATGAAGATACTGAAGATCAAGAAGCTCTGAAGAAAGTCATAGATCTTGAAAACATAGAACCAACAGAGATGAGTGGTGCACGTCTCTCTGCTGAAGATGCAACTGGAGTCAATCCTGAAACTGAACTGACTGACACTAAAGACAAGAGACATGAAGATAGTGAAAACTCACCTTCACCTGCTGCACATGAAGGACAAGATGGGATGAGCAATGCAGAGGGAGATTTAAATACAATAAAACACAAAACAGAAAACACTCAAATTCATACAGAAGATGTGAGAGATGATCAGGAAGAAGCCAGAACTCTGCCCTCTACTGGAGAACAGAGTGAAGTGAAGAATCCTGAAACATCAGATCAACATGACAGGAAAGATCAGAAGAAAGTCAAAGATCTTGAAAATAAAGAACCAAGAGAGAAAAGCAGTGTGGGGAGTGAAGTAAAGAACATAACAGCAGAAGAGAACAAGCAGATGGAAGAGAAGGAAGAACACGAGACAGAACACTCAGACAGTCAGACACAGGAAGTGAGACTCTCTGACGACCAGGAAAAAGACACAAATAAACTCTCTGATGATCAGACTGAAGAATCAGAACACAAAGAGAATGAAAAGTCGCCTCTACCTGCTGATGAACAGGAAGAGACAAGCCACTTGCTGAACTTAGAAGATAAAAACACTGAAAAAAGAAAACACAAGACAGAAAACTCTGATATTCCTGCAAAAGACGTGACATCACAGGATAACACTACTGATGATCCAGAAGAGAACACATCTCTTCCTAATACTGGAGACCAAAAAGAAAGAGAGACACCTGAGACAGAAGACAAGACAGAGAAGAATGAAAACACTGATAACCAGGAAGAAACCAGAACTCTGTCCTCTACTGAAGACCAAACTGAAGTAAAGGATGAAGTTGATCAGATTAGATCAGCTGTGATATTAGATCTGAAGTCTTCAGGCAGTAAAAAGTCAGCTGGACCTACAGCACACTACGAAAAAGACACGAGTGATGAAAATACACAATTATTACAACAGACAGAAAAGAATAAACAAGCAGTGAAAGAGGATGTTATATTGGAGGTTGACGACCCAGAAAAAAGAAGTCTGCTCAGTGCTGAAGAACAGACTAAAGACCAGGATCCTGAAAGAGCAGATCCTGCTGAGACCGAACACATGAGTCTCTGGGCCCAACATAAAAACTATTTTATAGCAATGGGAGTTGTGGCTTTTATTCTAATTTTATGTATAATCGCTCTTGTATACATAGTTCCTTATTTGTAAAGTTATTTCTATTTGACTCCAGATGTTCACATCTGGTTTGTATTCAGTCCGTCCCTCTCTGATGTTAATAGATCCTGTTCCATGTTTTTGATTGATCTTTTCAGATCCATATTGTCTCTTTAGCTTCCTGTCAGACATTTTTTTTGCTCTAGTATTGTGTAGGAAGTTACTTTCATGTTTGTAAGTGTAGTTTATTATTTTGTCTTTTACTTCAATAAATTATATTATTCTTTATTCTGCTGCTTCCTGTGATGTTTCTGAGTTTGAGTTTTGCTTCTATTGAACAGACAGAAGATGAAGAAAACATTGGACTCTTTGACAGGCATGAACATTATAACATGTTCCACAGAAAGTCAATGAACAGAGATGGAAATGAAACGACAAGCGATGACGAGTGTCTTGATTTTCACAGGAGACACAATACACATTATAGCAGAAACAAGAAATTTAATCTGATAACATCAACTTTTATGAGTTTCCTAGGAGAATAACAGCTGGTGAGAGTAAACAGAACTTAAAAAAGGATCAAAGATTGGAGTAAAGAACCATTGACAAGTTGTTGAATAGTAGATGCAACATCTGTCTGAAGGACTCCTCTGCATAGAGTTCACATGTTCTCTCTTTACATGTGCGGGTTTTCTTCTCCCAGAGACCAAAAATATACTTGAGGTTAATTGGTAACTCTAAATTGTCTGCAGTTGAGAGTGTGTGTGTGTGTGTGTGTGAGTGGTTGTTTGTCTTTATGAAGGACTGGTGAATTGTCCAGGTGTGACCCTGCCTCTCACCTGTTGGAGATAGACACCAGCTCTCTGAGACCTTGAACAGAAACATGCAGGTGGAACATGGGGCGGCCGTGGCTCAGGCTCAGGCGGTAGAGCGGGTCGTCTGGTAACCGGAAGGTTGCTGGTTCGAATCCCCGCTATGCCCAGAGATTGCCTGGCCGTTGTGTCCTTGGGCAAGACACTTAACCCACCTTGCCTGTTTGGTGGTGTCCGGAGGGTCCAGCGGCGCCAGTGTCTGGCAGCCTCGCCTCTGTCAGTGTGTGTCCCAGGACAGCTGTGGCTACAAACATGTGTAGTTCATCATCACCAAACGTGTGAGTGTGTGTGTGAATGGGTGAATGACATACCGTAGTGTGAAGCGCTTTGGGGGTCATAGGGCCCGAGTAAAGCGCTATACAAGTACACGCCATTTACCATTTAGGTAAAGAAAATGACTGATATATCAGTACATCATAAAAACTAATCAGATCTTTACCAGTCTTTAAATCATCCTGATCTAACCAAAAAATATGAACAAAACACACAATTAATTTGACCATGTTATTATTTATTGAAAATAAACAAAAAAAACTGAAAAACTAATTCCATCCCATGAGCCAACACCTTGTAGAACCAACTTTTTTGCACCAAAAACTTTTAGAACATCCTTCATACTCATATTTTTAATCATCAAATTGGTATTTTTGATGTTTGCATTAAATGATACAAACCCCATTTTATAAATGACTGATAGATGTAAATCCAAAGTTATTATAAATTACATCAGGGTTTAAAATCAGTGGCTAAGAGAGAATTTTAACCTCAAAACCACTTACTCCAAAAATACAACACAGCAGCATGTGTAAACGGAATATTAATTATGTAAACTGATAGTAGTTAAAGATGTATGTTCATCTTTGTAAACAGTGAATCGATATTACAGACATAAGAAACAAAAGATTTTACCAACTGCATTTAATGGAATTTTAGATGAAGAAAACGTTAAATACCGTAAACAATTACAGACTAGATATTTACAGGAAGCAGGTTGCTCAGTCAAATATACTGTTAGTATTATAAATAGAAATATTAGCTTTTTAGATTAAAGATCCTAAAGGTTTTTTATAAGGGACCAATAATAACAGAGATGACTTTAGCCAAAAAGCTTCATGCTTCATGATTGTCAGATACTTGTGAGGCTAATTAGAAGTGCTTATAAAT
The DNA here is from genome assembly GCA_006937955.1 of Pachypanchax playfairii. Classification (NCBI taxonomy): domain Eukaryota; kingdom Metazoa; phylum Chordata; class Actinopteri; order Cyprinodontiformes; family Aplocheilidae; genus Pachypanchax; species Pachypanchax playfairii. The sequence continues at coordinate 7,240,730 of SSNP01000006.1, forward strand.
AAACATCAATAAGACGTCTCCGTCATTCTGACAGTTTCATCACGGCTGATTGTACCTTGGTCCTTTCTCTTGGACATAACCAGTTGTCACATGTACAGTCAACTGACCATGTACATGCAGGAGTGTGTCCAAAGGGGGGGGGGGGGGGGGGGGGGGGGGGGGGGGGGGGGGGGGCCCAGGGGGCACGGGTCACCATTCCAATTAGACTGGCCACCCCCAAGCTGAGACAATCAAATTCAATCAATACTTTTACTTTACCAAAAGAAAATTATTAATGAAAGTGTAACACAGACATTGTGCTTTGACTTTATTTCATTTTGGTTTATGGTAGCCACTTAAATTATGATTAAGGATCTATAATTCTGTGAAAACTAGATTTTTACATGTGCCATCCTTTTAGAAATCTGTGCCCCAACCTGCCCCCCAACATAGATTTTCTAGACACGCAGCTGTGTACATGTACTGAATCATTTTAGAGCTACAGAAAAACACAATGTACTGATATTCCAAAATAAGTTTTGATTGTAAACTGAAAACATTAAAATGTGGATAATGAAATAATCCAGGGACTCCATCTTTTGACAGGAGTAGGAGAACTTTGAAGATATTCAAAAAAAGAAACACATTGAATGTTGAAATCTAAGAAACATGTTTCTGATTAAAAAAAAAACGTTTTTTTTAGTGCTCCTCTGACAGAAGAGGACTTCATACCAAACTTAGCAGAGATGCATTGAGGAATCAGACCAGAACCAGAATCCAAATCCAGGATAAAGAGTTTGGGTAAATTTAGTGTTGAAGGTGTGGAGATGGATCAGTGTGTCAGAGGAGACTCCATAGAAGGACAGAATTCCAGCAGGATAGTCCACATACACAGCTACTCTGTTGGAGGAAGAGGAGGAGTTGGAGGAGATGAAGGTCTCCTTCTTTCCATGGCAAACGGAGTAACCACAACGATCTGAGCAGTCCAAACTCCACGATTGATCATTCTTTCCAAACCAACAATCAATGCTGTCCCCTTTCCGTCGGATTCCTCTGTAACTCACCGATATGTAAACTCTTCCACTCCACTCGACCTCCCAGTAACAGCGACCAGTCAGACCATTTTCACACAGCAGCTGTTTCCAGGAATCAAATCTGTCTGGATGATCACAATATTTCTGATCCTCTTCCAATTCTGTCACCGTCTTGTTGTTGTCAGACAGTCTGAGAAATCTGTTTACTGTGTTCATGTCGATTCTGAGTTGACATGAATCTGATGAAAAGAACAAATACAGTACAGCTGCAGTTATCGACACTGTGATTAGAACTTGTAAATGAGTCATGTGAAGGTTTGTGAAGGTGGTGGAATGTTGAAGAACACACTTACACTTCTTCAGACCTGGTGTCAGCCATTGCTCTCCAGCAGGTTCAACCCTGAAAGGAGGAGAAGAAGAGAGTCAGACCATCAGACTCTGTCACCGTGCTAACATTAAACTTTTGTCCACCCCAGAAACCAGTTGAATGTTTAATGGTAGCTAGCACATTGTGCAAATTTACTGTTGGACTTAATTCAATGTTCATCAGCGGGGAGAAAATAATTTCAGAAAACCTGCTCTGCAGGGCAATGCACTGATAGGTTAAGTTCCATTCAAATAAACCCTAAAGGGAATAAAAAGACCAGCATAAAAGAAGAAGAGATGTACATGAATAGCAAGGGATGGACTGAGCAAGAAGACCAGAATTTCTTTTGTCCAAACTCCTTCCCTTTGACGAACACTTAGAGCAGGAATTTCCCTGTGAGGTGCACACAACCCTGAGGGTGTACAAGATGAAAAATGTAATGGGAATAATTACAATTACAGTGTAAAATGTGTAAAATAAACATTTCCTTTCAAGATTTAAAATATTTAAAATTACTATTCAAAATGCACATCATCCTAAAATGAAGTGTAGAAGAAGTTTTTTCTTTTTCTTCTTCTACACACTGTATATGCGCTCCTAGCTTGTGGGCTCTCTTTATCTCGCTGCAGGCTGAGCCACCGGTGCTGCACTTGAAAATCCTCAGGATCCTGTTTTATTTTTGTTTTCTTTAATCAGCCCCTGAGCCATGCTATTTGTTTTTATTTATTGTAACCAGGCTCGTCCAGTCGGTGCTACACAGTCATCTAGAATTGCTCTGTGTGAAAGCATCTGAAAAAGGGAGAACCATCTGGTATTCTGTTCTTCAGCAGTAGATCATGAGCTCAGCCAAAAGCTGGCTTATACTCACTCTAGTGGTGGAAAAAGGTACTACAAGTTTGCCGGTCCAACAAAATATTTAAAAAGAACAATAACTTTCTAGAATAAAAATAAATATCATATGGAATTATGGCAAACACGTTGTTTATAAAATTACTTTATTTTTAAAAACATAATGTTGAAAATTCTAAAAAAATTCTACATAGTATGCCTTTAATTAGCCTATTCATATTTTAGTAACAACAACTTATAAGCCTGGAACTCCCAAACCATGATCAGAACTGAAGAAGGCTTTCAGATGGAAAGAAATGGAAAAAGAAATCCAACTGCTTTTGAGAAAACTTTTTGGATTGACATGTCCTGGACAAGTAAGAATCTACACAAACTTAGGTCAACTTTTCTACTTTAGACTGTGTTTAGACTGCTGCTGGCTTAACCATACCTGAGAGTTTTCAGTCTCCTGAGTTCACTGGATAGAACTTTCACTCCCCTTTCTCCAAGATGATTGTAGCTCAAGTCCAGTTCTCTTAGACGGGATGAGTTAGAACTCATAGCTGAGGTCAGAGAAGCACAGCCTTTTTCTGTAATCAGACAGCCGGACAACCTGCAGACATACAAGCACCATGTAGAACATATTCCCCTGAATGATGTGTTTGAAGTTTAATGATAAAATAAAACAATGTAAATAGTAAAAACTTCCAGTAAATATTGATGTGGTGGAAACTGTTGTACCATTGGAAATGGCACCAGCTCTCCACAACCATGGATGGATGGATGGATGGATGGATGGAATTCTTACATACTTGAGGCTAGATCTGAATGATTTTGGTCATTTTTATTATGTCCTGATATGTAAAAAATTAAAATTGGAAGACTACATGTCTGTTTTTTCCCTCTTAGACCTGTTACCTATTAAAGAAAATGGAACAGAAAAGAGATGATCGATTACTAGTTGAAAAAAGAGAGTGAATTCTAACCTGAGAGATTCCAGTTTACAGTGTGGACTCCTCAGTCCAACAGACAGAAGTCTCACTCCTTCATCTTTCAAATCATTGTTACTCAAGTCCAGGTCAATCAAACAGCAGGACTGTGAGCCAAGTACCAATGCCAGACTTTCACAGCTCCTCTCTGTGAGGTTACAGCCACTTAACCTAGAGAAGAGCCAGTAAAAAAGTCTTCACATACTGGATAAATTAGAATGAACTTGTTGTTTAAAACACTAACATTTGCTTACGAGTCCAATAGACTGATAGGTCTTGATAACAGCTCCCCTGGCTTAAATTATTTATTCATCCCTAATATGAGGACTGTAATATTAAAACTATATGTTCTTGCTCTGCACTGAAAGAGCAACTGGTAGTTAGATAAAAAGTTTTCATACTGATTTCAAACTATATGTGGTCTCACGTTGCTTTGTTGGAGGCTTTGACCACTGGTAGCAGCCTCAGAAGAGCTTCCTCCGATGCCAAGTATTTCTTCAAATCAAACACATCCAGATCTTTTTCTGATGAAAGCAAGATGAAAACCAGAGCTGACCATTGACCAGGGGAAAGTATATCTTTAAATAGACTTCCAGATCTTAAGGACTGCTGGATCTCCTCCTCTAGAGAATGATCATTCAGTTCATTCAGACAGTGGAACAGGTTGATGCTCTTCTCCGTGGAAAGGTCCTCACTGATCCTACTCTTGATGTACAGGATTGTTTTCTGGTTGGTCTGTAAACTACATTCTGTCTGTGTTAGCAGACCACATAAGAGTTTCTCATTGGTCTGTAATGAGAGACCCAGGAGAAAACGGAGGAAAAGGTCAAAGTGCCCATTTGGACTGTCTAAGGCTCTGTTCACAGCACACCGGTAAAATGTCTCCATTGCTTCGTCATCACTCAATTTAGGTTTCTGTTGTTCTTCAAACAAATTAACACTAGAGTAGACAAGGGTGAGATGAACATAAAGAGCAGCCAGAAACTCCTGAACACTCAGGTGGATAAAACAGAACATCTTATCGTGGTACAGTCCTCTCTCCTCTTTAAAGATCTGTGTTAGGACTCCTGAGTACACCGAGGCTGCTTTGATATCGAAGCCGCACTCTGTCAAGTCTGATTCATAGAAGATCAGGTTTCCTTTCTGCAGCTGGTCAAAAGCCAGTTTTCCCAGAGACTCAATCATCTTCCTGGTCTCTGGACTCCAATGTGGATCTGTCTCAGCTCCTCCATCATATTTGATCTTCTTCACTTTGGTCTGAACCACCAGGAAGTGGACGTACATCTCCGTCAGGGTCTTGGGCAGCTCTCCTCCCTCTCTGGTTTTTAACACATTTTCCAGAACTGTAGCAGTGATCCAGCAGAAGACCGGGATGTGACACATGATGTGGAGGCTTCCGGATGTCTTGATGTGGGAGAAGATCCTGCTGGCCTGCTCCTTATCGCTGAATCTTTTCCTGAAGTACTCCTCCTTCTGTGGGTCAGTGAACCCTCTAATCTCAGTCACCATGCCAACTCCCTCAGGAGGGATTTGATCGGCTGCTGCAGGTCGTGTGGTTATCCAGAGGCGAGCGGAGGGAAGAAGGTTCCCCATGATGAGGTTTGTCAGCAGAACATCCACTGAGGTGGACTCTGTAACATCAGTCACGATGTAATTTCTGTGAAAGTCCAGAGGAAGTCGACACTCATCCAGACCATCAAGAATGAACAGAACCTGGAACTCTTCAAAGCTGCACATTTCTTTGGTTTCAGTAAAGAAGTGATGAACAAGTTCCACCAAGCTGAACTTTTTATCCTTCACCAAATTCAGCTCTCTGAAAGTGAATGGAAATACAAACTGGATGTTCTGGTTGACTTTGCCTCCAGCCCAGTCTAGAGTGAACTTTCGTGTTAAAACTGTTTTTCCGATACCAGCCACGCCCTTTGTCATCACTGTTCTGACTGGTTCATCTCTTCCAGTTGGGAGTTTAAAGATGTCTTCTTGTCTGATTGTTGTTTCTGGTCTGGCTGGTTTTCTGGATGCTGTTTCAATCTGTCTAACCTCATGTTCATCATTGACCTCTCCAGTCCCGCCCTCTGTGATGTAGAGCTCTGTGTAAATCTGATTCAGGTGGGTTTGGTTTCCTGCTTCAGCGATCCCCTCAAACACATATTGGAACTTCTTCTTCAGAGAAGATTTAAGCTTACGTTGACAAACTGCTGTGACAAATCCTGACGGAACAACAACACATGATGAATTAAGAACTTATACAAGAAGCATGAAATTATAGGTTATCAGTTGTAGTTGCCAATAAACTAACACATTTTTGCTTCTTTTTCATGAAAAACATTTTATGGTGACAACAGCATTTGTAATGTCTAGTTTGATGTATCATGTTGAATATCATTTCGATCTGTCTTAACAAGAATTTAAAATAACATATGCTAATATTTGATTACTGGTTCAATGGCTGATTAGAACTTCAGCAAAAACAGCATTTTTTTTTTGTACAATTTCATGTACAAAGTTGCGCATTGCAAAGTCGCGCGGAATGGAGACCGCTTCCATTCGGCGCCTTTGTTATGGTATAGTTCACACCAAACATGCTGCCGCCCTGCGCAGCCTGCTCGCGTGAGCAATCTGCGTGAATTCTGGCAGGAAGTCACATCAACACACGAGACAATCCGGTCAATTTTGAAATTAAATGTAATTCTTCAAAATAAAATATCGTGATTGATAAATGCGATCATATTTATGTATCTAAACAAACTGTAGAGATGAAAATGAATGCAACACACACACAGACACAAAGCAATGGAGTGGACTGACTACGGGTTTTTGCGTGTCTAAACACCGGGGCTGGGCAGTATGGCAAAAATTTTATAGCACGGTTTTTTTTTTTATTATTATTATTATATCGGTTTTATGGTATTTGGAATTTTTCAAACTACCAATGTTACCCACATTATCTTCTAATAAGCAAAGAATTAAAAAAAACAGCTCTGACCATTGCAGAGAAATACATGTCTGGTGTGAACAGTAGAACAGCTGATAGAGGAGGATTTTCCTGAGCAAACATCTTCGCAGCATTTCCAAGGCCAGTGTGAACCAAGCATAATTAGTAGCGAAAGGAAATATTTGAAAGAAAAGAGAGATATAAGGTAACACATAAATAGGATTAAGCCTTAGACTTGTTTATCTCTCTTTGAAAATAAATAAATCCAGCAAATGTATATATTTGTAAATCCCCTTACTGCTCTGCAGATGACTGGCCAGTTCTTTCTGATTCATTTTCTTCAGAAAGTTTAGGATGATCTTCACTAATGCATCTCTGCTGGTCCTCCTCTGCTCTTCATCCTCAGTCATGGACACCTCATCATCCTCTCGCTGTCTTTCTAAGCATTCTGAATAATCTAGACTCAGAACCTTCTGGATCTTCTTCAGCTCCTTTTTCACAAAAGAGACAATGTGGTCCTCTAGCAGCTGGAACACAGTAGTTTATAGATATACACATCAGAATAAAAATCCAGAAGCAAAACATCAAATCTGTGTCAAAGATACCGAAAGTTCATTGGTGAAATAGTTCTAGTACATGTACAGACCATAAATACAGAGTCCAGCTGTGTCTGGCTCTGCTGGGCAGACTGATCACAGGAAATGTCTGAGTTTTGTTCTTTCACTCTGTAGAAAAACATCACAATCAAATTTTATTACTAAGAATCAATTGCACAATACAAGCAATTTGTCTTGGATGAAGATGCATAAACACACCAGCACATCTAGGCAACCATTCAGCAGCGCCATGATTTTTCTTTTTAGAATCAGAATCATTAATAATTTTTTAGGTTATGTCCATCCACACAAAGACATATAAAGGGTAAAGTCCATCTGCCATTACTTTCCAAAATGAGGGGGAGGAGTCAAGATAAATTAGGATAATTTGTGACTAAACTGCAACAAAAAATTTGCCCCACATTCGCAACTGTTGCAGTTTGTTTGCAATTACAGCTATAAAGCTTGTTGTCAAGTAACCCCTGGACGCGTAGCGGTGCATAGCGCTTTGCTCGCGAAAGCCGTATTCAATACATGCCATTTTAGATAAAAGTGTGTCTTCTTAGTAGATACATGAAGAAATACTGACTATATTTTACAGAGTACAACTTACATCTCTGTAGGTAAAGGTTGGTGCGACTTGAAAAAAATCTGAAGCTCTTTCGACTCATCACTCTTAAAAGACACGCAGCTGGGTTCAGGTTCAAGTCCAGGTTTATATTTCCTGTGAATAAAGGCAGTTTGTTGAGTGTTGAAGTCTGACATGAAGAAGAGTCATGGTCAGTTAGAGATGGCTCATCTCACCTATGAGGTTTGCTCTGACTTTCATGTTCCCCACAGAGAGGGATTTTAACGGGAGGGACTCCCGCCTCTCGGTCCTCACACTGATCCATGCTGTTGAATTCACATCAGCTCACTCACATTTTTGTCTTAATCTGGAAGCAAACACAAATGAATTCTAATATCTCCTTAATATCATTTGTACTGTAAAAAGATCAGCTGCTCTTAACTGATACTTTTTAGGTTTTATCTCAGTGTCAGTTGAATACAGTCAAACAACATTCAAGGAAGAGAAGAGTCATTAAGAGCCAAACTCACTCCAGGTGATTTGTCACTGATAAGTAGAGTTTAGATGCACTTTATAGCGACAGGTAAATGTCTTTAATCTGAGGATGCAGTTCACACCAAAGTGTATAAACAGGTTGTGGAGAGTTAAACTGTTATCATGGACACAAAAATCTTGGAGGACGTTGCAAACAATCATTTTTTTCTCTCAATTTTCTAAACTCTTCTCACTTTTGTAAACCTGCATCTCAGTTTTTTCTTCCTACTGTACGTTTAAGTATCCAATGACAAAACATGCAAAATCCGGGTCTGAAACCTTTATGACTGAAAGAGCCATTTTCTCATAATTCATAATATATTTAATTTAGAAACAGACCCAAAGTCACTTTGACCATTAAAATGAAAGGTAAACGGTTTATACAGTAAGTCACCCACTTATAGTTAAAGTATGAAGTTTCACCTTCATGTTTATAAAAACAAAAATAAACATCCGATTGTTATATTGACACCTTAGGTACCGTGTGTTCAGTAATTACAACTTTTAATTTACTGGTCCTTTTAGACTACTGTTTAATAAAGTCATTTTCATATTAATGCAATAAAAAAACTTTATTTTCAGTATACAAATACTAAGAAGTTATAGATATATTAGTTTGTTGTGTCTCATACCCATTATATTCCATCAACGTCTCTGGGGTTCTCGTGCAATTGTTTTAATGTATGTAATACAGTTAAATACAGTTTGCATAGTTCTGCATACCGGAACTAACAATGACATAACATTTAGCATAACGTTTTACATATAAAAAATGGCAGCAAACATGCAAATAACGTACAAATTATTTAGTGATGCTTCAAGTAAGACTGATGCCAACAGAGAATTTCCAAAAGTTTACAAAATTACCCCCCCCCCCCACCCCCCCGCCCCAAACAGAAAGAAAGAAACAGAAAGTTACTAAAGTCAGTTCGGCTTAAAAATTAAGGACACTTACGGTTTTGTTCCAACAATCGTAAACACTAAAAAAGAAAACGCTCCGCTTCTCGTGACAAATTGAGAATATTTTTTTTTACTTTTTTCCTCTTTTCGTCTTCTTTTCTCTTTCTTCTCTTGCTTTCTCCTCCTCCTCCTCCTCCTCCTTCTTCTTCTTCTTGTTTAATAACGGTTAACAAACAACTTTGGGTGCATTACCGCCACCTTCCAATCTGGAGTGGAATCAGTTCTAAACATATCCTGCAGTAAATCCGAATTCGTTCTTAAACATTCGAAAACATTTCTCATATTTTATTGAAACATTTTTTTTCCATTAGCATACTAATGTTATTTTATCTTTTTATCACTTTTGTACTTCTATTTGTTACAGATTAATAATTTATCATTTTTTTCTTGTCCATAATATTCACAGCTACCCGTTTCATTGTATTAATTAATTTATTCTAGTATAACTAATTCTTAATTTTGATGTGAGTTGAGTTGAGTTTATTTCAGATCATAAGCATCAGTACTTAAATATAACATTCCAACAAAAAAACAATCACAGTACAACAATCCCCAGTCACACTTATACAAACAGAATTAACATAAACATCCTCCTCTCTAGATTTCTCCAACTTTCCTCTGTATACTAACATGATAGCTATCTATTTTTTCTTCATCCCATTTTTTTTTTCAATTTACCTTCATTTTTAATGTACACTTTTAATTTCAACTCTACTATGTTTTATCTTCCTGTCTACATTGTTTCTCCTCACTGCACCCTTCGCAAATATCTGCCAGTTCATTCCTGTCTACACCAACATGTGCAGGAATCCTCAGTCATTTCCAGTTTCGCCCTTTATTCTTAATACTGGAAATTAAAATAATAATAATACTGTATCTAATGTAATATCCTACCAAGATTGTGATTGCATGAGATTAATAATTTTCAGTGTACCACTTGATTCTGAGCAAATCACAACCTTTCCAAGTGAAAGATCTTGTATTCAACTTAAAGCTAAGAATATGGAGAAAAGTTACACTAAAGTTAACTCCCGTATTCAAGAGTGTTTCTTTCTCATACAAACCCTGTGATTAATGAAGGAGAATAAGTGATTTCTTAGGAATGAACACATCTGCTGTCTTTCTATTTGTCTGACTGAAGCTACAGACTCATGACTGCTGTTATTAGGCCCACCACTGTCATACTGCTTCTGGGTGATGCATGAACAGATATGCAGTTCCCACAAATTTGTTTTTCATCATTTATTATTCTAACTGTAATCTGACCCTAAAGATATCCTCTCTCGATGGATATTTCTACATAATGTCTGTGCTTCTGTTTCAACAGGCTGGTCAAGAAATGGATATGGTCAGGTTCACGGAGTGCGTTGCCCCGGATAACCGACTCAAAGTTGCGCTGAACTCGCTTTGTGAAACCGAAAAACCAGAGTATCCCTCATCTCACGCAAGGCTTATCTAACTCAAAGTTTTTCACTAAACCTGCTTTGTGAAATGGACCCCAGATGAGACCGCTGTGGTCAGAGTTGTTTGTCAGCAGGAGGTAACTGCTTGGAGCCCACAAGCCACTAGATGGCGAACAAGAACTTTAATTTGATAAACAGTAATTTATCAGTTATCAATGTCAACAAATGAAATACAGACGAAGAGGAAATAGCCAACCATTGATTACTCATTATAATTATAACAAACACTGGAATATTCTGCTTTATGATCATGTTTGTGAGGATGGAGCCACAGTGTTTGATCTGATTCTCCGTTTCAGGAAGTTACTCCAACTTATAATTTAATATTCCGGGGTGTCACGTGTTACTTTTACCAAACAGTTTTTTTTTGGGGGGGCGGAGTGGATGAAACCGAAAGTCTGTTATTATCACAGGCTCATTTTAGTGATCGAACTTCAGGCGGCACGTGGGTCGAGATGGGTTCGAGTGGGTCAAAAAGAAGACGAGGAACCGAGGGGAGGTCTCGATCCAGACAGTTAGAACAGCAAAATGTTCCCAGGATCGGACAACATGAAAGTAAGTAGTTAAATGGTTTGTTTAAGTTAATTTGATGTATTTATCAGGATAAGGTGATTTGGTTTTTATTTTAAAATAATGAACAAAGATAAAATGAAATGCGAGTCGCTTTTCTTTTTGTATAGAAAAAGGATGGGCATTTTAATCATTTAGTTGGATTTTATTAGAATAACAAATCAAACACAATCACAGACAACTAATAATCAGAAAAAAAAATTTCCAAAATCATCCCTTTTGTATCCTTATTGGCTGGTTTAAAATCGGGGTTATCGCTGTGTCATCAGACTGTAGGAGAAGTTTCTCCTTTTGCTGTATAGCAGAGCTGCAATGTTTTCTAATGAAAAAAATCAAAGAAATCTTTTTTAGCGATCAGCCAGGATGCTGTCAACATGTTGGAAAAATACAAATTCATTCTGAGTCTAATATAAAGCAAAGACAAGTAAAGGCAAGGCAAGGCAAGTTTATTTGTATAGCACAATTCATGTACAGGACAATTCAAAGTGCTTTACATGATACAAAAGCATAAGTAGAAGAATGAAAACATGATTTAAATAAACAGAATTAGAACAAAGGACAGCTTAAAAGCAACCGTGTGGATTTGGACTTTCTAATAAAACTTTATGTAAATGCAGCGGAGAACAGGTGGGTCTTTAACCTTGTTTTAAAAAAACTGAGTGTTTCAGCTGATCTGAGGCTTTCTGGGAGTTTGTTCCAGAAATGTGGAGCATAGAAGCTGAAAGCAGCTTCTCCATGTCTGGTTCTGACTCTGGGAACTGATAAAAGACCAGATCCAGAAGACCTGAGGAGTCTTGTAGGTTCATACTGGGTCAGGAGGTCACTGATGTATTTTGGTCCTAAACCATTCAGAGCTTTATAGACCAGCAACAGAACTTTAAAGTCTATCCTCTGACGGACAGGCAGCCAGTGTAAAGACCTCAGAACTGGACTGATGTGGTCCACTTTTCTGGTTTTAGTGAGAACTCTAGCAGCAGAGTTCTGAATGAGCTGCAACTGTTTAACTGATTTTTTAGGAAGACCAGTAAAGATGCTGTTACAATAATCAAGCCGACTGAAGATGAATGCATGGACTAGTTTTTCCAGGTTTTGTTGGGACATTAAATCTTTTATCCTAGAGATGTTCTTCAGGTGATAATAGGCTGATTTAGAGATTGCCTTAATGTGTTTTTCAAAGTTTAGGTCTGAGTCCATCACTACACCCAGATTTCTGGCCTGGTTGGTGGTTTTTAGGTGTATTGACTGAAGCTCTGTGGTGACCTGCAGTCGTTTCTCTTTGGCTCCAAAAACAATCACCTCAGTTTTATTTTTGTTCAGCTGAAGGAAGTTGAGGCACATCCAGTCATTAATCTCCTCAACGCATTTACTGAGAGCCAGTACAGGACCTCGGTCTCCTGGTGACATTGTGATATATAGCTGTGTGTCATCGGCGTAGCTATGGTAACTAACATTATTGCTCTTTATGACCTGGGCCAGTGGGAGCATGTAGATGTTAAACAGAAGAGGCCCCAGGATGGAACCCTGGGGAACTCCACAAGTAATTCTGGTCTGCTCAGATGTAAAATTAAAATACTTTGTCTTATTTTCTGTAGAATTACCTTTTCAGCAAGTCAACAATCCTACAAAGGAATACTGGGATGTCAGTGAAACTAATGAGAAGTGTTATGACCCAAACGACTCTACGCTAATTTTTTCTGAAGAACCGGATGTGCTGGATGGTAAGTTGTCCACTGTGAAAAGTGTCCAGTTATGCTTCTTAAATAGTAATCTGTAAATTTGGCATTATTTGCTGGAAAAAACAGCATACCAAAATGTAGTGAAATAAGCAAGTAAATGACTTTACATGAATAAAATATGATTAAAACTATAGAACTAAACACAAGAACATCACAGGGAATTTGGAGCAGAAACAAACAAGCATCCAATCATGTCTGGCTGCACATGCTTTAAGTCACACCAAATGGTTTTTCTTTCTGAAAATAAAACTACACCTCAGATCATTTTTATCAGTTGTTGACTTCTGTTGATTCAAGTATTTCTTGCCTGATTTTAATCAAAGTTTAATTATTCTAACATACAGAGCTGTAAGTAGAAATGTAAAAAACAGCCATGTCTCTTGTGCACAAACTTTTGTTCCCAAAAAGTTTAGGGAAATCCAGACAGGCATCTTCCAAGAAACACATTACAGCTCCTACTGGGGTGAGGTGTTCCTAGGCCAGACAGGATAGTGAGTTCTGGGTCTATCTGCAGATCTTCTCCCAGTAGGAAGTATGTGGATAACCTCAATTGGGAGGGTATTGGTCCAAACCACCTCAACTGGTTCCTTTGGATGTGGAAGAGCAGCAGCTGTACTTCAAGCTCTGACCAGATGACAGGGTTATCTCTAAGGCCACCCTACCATAGAAGCTAATTTGTGATGATTATGAGGAACAGGGCACAGATGTATAACATCACTTCGGCTGGTATATCCACAGGGTCTGAAAAAAAGCAGGCTGCAGTCGGGATTTTCCTTTCCTTATTGAGGGAAATTCTTAAAGAGGCCCTTCCATTAAAACTGTTTTTCTGAGGTTTCTGTTGAATATTTTAGCTCCACAGGTGTTCTTACCTTCATAGTGGGTGTGAAAACAGGTCAACAACTTCTCTTTCAGTTTTAATCTCTCAAACTACGCAGGTGGTGATAAAACTCGAGTTCTCCCAAGTTCGAACAGCCTGTATCTGTTTCATCACAACTCCTTTGTTTGTTAGTATTCGGCAGCTCCTGCAGTTAAAACCAGCATGCTGCTGGCTAAAAGCTGTAGCATAAGACGTATCAAACAGGAAGACACGATGTCTGACGTTGCCATGCGCAGCGGGGCAGGAAACAGTATACCTTGCTCTCATAGGCTAGTTTGTTAGCCAATCAGAGTCCAGCAAATTTGAATAATGAATATAAACGAGCTGCTGCTCGAAGCCTGATGGAAGGAGCCGGAACCACCCGAATTTTAATGAAGACAGATTTAAAGGTCTGTTAATCAGTGTTTCCTGACATTTTTTTAGATATAAAATGTTTCATGTTACTGGTTAATACTTAAGAAATAATCACAAAGTCCTGAAATTTGTATTAAATTACCTCTTTAAAGTAACTGAAAAAAAGTTACTGATTACGTAAAACACGGAACTAACGTTAGCGTTAAGTTACACATTTCACGGAAAGAGTAATTAGAGTACTCTAACGCGTTAATCTGTAACTAACGATGTTGTACTTTAATATAACTGAATACCTTTTACCATTTTGTGTTTCTAGTTGAGTATAATGGCTACACGTCTCTGAGGGCAGAAATGTCCTGCGGGCACGTCGTGACTCCAACGTCTCTCACTGAACATTGTTGTTGGCTACTGGATCAGGTAGGAGCTGCTTAATACATGGAAAAGCTGGTGAAACTGGATCTTCATCATATTATTTTGTTTATCAAGATTATTTACAACATTCATTTTAGTTATGAGCAAATCATAACCTCCTTGACGGAATTTAGAAACTGATTAATGTATTAAATACATTTGGGTGAATGTCTTTCTCTAACCACAGTCTGTGTGTGTGTGTCATCAGCTGATAATGTTGGTTGGGGCAATTTTATTTATCTCACTTTTAAAATATAGCATAATCATTTTTTTTAATTATCATTTAAATGATCATTTTTATTTTTGAAGGGTAAGCGCAAATTTGAATGTGGTGATCCCGACTGTAACGCTGTTTGGTCATATGAGGAAGTTTGTAAGATGGCTCTTCTAACCTTGGAAGAAAGAAACTACTTTGAAAACAAGTTGTTCAGTAATTTCAAGGACTGCATTGATGTCAGATCAGTAAGTTGTTTTTTGTTTGTTGTTTTTTTTGTAAATATATAATATTTAAAATGCTGTTTATTATCTAAAAAAAATAGCACTTTAAAAACTAACTTGTTAACTGGTTCAACAGTGTCCTGGCTGCAAGTCGTTTGTGGAGAGAACTGACTTCAACGATCTCAGTGTCACGTGTCCAATATGTACCGCTGATAAGAACCGGACCTACAGGTTCTGCTGGCAGTGTTTGAAGGAATGGAAAGGTCCAGCTCCACGTTCTGATCGCTGTGAAAATATTGGCTGCAAAAACACGTCTTTGGAAACATTGAAAACCTGTCCAGAAATCACATTCAAGGAAGTGGAGGGAGTCATCGGCTGTCCTTCAGTCCGAGCTTGTCCCACCTGTGGCCTCCTGGTAGGACACGATGAAACTGGGTGCAAAAATGTTACCTGTACTCGGTGTAAGGTGGAGTTCTGCTTTGTGTGCCTAAAGCGTACGGAAGTTTGTTTGGAGACCAGTAGTCACTTCATACCATGTTCTAGTGGAGTGGCCTCAAGACAAACAACCGTCCCTCGATGGCAGTACGATCAAAAAGAATCAGAGTCTGAATCTGAAATTGAATCTGAATTTGAATCCGAATTTGAATCCGAATTTGAATCCGAATTTGAAACAGAATTAGCGTTAATAGTATAGTCATTATTAAGATCTCGCTTACACCGTATTTACACTGAACAAAAATACAAACACTTTTGTTTTTGCTCCCATTTTTTATGAGATGAACTCAACAATCTAAAAAACTTTCTACAAACACATAAATAACCATTTATCTATAATATTATTCTAAATCTGTAATAGTAAACACTTCTCCCTTTTGTAGAGATAATCCATCCCACCTCACAGGTGTGTCATATCAAGATGTTGATTAGACAGCATGATGATTACACAGGTGTGTCTTAGTCTGGCCACAATAAAAGACCACTCTGAAATGTTCAGTTTGTTTTATTGGGGGGGGGTCTGTGTGAGGTGAATGGTGGTCACACCACATACTGACTGGGTTACTGAGTCCCCATGCTCAGGGCATGTTTTCATGGTCATGGACTCTAGTAATTTTCATAAAATAAATGTGAAACTATTAGTGAAGCTCATATTACGGTACAAGAGCTGCTCAGCAGATGTCTGGTTTCTGTGCTCTTTCACTCAACAAGCTTTTAACTGTTAACAGACACAAATGAACAAAGTAACAGCAAAGAAACATGAACTCATCAGTGGAGGTTAAAAATAATCAAGAATGCAAATTTGTAAAATAAAACATCTTCTGCAGTGGCTGGAGGGTAAAACTTATCGACCATAAGGAAGCTGAACCATTAAGATGAAACTATTACAAACACTTTCTGATCATGAGGTTTAGGGTTCTGGTTTTATTGTAGCAATTTCTATATAGTTTTTGTTTTAATGGGCTTTATGTTTTTATTAAAGCCATCAGTGTATTTGTTTGTTTGTAATTGATGGTAATTGGAGGTAAATGGGGGTTTTGACCAGTCTAAATTATGACCTTGACCTTCCCAAAAGAGGGAATTTGGAATTTTACCTTAGATTTCTGTGATTAAACACCAAATGTTGCAGAATTTCTTCTGATTTAGAAACATTACAAATAACCAGAGACATTCTAGAAGCTGAACTGAAGTTAAACTTCCCTGGAAAAAAAAAAATCATCAACACAACAACAGAGAGACTGCAGAGTCGTGAGCCTCATTGTTGTCGAGCAAATCAAACAAAAGTTGTTTTATTTAATATTTTACAAAATTATTTAACTGTCATTGTATCTGATAGAGTTTTCATGGAAAGCGCTGCCTTTACAAAAGAAAGGACTTTGTTCTCTTATAATAATGAAGTTTATTTAAAAAAAAAAAAAACAATAGAATATTTGTTCATTTTCAAAATTGATCAGGTATTTGCAAATAATATTTTCTGTCTGAATATTTTCAAGAAGATGGCTGATGATGTTTATTATGATATGATGTTGCCTTTAGTGTATTTTATGACAGTCAAGAGTTGCTGTAAATGTTGTTTGGTTGAAGCATTTTCCTCTTTGTTTATAATGATACTTGGATGTGGTATATTATGTAGCTGTAACTGTGATTGAACTCAGATGTTCTGAGGAAGAAAAGCTTTAATAAACTTGTTTCAAAAGGGTTCCAGCAGATGTTTTGCAGTAACACTCAAACAGAGCAGTAACCACGAGACAACAATGGAGGAAAACGATGCTAGTGAACAGCAGATTCTTGATTCTGGGAGATTCCAGTTTGTTTGTGTAAATAACGAATCTTCTTCATGGAGTTCCACAGGGTTCAATGTTTAGACCAGTTCTCTTTTTACTACATATGCTACCACTAGTTAAAATTATTACAAAATACAAACTTTCATCAATGCAGTCTGATGAATCTAATCAGATAAAGATAATCTTTCTCCTTTTCAGGAGTTTTGTGTGACTTTTTTTTTTAATTCCATAAAAGTCTGACCCAGTTCTATAAGTTTAGAATAAACAGCATATTTTTTTCTTTCTCAAAGCCCCCCACTGTCCTGTAGGGGCACATGCAAATTTCATTGAGTGCTGCTCAGCATTAGCCAACATCTGCATAGTACACCTGTCAATCAACCAAGCAACTACGGCCGGCTAGCATTTACAAGTTGTTTAAACTCTGCAAAGACACTTGAAACCGAAACAATTTAAATAAATAAATAAACATATAAATGTAATAGACCATGAAGTGCCCATCGTAACAAAGGTGGTGCACATGCATGTTTGAGAGCCAATGCTTCCTAATGACAACAGAGGGGCGGGACTTAAAGATACAACACATTTTTTTTCTCCTCAGTGGTGCCCTTGGAGAAAAAATTCCATATCAGATCTTAAGCATGTCTTCAAAAATAAAAAACACACATTTAAAAAGTCGTGCTTCATTTTTCCTTTTTTAAACTCAAGACAAGACGGACATTGTGGTTTCTGAACTTGAAAACTTTAGGAATTAACTATGTAGACCAGGGGTCTCTAACTCCAGGTCTCCAGGACCACTATCCTCATTTTATAGATGTTTCCCTTATTCAGCCCACCTGATAACTATTTATACTTACAGTCAATATATTTTCTCTACATTGTTGTTTGTCTTTACTCAACAGAAAGAATGATCACATCAACTGGAAAAATTGGTTACTGATTGGAGTTTATAGCGTTTGGACGTTGTTGTGTGTGAATATGTTGCACATGTTGACGGGAATGATTGAAGTCTCCGTGTAATACAGGAAATCAGATATTCAGCTGCCAGAAAACACTCCCTGTATTCATGCTTGATATTAAAGTAACAAAGATCACCCATGAAATATTAACTGGAATATCGGATTGTGCTCTAAAGCAATAAAAACACATCAGCACTTGGAGGGCTCGAGGCAGAGCGCCGTGAAGGGCCCACCTGCTACAAACCCCCTGAAGAAAAATACATAATGACAAAAACATAATAATATAAAAGTGTCGGACCTAAAGGGAAACTAGCACTCCCCAAAACCTTGAAGAGATATTCTGTGGTTATGAATAATGAAAGGTTAGATAAAAATACACGAGTTTACTGATAAGAACTGCAGGATTTTACATGAAAGAGGCTGTTTTTTTATTCTCCACTCAACATGTGTAACATGAACATACTGTATATTTAATGTTTTAGTTCATCCCCAGGCTGTAACACCATCAGGTTAAATGATGGAAGTTAAAGACTCAAAGAGAATAAATAACCTTTAACACAACTAACCTCACTAGGTTTTAAAATTTACCTGATAAATTATCATATACCGAGATTTAACACTCCTGTCAGACTCTGATACAATAAACTAATCTGTGTGACCAAGCAGGCAAAGGTCACGAGAGGACATGACATGTTTTCAGTTTATGATACTTTCTTTCTTAATACTTTCTAATTAAATTGGGACGTAAAGGTTTTATTTACATTTTATAAAAACGGTTTAAAGGGAAAAAAATGCAGTTCTTGATGATTCTTGTGAGTTCAAATGGAGGCAGATGGACTTCGAAGATCTGTAGATGAGAAGGATTAAAAATAAGTCTGATGTTCTTCTATTTAACTGAGACTAAACACCAGAAAAAGAGCTTTTAAAATATTTATTTTGGATGTTATGTTACAGTCATACTGTAGTTACATGAACCAGATCCAATGCAGTGATTTAAATCAGACATCAAAATATATGGGTT
Organism: Pachypanchax playfairii; assembly: GCA_006937955.1. Classification (NCBI taxonomy): domain Eukaryota; kingdom Metazoa; phylum Chordata; class Actinopteri; order Cyprinodontiformes; family Aplocheilidae; genus Pachypanchax; species Pachypanchax playfairii. The sequence goes on from SSNP01000006.1 coordinate 7,259,625, forward strand.
CATTTTTTAAAACAACATTTTTAATGTTTTAATCTTGTCTAATGCTGGAAACCAGTAGAATAAAAACATATAACTACTAAATTATCATAAAATATTAATGTATTAACAAGAAAATTTCCCATCATGCCTCCTGTCCTGCGAGGTTTATCATTAAAAACATGACGAATCTTTTATTCTCTGATCAAAATGGACAAAAAGGTTCATGTCTCATATCAGAGAAGCTAAAACCTGTAAATTATTGTAAACAATGAAAATGAAGAGAACGTTTAAAAAAACACTGTGAGGTTTTTGAACTCTGATCTAAAAAAAAATCCCCTGCAGAAGTTTGTATTTTTAATCCTGACGTCCCGTGTTTGAACATTCAGTAACCAATAAATCTTAAACCTGCACACTGGAAATCACCCAAAATTTCTTTTTTTTTTTGGTTTGGTTTTACTTTCAGTCTTCTGTATCGATTAGAATAAATATCATGCAGCCAGTTGTTTTACAGCCTATATTTGGTTTTTATTAGGTTCTTTTTATGGCTTCGCTTTTGTGTTGTGGTTTAAACAGAAAGTACAAGATGAGATCCAACATGTCAACCAAAGCTGTTCTGGTTACACAACAAACACCAACGCAGGAGTTTCAGGTAGTTTCCAGATTTAAATTGTTGACAAATTAAATCTACAGGAAGGAAGGAACAAAACAGATACAGGAAATGAAAAATAAGTGAAGCTATTTATGGTCTGTGCCAAACTTTGCATTGTCTTGTTGGTTGAGGATGACGTGTTTTATGGTTTGCTTTTGTTTGTCTGAGTGAATCCAACAGAACCAGAACTCCTGGGAAGGAAATTTGGACCTTTAGGGTCATTATTTTGTAACTTTTTTAACAACAATATAAGACTGATGTGTTTCCAGCATCAGTTCAGCAGGTGATAGAATGTCTTTATATACAGTATGTGTTTCATTGTGAGTTACAGTAATCGTGACACACTCACATTAATATTTTTTAATATCAAGGTTTTTATTTACTTGACAGATATCTGTGATGTGTAGCAACAAGATGGGAATAATTTATATATTATTTTGGGTTTATGTCAGGATGTCATGGAGGTTTCAAAGTTTTTATTTTGAAAAACCCCTAGTTTCCTGTTTTCCTCTGGTGTTATGTTTATGGTTGTTCCCAGCAGCCCCAGGGGAACTCAGTTTGGAAGAATTCTGGGTTTTTTTTGTGGGGGGGGGTGTCATTAGTGTTCTGCTGTGTCTTCCATCTCCCTCATATGTGTTTTGCTTTATATTGGTGAGATTGTTTCCTGTTTTTATGTCATTAAGATGCTTGTTTCCTGTCTTATTTTGGTGGCAGAGTTTTGTACTTCCTGTTGCTCAGATCTCCTTGTATTTCTGGTTTCTTGTAGTTAAGTGTTAAGTTTCTGTTGCTGCCATGTCAGCCTTTTGTTTTCTGTAAAAATAATTTTATTTTTACACCATCTCTGAGCCTCGTGAGTCTCCTGCACCTCAGGTCCTGTTCCACCACGCCAATTATCACAGTATAATCTATTTAAAAATGACTTCTTATGAGTATAAAACACACAGTATAACAAAATCAAAGCAAAAGAAACCAACAATAAATGACTGTTATATATATTTATTTACTAAATTGTGGAAACATAAAGTGTTTTCTATATACAGTATTTAACATTTACATTAATGCATAGACTTAAAGGGGTAATGAGGCAAAAAAATACAAAAAAAGTGAAAAACTAACCTGAAATTTTGGGAGCCGGTACACTTCTTTCTAAACATGAGACTAATTTACAGCTTATTAAAATCAGCTGTTTGGTTTTAAACCCTTTACAAAACTGAGTTTTCATTCCAGATATCTTGTTTGTTTCATAAAGGAAAAGTTGAGCGTTTCTAATGCTGAACAGAAGCAGAAGGTTGTTAAAATGAAAGAGAAAAAGTATTTGATCCAGTTTGACAACAAGCTAATTAATGCTAATTGTTTTTCATCCCGCTGGTTTATAAACAGACAGCAGGGTGGTGCAGTCGGTTTGTTGCCTTACAGCAAGGTTGCAGGTTAAAATCTAGCATGGAGTTTACGTGTTATCCCCGTGTATGCATGAATCTCCAGCTTCCTTCTACAGATCATGCATGTTGGTTAACCTGTAACTCTAAATCATCCCTATAGGTGTGAGTGATTGTCTATGTGACCCTGTGATGGACTGGTGACCAGTCCAGGTGGGACTCCGCCTCTCACCCAACGACCTCTGAATTTAAGCACCATGTGATCCTGAACAAGAACAAACAGGTATAAACAAGGAACAGCTGGTTAAGATGGTTAATCTGGTCTGTACTGATGGTGGTTTATACATACGAAGATCCACACCAGCATTTGCGGCTCAGTAAACCCCAAATATAGTTAGAACCCTGTAGCTGTCTGTGGTGCTGATGTTAGAGATGCCTGTTACCCTGCCCGACCAAATATCTGTTAGAATTTATCCAGTTGGATGTTTCTGAGCATAAACTTGATCTAAGTAGAAGGACTTGTTTGTATTTCTTAACCAATCACACACGAGTATTTACAAAGCCTTATTTCTGTTTCCACACAGGTATGGAGGTCTGTCTGCGGGCGACGCCGCTCGAGCACAGGTCAGAAAGACCACTTGTCTTTGAACATTCCAGATAAGTCTTCAGACACAAAAAGCAGAACTTGACCCTACATCGGGGACAGGTGAGGTGTTTACAGTGTGTTTGTTTGTGTTCCAGCAGGGAGCCGCAGGTTGGACAGGCCCGGACGGACGGACAGGTGGTGGTGCTTCCTTTCACGAGACCAAAAACCACCTCCTGACAGGTTTTCAGCGTTTCCAGCGCCGTGTTACAGCAGCCGCGGTTCCCGCAGCGTTCTGAACGAGGCTTTCGACCTTTCCACTCCCTCAGACACTGCCAGCAGAACTCATAGTCTTGTCCTTTCTTTGCTGTGCAGACGCTGCAGCGGACACAAAGATCAAACTCGTTCTTTCTCACCGCCGTGGACTTACACTCAGGACACTGAGGGGTGGAAGAGAAAGATAAAATGTCAGAAAATTAAGATTATTTAACACAGTTTTTAAAAACTAAAGAACACGTGTAATAAAAACATACATTCCTGCTAGTAAAAGCATTGTTGGCCAACATTTCCTTGAAGTACTTGATTTCTTCAGGCGTCAGCAGAGCCATCTTACAGACCTCCTCGAACGGCCAGACTGCATCACAACCATGCTGACCACACACAAACCTGCTCTCACCCTTTAAAACATTAAAAAACAACATTTAGAAAATCAGATTCACATGTTGGAGAGAAGCCTTTACTAACAGATAAAACTTGTAAAATTAACATTTTCTACATGTTCAGTTCATGTTTTTTGTGTTAGACATGTATCTCACTGAGTGTCGACTGTTAGAGACAAATTACTAAAAGTATTCATCTTGACAGCAGGGGCGTGTCTAGAAAATTCTTATCGGGGGCCAAGGTAGGGGCACAGATTTCTAAAAGGGTGGCAAATATAAATGGGCTCATGATCTTAAAAAAATTAGTTTGTCCAAAATTATATCGACCATTTGTCATAAATTAAGTGACCATAAACCAAAATGAAATAAAAATTTGTCAAAGCACAATGTCAATGTTTCACTTTCATTATTCATTTTATTTTATTAATGTAAAAGTATTGATTGAATTGGATTGTCTCAGCTTAAGATGGCAGGGGGGGGACACCTGGGGTGTCCAGTCTAATAGGCCACCCCTCTGGACACGATCCTGCCATACATGTCAACTCTCCCAATTTTCCCGGGAGACTCACGAATTTCAGTGCCTCTCCTAAAAATCTCCCGGAACCAAATTTCTCCCGATTTCCGACACTTTCCGCCATCTGTTGTGTCCGACCGGCTGAACACCTGAAGGACTGTCTTACAAACACAGATTACATGCTGCAAACGGTCCCACCCTGCAGCAACATTACTACTATCCAGGACCGGTTCTGGGCATAGGCGGATTAGGCCATTGCCTAGGGCATCCTCTGCTGGAGGGGGCGCCAAATTCTCCTTTTCTCTTTTTGCTACTTTTTGTAATCATTTACTGTTAATATTGTTTTGAGTGTGTTTTTATTGCACTGTTAATTTTCTCTACTGTTCATTTTGGCATAAATAAATAATTTTTGCAATGTAATCTAGTTATTGAGTTACGTTGTTTCTGTTCTGGGCATTAGGGGGCGCCAAAATCCTTTTTCACCTAGGGCACCATGCAGCATGCATTTTTTTTCTACCTTTATTTAGGACAATGTCCGAAATATCTACATGGAGGGGGCGGGACTTAAAGCTTGTATACTGCAGCCAGCCTCTAAGGGGCGTTTGTTTTGATGTTGCCCAAAATTCTGAGTTCTAGACATTGAAGTATTTGTGTAATCAAAGACTTCGACCACTTACTGTAAATCCAACTAAAAATACATGTATATTCTCATGACTTTGTCAGTCCAGATCACAGTCTCAATGAGATAATAACATCAGGATCAATTACATCTTCCAGCTGCTTACGACACCACTTGGTGAGAGACATCGGGGTGACGGCGTGTCCACAGGACATCTGAGCTCTGGGAGAAGAGAAACCTTCACACAGAACTGGAGAAAACCAGAACAATTTGATCAGAAAGGCTCAGATTTAATCAGAGGTTCACAAACTTTTCAGCTTCCAACAAAACAACACATACACAACCTGGTTCATCATGTTTATGTTTAATATAAACCAACACATGCAGCTTTATCAGACATGATTATATTGTTTCATCCCAGATATGGTGAAAATGTTTGTTTTTTTTTTTTCTGAAGACCATCTGCTTTATAATTTATGACCTATATGAGGTCTCCATGCTAACTATAACATAATAGCTCAGTGTATACAACAATAAACAGATACTTACAGTCTAAATCATCATCTTTGTCCACAATTTTCAGCGTCGGATCGTTCTGGTTGTAACATTTCTGCTGTGGAGTTGATAGAAACGATCCCATCATCGTCTTCCGCTGACCGAGTCTGGTGTGGAGGAACATAAAGGGAATCATCTGCTTTCAATTTCACGGGCAGCAAATAAACGTGGGGTGCGGACGGATTTAAAGGGTTAAAGTCGCTCAAAGTTGCGCAGATAGAAACAAACTTCTAAACTTATCTTATTTATAATAAAAAAAACTCCAATCCAAATGAGACGGTTTTGCGAAGAGTTGCAGCAGGAAACAGCGTTTCTAAAGATTATCTGAGACTTTTAAAACTAAATTAAACGTCTGAGCAGCTTGTTGGAACAAACAGATACAAATGCACATCAGTTTATTTTTTTTCTTTCGAAGAATAAAACCTGGTTTTACCTGAACAAAGCGCCGAATACCGTGAGATCGTGAGCCATTTCTTCTTTTAGATTCGCAGCAGACAAACAAACCCAAACTGTTGCGCAGCTCAAAGCCTTGAGAGGTGTGTGCGATGACGTGGATCACGTCATAATGATGTAACAGGAGACGTGACTCGCCTCGCGCGCACCTTTTACGCGTCTGTACTTGATTTTTACTAGCATATTAAAGCATATTAATGTTTAATTGAAGGGCTTTCAGACAAAAAAGCAGCTTATCGTGATAAGAATGTTTTTATTTTGCAATCAATTATAGGGTAATAAAAGAGAGAGTTTTAAAGAAAACGACACTTCAAGATAAAAATAGGCCAAGTTGTAACTTCTTTTCTCTAATTAGTTGAAATAAAATTAAATGTTATGATGCATCATCAGAATGAGTTCAGGTGAAACTGACATTGAAACTGTAGCAAATAAAAGGTACTTTCCAGCTGCACGCAGATAAAAGCCGCTTTGTTTTCTTTTATTCTGATGGTGCACCACTTCCTTAAAACTATCCGCAACACACGTGCTCAAACATTAAAAACAATACAGTCATAATAACAAACACACAGAGTGTGTTAATGAACGAATGAAGCCCAGAGACTCAAATTGAGCTGCTGGAGTTTGTACATCAATATTTAGAATTTAAACATGAATATTTTTTATCATAAAAACAATTTGTTTGGATGAAAGATCATTTCTTGAGTTATAAAAACAAACATATGTGTTCATGCTTTCACTTTGCATTTACAATAATAAAGCTGATTATCAGCAGACTGTGTTTCTCTCACACATCAGCTGATGAGGAGTTACAGCCCCCATTTGTGATGGTAGCCTATAAAAAGCTGTTTCCCTTAAAACATATTTGAAGCTGCAGACAGACGGAATCGGGTCAACATGTGTAGAACAGACCAGATCGTTATTCGCTCCAGTAATGGGGAAACCAGCTATTTTAACACCAAACGGCCGCTTCACACAGTTACAGTCCTGGACCTGAAGAAATGCGCCGTCAAGACGTTTCCTAAATCTGGTAAATTATTTTATTTTATTTTATTAAACTGTGAAACGAGTTGCTGATGATTAAATCAAGTTTTTAAAGGCGTCAAACAAGATAATTAATCTTAATTTTGTTTTATCATTCAAATTAAGTGAGCTGAAGACAAATGTTAAAATAATCTGCATCTATATTCTACGGTTTAATGTTTTATTTAAACAATTTATCTGATCATTTTATGTGAAAAAGTGTAAAAATCTGCGTTCGGGTTTCAGATGCAGCTCATGTCAAACTCTGATTCTGGTTCTGGTTTTTGTGCAGGACCTTCCGTGGAGGACGTTCGACTGGTCGTGGGGGACAAGACCCTGGACGTGGATTCTGCCTCCGTGTCAGACTACGGAGTGAAGTCCGACTCTGTGGTTCAGATGGTGAGGAAAGTTCACGGAGGCTGAAGACGAGTCCACACACCGAACTCAACACCACCAGAAGTTCGGTTCCTCTCAGCATGCCCTCTGTTTTGAATATGATGCATTCAATGTCCAGGGAAAATCCGGGATTCTTCATAAACAGACAGTTAAATCAGGATTCAACACATATTTGCTTTTGGTTCATTTGGTGTTTTTTTCTATTTTCATTTCATTTTTGGTCGTAATTTTTGTAAACTAGAGTGGGAATTAAAAACAAATCATTGGGTTTTTTTCTATTTTTGTACATTATTGAACTGTAATTATTGTATATCTTTACATTAAAATATATTATATCATGAAAATTGCTCATTTATGACCATTTATGACCATTTTTAAGTCTTTAGACAAAGGAATTAATCTTAAATTATGCTAGATAACTTTGCTTAATATTATTATTTAGCGTGTTTAAGTCAGTTCATCTCCTGGTTATTCACACAGACCAATAACACAAGACTTAGAGATTCAAGTGCCTCTATTATCACTTTCTATGTGATTTATTTTAGACAAACAAATCTAAATACATAAATCTGTGGCATTTTCCTTAATACATATGGCAATAAACATTGAGTTATGTAGCTAAAATTTTAAACTTGTGAAAGGGGGTTATTAGATCCGAAAAACTAAAAATTCAAAAAGAAATAAAATCAAGTTTCCCTGTAAACACAATATATTTCTGGGTTAGTTGTAACAGGTGAGCAAACGAGGTACAACGTTGAGCCACTAATGGCTGTAAAACTCAATATTTTCAGTGAAGCATGTCTCCAGTTCATCGTGTCTCCATTACAGCGTTTATGAGAAAGATATTTAAGTATAAGGATGATTTTTCTTTCTCTAAACAAAACACACAATTAGTTCATTTCTCACATCAGTGAATGTAAATGCCCCAAAATCTGTTGCTAACATTCCACGAAAAAAAAAAAAACACCCAATCCAAACAGTTTTAGTTTCGACTCATCAGTACAAACAGATTCTCCCTGAATCTTTTTGGCTCATCAGCACGAGTTTTGATTAATTCCAGCAGGATTTCTTGTGTTTTAGGAGGCGGAGCCTCCTGGATCTTTTCTTTAGAGTTATTATGATTCAAAATGTGACTCAATACGCACCTTGACCTTGAATGGTTTGGGGTTGATTTTATAAAAAAAAAACTTTTTTAAAAACTCTAAGGATTGTCATGGTTGACTGGGAATCTATTTCAGAAGGTTTCCTTGGATCTGTATCTGTCTGACCAACCTTTGGCTGTATTTTCTGTTGTGTTCAGACATGTCGACTACAGTCACATGAATCTTTTACTTGTTATATTGTCAGCTGTGATCACATGAACATGAAGCTGTTTGGAAGTGATCTAATAGATTTAACCTGCAGGTCCATCATCCTCCAGACCTGATGTTGCTGTTTATACACTAACACAGAGATCTAAAATCTCTCTGAGCTCTTCAAACAGCTCTGGTCTTTGCTTTATCTGGTCCATGTTCAGTGTGGTGTACACAGTGACACCAGATTACCCAAGATCCTTTTGGTTCTCTTTATTAAACAGGCTGAAAGTTCAATAAAAAAGCTGAAGACACCTGGTTAAGGTGTCTTCTGACTAGTTTTGGACATTAACAAATCATATTTATTTATTACGGTTTACTCCATCAAATTTGAAATAAATGCATCACGTCATTTAAACTCCAGCTGAATGTTTCCTGTTAAAGCTGTGAAGTGAAATTTAAATGATTGAACTTTACTGCAAGAGTTTGCAGCATTACTACTGATGTCATGTTGCCAAAGTAATCAAACTATGTGGGTCATTAAAACTGCCTGGAAATACCGGTAGATTTTTTTTTTGTTTGTTTAATTTTACTTTCAGTTTTTCCTGTGGATTAAAATAAATCACATGACATAAGAAAGATCATGTGGGCAGCTCGATTGTATTTTCCTGGTTTATATTTCTGAGATTAAATGTTCTTTTGGACTTAAAGTAATAGAGAGTACAAGATAAGATACAAGTCAACAAAAACTGCTCTGGTTTTATAACAAAAGCTGATCTGGTGTTTTAGGTAGTTTCCACATGAAACTTGGCAGGTAACATCTGAAGTCTAAAGGAACAAGGAAACTGGAGATCAAAAAAACAATGAGGTCATTTACGTTTTGTGCTGAACGCTGTGTTTCTCTTATTTTGAAAGAATAGTTGTCTTCTGGTTTGCTTTGTTTACCTTTGTGGAAAATAACTGAACCAAGACTTCTGGGGAAATTTTGACATTTAAATACGATTTACCAGGAATTAAATGCATTTAAATAGAAAAACAAAGAACATTCAGTGAAATAAACATCAACATTAAAGGTCCTGTATCCTCATGTTTACTTTATAGGATAAAGGTTCTGCTTACCAAAACCACAAACTGTAGAGTGCACAGAGCAGCAGGACATCCTGACACAAATAACAAAAACTCACATCATATACATCAAAGAATAAAAATGAACATGAAGGAAACAAACAAGGCTTCACAAAAATAAACAAGAAACCTGGAAAACAACAACAAAGTACCTTAAAACCCCAAACTACAACAGTTGTACCTGAACTAATCACCAAGTTTTGCATTAACGTCCGTCATCTCTCATGTGTCTCACTCAAACAAACCAAATTAAAGCTTTCATCGCGTGAGCAAGGTTGCCTGTCCTGTTTTGCTTGTTTGTTTACCTAATTTCTAAAATGTCAAAATGAAAAAAAATGTCCCAGAGAAAAAGAAGCTTAACATAGTGGAGTCAAAATAAATAATAGCACAAACACCACGTTTTTGGTTTGTTAGGTTTTCTGAGGTTTCTGTTGAATATTTTAGCTCCACAGGTGTTCTTACCCTCATAGTGGGTGAAAACAGGTCAACAACTTCTCTATCAGTTTTAATCTCTCAAACTACGCAGGTGGTGATAAAACCCGAGTCCGAACGGCCTGTATCTGTTTTGTTAGTATTCGGCAGCTCCACGCCTAGCATGCTGCTGGCTAAAAGCTGTAGCATAAGACGTAGCAAACAGGAAGAGACTACGTGTGCTGTTGCCATGTTCAGCGGGGCAGGAAACAATATACCTTGCTCTCATAGGCTAGTTTGTTAGCCAATCTGAGTCCAGCAAATTCGACTAACCAGCCGAATTTTGATGCAGATAGATTGAAAGGTCTGTAAATCAGTGTTTCCTGACGTTTTTTTAGATATAAAATGTTTCATATTACTGGTTAATACTTAAGAAATAACCACAAAGTCCTGAAATTTGTATGAAATGGCCTCTTTAAATATTTGTTTTTATCACCTGAAGTTTGTTTGAAATGCTGGTGAACATCTTTTAACAGGTTGAAGACATGATGACATCACTCCAGTTTTACCAGGACACCGAATTACCCTCCACTCAACATTTGCACTGCAGAGTCTTCACAGTCTTTTAAATCTCATCTGAAAATGTACGTCCTCATATTGACTTTTAATTTGAGTTAGAGTCCCTTCTTCTATGTGAAATGTTCCTTGTTTTAGCTAATATTATTATTTATATATTGTTTTTTTTCCTGTTAGAGATTTTAAACCAACTTGGTTTTATAACATGCACTTTACTATAGAAATAAATTGACATTTAGACCTTTTTTGACTGATGAACTTTATTTTATAAAGCATTGAAATTAAAGCAGCATGTGATTTGAATGTTAGGGCACTTTGTTTAAAATAAAATCATTTTAAAGTCAAAGCATATATTTGAAAATAAAATTCTGCCAAAAGCAAAAGTGAAACAAAAACATAAGGTACCAAAACATTTCTTTTTATCTTCTGATGATTTTTGTCGAGAGTTAGTTTTTTATTTTTTTTTGTGGGGGGGAGGGGTTTAAGTGAGCATTAAAAATGACATTCAAGAACAGAGTCCACGTTTGAAAATTATAATTGTCTGAATTTTCTTTTCCCCATAACATTCTGAAGGCTAAAGCAGGACCCTAGAACAGCTGGACGACCTGACCCAGTAAACACAAGATATTATATCTTTCTCCACACAGGTATGGAGGTCTGTCTGGGGGCGACGCCACTGGAACATTGATTATACTGACCAAATGATCTGATGCATTCATGAGTGGTCTTAAGACACACAAAACAGAATGATACCATACATTGGGGGCATTTAACATTTTTACAGTTTTCCTCTGTGTTCCAGCAGAGAGCCGCAGGTGGGACAGGCCCGGATCGAGGGACATCCTGTGACTCCTTCTACAGACTTAAACACAATATCTGGACAGGTTTTCAGAGTTTTCAGCGCCGGGTTACAGCAGCCGTCATTTCCACAGCAATCTGAACGAGGTTTTCGACCTTTCCACTCCCTCAGACACTGCCAGCAGAACTCATAGTCTTGTCCTTTCTTTGCTGTGCAGACGCTGCAGCGGACACAAAGATCAGACTCGTTCTGTCTCACCACCGTGGACTTACAGTCAGGACACTGAGAAGTGGAAGAGAAAGATAAAACATCCGAAAAGAAAGATCATTTCACAGTTTAAAATAAATCTAAAGAACAAGTGGATTCAACCACTAAATAAGCAAATTAAGCTCATGTAATAAAAGACTTACCTTCCTGCCTTTAGCAGCATTACATGTCAGAGTTTCCTCAAAGTAGTTCTTTTCTTCAGGCGTCAGCAGAGCCATCTTACAGACCTCCTCGTAGGACCACTCTGCACCACAGTTATACTGACCACACACAAACCTGCTCTCACCCTTCAAACAGATTAAACAACACAAACATTACTAATTTAATATCCGAATCTGAATTAAGCTTTTTTTCCAAGTAGCCTATCATTTGGCCGCCATTTTTTCAGGTGCAAGGGTAGAGGTATGATTATTGAAGAGGAAGAGTGAAAACATTTGGAGGGAACAGATATAAGATTACGGGACATCAGAAGGATGTCAGAGGGAAATGTGTGCAGTGTGAGAGAATGTTGTCCCGTTTGAACAAATCAGACTTAGGAATCCACCAAGGTCTCATAGCACCAGGATATACATCAATAAGGCAGTGGCTACAGGTAAGGCATACCGGATCATTAGCTCACAGCTATTGACACTGACAGACCAACAAGGAGCAAGTTATTGGTCCAGAATTAGCCTCCGTACCTTTTAATCTTGTGCTAATGACACATGAGATGGTAATTTTGGAATAACTGACTGTCTGGAAATTGTTCTGTACAGATAGATGTAAAATTGTACTTGAAGTCTGTTCACGTGTTGGTATTTTGAAACTTTTAATCTGATTTAAATCGATTAAAGTTGATATTTGAACCAGGGTGTGATTTGGTGGGGGGGATTTTCTCCCCCTCTGCTTTTGATGTCCTCCCCTCGGGTCCTTCATTTTTTATCCCTGGGGGGGATAAGTTATTTTTGTTCTTCTTTCTCGTCAAACCATACTTGCCAACCCTCCCTTTTCCCAGGAGAATCCCGAACTTCAATGCTTCTTCCAAAAATCTCCCGGGACCATCATGCTCCTGAATTTCTCCTGATTTCCATCTGCATTACAAAATTGCTAAACCATCCGTCACCGGGCGTTGTTTTGGACAATAATAACGGTTACACCTTGAAGTCACCACCATCTGTTGTACAGGTACTGCTATTTAATTAGTTAACTTACGTTATTACTGTGGACTGTTATTTTTGTTAAACAAACAAGCAGCGTGTGCCTAATGTGTGTATGTATATGCGTCCCGCCCCCGCGGCCCTTTTGAAAGTCAAAAAGAAAAAAATCCCCCCCTCTGCTTTTTTCATAAATCAGACACTGGTTTTAACATAGAAACTGTTTTGAGTTGTGAATGATATTTGAGCATCTATTTGTATTTTGTATTTTCCGTTGTAGCCTCTGTGGATGCAGAAGTAATCACTGCGATTAAGTTAGTTTTAGGTTGGATATTTGTCTTCAACCGCAGCTTGTCACACCGTTTCGCCCGGTGCTAGCAGCTAGCTTACTGGGCACTGAGTGAAACTGAGCAACGAGCTGGGTCTGAAATTTTACTTCTTGCAACAAGGATTTTAAAATCTCTTTTATATAGCTGGACAAATTTCCTTCACTGATATTCATGGACTGACTGCTGCACTCTATCAAAACTCTCAAACTTGGCTCCCTTTGCTCGTAAACAGGAGTAATCCTCCTGCATCCTGCGCTCTGAGCAGCTGCTCCACTCTCTCCTGGAAACGAATGACTGTAACATAGTGATGTAACAATGTTACACAAGGAAGTGCCCCTGCAGATTAAACACACACGCCCTGAACCGTGAGAGTCTAAAGCAAGACACTAAGCACCACCGTTTGTAGTGTTTTACTTTCTAAAAATGTCTCAGTGAAAATGCGAGTGTTACGGGAATTTATTCACCATTTTATTCAGGCAGCTCGAGGGGCAGCACTCACGAGGAGTGGGGGAGAGACGGTCCTCGAGAATATAAGTTATATTTCAGGACAAATGAAGACTATTTAACACCAAAGGTAAGATTTTATCATAGATGTGTCTATCACAGATGTTAAAATCTGTAAAATACGAGACCTTTATAGTCAAAGCATGCATTAAAAAATCCTGCCAAAAGCACAAGTGAAAGAGGAAAATTCAAGGCATCGAAACTTTTATTTTTATCTTTGAGGCAAGGGATAACTGTATGAACTCACCTGTTCCAACAACCTGCGACACCATTTAGTGAGAGACATCGGGGTCACAGCGTGACCACAGGACATCTGGGCTCTGAGAGACGAGGAACCTCATAACACTTCTCCACTGGAACCGATGTGGTGGATCCCATTATGATTCGCAACCTTCTGCACATGAAATAACAAACAGATAAATTAAAGCTTTTGATTTCATTCGGAGCAGTACTCATAATAAGTTTTAGAGGATAAAAGTTCTGCAAATTAAAACAAAATGAGTATAGTGCACATGGAGGCAGAGGACATCCTGACACAAATAACAAAAACGCAAATTATATAAGTAAAAGAATAAGAATAAACATGAAGGCAACAAACAAGGCTTCACAAAATACACAAGAAACCTGAAAAAAAAGAACAAAGTAACCGCAAACTATAACAGTTGTACCTGAACGCATCTTAGCGCGCGCGCTCAGAGCTGATTTTACAGAAAAGATCCGAGACCAACAACAACAGAATTATTTACACGAACTTTCTCACAGCGATGGTAAAGAGTCGAAGCATTAAAACGAGAAAACACGTAGTTTTACCTGAACAAACCGCCGAGTGTCGCGTACACGTCCGTAATCTCTCTCCTGTCTCTCTTCACTTAAACACACCAAAGCTACAAAGAAAAAAAAATCTAATAAACTGATGTTGATCTTTAAAGATGAAACTTGCAGCGTCACGTGTCCCTCCTCTCAGCTTCTACTGAATTAATAAAATATTTTTGTAAACAATGAGTTTCCAATAAGTCACGTGGGCTCGATAACGAAAGTAAACAGATGGGACTTACCACGATCCCAACAAAATAATGAATGTAGTGACGTCATTTCTCTTTATGTTGTTTATAAATCAGTGTTTATGGACTGATGACGGACCCCAGACTCACTCAGAATTTGGACCCTGGTTCCGCTCTCAATTCAGTTTTACCTGCACATTTATGTTCATGACATGAACGGTGAAATTTAACGGACCTTCCTGCAACAGCTGATTCTGTGCGGGTTGATCACGTGATTTTCTCTGTCTATATAAGAGGCGCAGCGACGTGTTGGTTTCCATAGACTGAAGCAGAGACGGACTGACGATGTGCAGAGCAGAAATCTGTATCCACTCGTTCGACGGGAAGCCTTTCATCCCCTTCAAGGCAAACCTGAACGACATGACCGTGAAACAGCTTCGGAACCAGTTCTTTCCCAGTTCAGGTGAGTGAAGAACCATCAGACTCCAAATATCATCACGTGACTAAAATACAGCCTGTAGAAACCTGAATATATTTATTTAGTCACTTTTAAACTGAGTCTAAATGAGTTATTTTGCTGTTTTACGTCTGATCACACGTGACATGAAGCTGCTCGGTGGCGCAGCTGGACGGTCGCAGGTTCGAGCCGCAGCTGGAGCCTTTACGCACATATGGATTCTCCGCTGTTTGTCAAACACATTGATCATTTCAGTTGATAGATGATCAGATTCTGTGTGCAGCTTCACAGTGGCACAAACATCATGACGTCACCAGCAGTTTTTAATAATTTTTCTCCTCTGTGTGTCTGCAGGAGATCTGCGTCTGATCCACGATGGCAGACCTCTGGATGATGACTCCGCCCCGCTGTCCAGGTACTCCACCAAACCCCGCTTCGAGATCCAGGTTGTTAAAAAGGTGCACGGAGGCTGAGAGTGCACGTGCCGGATCAACACAGACTCATAACCCAGCTCCTATCACGTGGTGCGAGAAGTCCCGCAAAATTTGCAGCACTTTCTGGTTTTAGTTTTGGTTTTTCTTTGTTCCTTTTTTTTCTGTTTCTTTATTCGGTTTATTCAGTTATAATTTACTGATGGCTGGAATTTGTAGGAATGGAAATACTTTAAATTCAGTCATAATTAAATGTAACGTGACGTCACAAACTCATTAAACACCAGCTCAGTTCACCTGCTAAAGACCACAAATGAGACTCAGGAAGAATTTTTCTCTCTTTAATCTGCTCTTCATGAGATTATTTTTGTATATTTATATTATTGTATTTTCCTATTAATGTAGTTTTTTAATCATGTGATGAACTGTAAAGTTTTTGGATCATCAAAATTAAAAAAGCTGGTGATTTTGTTTTACTTTATGTTTTTTAACAAACATGTTAAAATTTGGAAACTGTAAGAGGACTGTAACAAGACCAGATTTGTATTTTTTTTTAACTTGTTGTCATATCCACTTAGAAATGGTTAAAAACTCAGAAGCTAAAATGAGTTTTAATCAGCAGATGTTTAATGTTCCCGAAGACGCCGATTAACTTTCAACCCTTTAATGTTTTCATTCTGCTGATCTTTTCAGTTTGTTAGAACGAGATCAAACCTGATAATATCAGCAAAATATCTTCTGTATCTAAAATAAAACAGATATAAACTTTATCCTCTGATTGTCTTGATTTTAACAAGAGCTGAAACCAGAATGATGAAAACACAGAAGGACTAAATCATCAGCAAACTGATTTATGCCACAATCTCCCATCATGCATCCTGTTTTACAAGGTTGATCCATTTGTGCCTCACATCAGAAAAGATCACATCTGTATAGGATTAAGAGGAGGATGAGGAGGAGACAGAAACCCTGTGAGAGGAAGATTAAATGAAACTCATGCAGAAGTTTGTTTCTGATTCAGATGTTCTGACCCGTTACAGATCAGCTGACCCTGTTTATAAAGAAAAACATACAAATAAATGTAAAAATATTGTCAGGTTTGAATAAAATTTATTATTATTATTATTATTATTACCCTCATCGTGTAAATAAATAATTACTTTTCCATTGTTTGTTTGTTTTATGTGTCGTGTGTGTGTGTGTGGGGGGGGGGGGGGGGGGGGGGGCTGAAGACCAGTTTCCAGACATTTACTATCTTTCTGGGATCCGAGGGTTCTTGTGGGGACCGAAGCCTGGTCCCCATAAGGGGGACTCCCCTTTTTAGGGGTTAGGCTTATAGGTATGGTGTGAATAGAGTTTTAGTTAGTCTTAGGGTTAGTTATAGATCAGTAATGGTTAAGGTTAGTAAAAGGGTTTGGGTTAGGTATAAATCTAGTTACTAAAATCAATGGAAGTCAATGGACGGTCCCCATAAGGATACCAAAACACACTTGTGTGTGTGTGTGTGTGTGTGTGTGTGTGTGTGTGTGTGTGTGTGTGTGTGGTGTGTGCGTGTGCGTGTCAAAGTGTTTTCTTACCAATAAACAAAGAACATGGAAATCCCCTAGAATATCTTTTAAACTTATTTCACTTTCAGTCTCTGTATCAATTTAAAGAAATGGGACGACTGACGAGAGACGACGTCTGCAGCTCCATTTCATTTCGGGTTTTTATGGCTCCACTTTAGAAACGCAGCTGGATTTAGTGGAGATTAAATCCTCTTTAGGACTCAGCAGTGAAAAAGTAACCGAAAGTGAAAGATGAGAGCCAACGAGTCGAGACGTGTTCTGTTACAAACATTGATGCTGGTGGTTTTGGTTTCCTGACTGAAACCGACTGGTGATAAAAACAGCAAGAAGAAAAACAAATAACAGCTGCGTGGAGGAAAGGTGTGTTGTGATTTGATTCGTTTCCCTTTTGATTTGAAACCAACTGAACCAGGAATTCTGGGAGTTTTTCATCTTCATGTGTAAACCATGAAGGGAAGAATTTTCATATTACCAGTTCACACTGGCAGAACAACATGTTTGTAACGTGTCATTCTGCTGCAGAAAGTCCATCAACATGATCCATTTCCTGTTGTTTACTCAGGTTCATGTTGGTTTTAGTCAAAAATACAAGGAGCCACTTCAGATGGGCTGAAGGGCCTTATGTGGCCCCGGAGCCGCAGGCTTCAGACCCCTGGTTTAGAGAGAAACTCTTGATTTGGGGACGTTTGTGTCTCCAGATAAACTGGTAAAAGAATCTTCCAACTAGACACATTGTAGCATCAGTCTCAAGTTTAGGTGAACGATGGTGGGACCTATTTTATTTAAAGAGGCCCTTCCATTAAAAACAGTTTTTCTGAGGTTTCTGTAGAATATTTTAGCTCCACAGGTGTTCTTACCTTCATAGTGGGTGTGAAAACAGGTCAACAACTTCTCTTTCAGTTTTAATCTCTCAAACTACACAGGTGGCGATAAAACCCGAGTCCGAACGGCCCGTATCTGTTTCATCACAACTCCTTTGTTTGTTAGTATTCGGCAGCTCCCGCAGTTGAAACCACGCCTAGCATGCTGCTGGCTAAAAGCTGTAGCATAAGACGTAGCAAACAGGAAGACATGACGTCTGACGTTGCCATGCGCAGCGGGGCAGGAAACAGTATACCTTGCTCTCATAGGCTAGTTTGTTAGCCAATCTGAGTCCAGCAAATTCGAACAATGAATATGAACAAGCTGCTGACGAAGTAGCCTGACGGAAGGAGCCGGAACCACCCGAATTTTAACACAGACAGATTGAAAGGTCTGTTAATCAGTGTTTCCTAACGTTTTTTTAGATATAAAATGTTTCATATTACAGGTTAAAACATAAGAAATAACCAGAAAGTCCTGAAATGTGAATGAAATAGCCTCTTTAATCTACTACTAAACTGGTAAATGTGTAGGCTGCATATTTACCAGTTTAGTAGTAGATTAAATAGAATTTCAGTTTATGTGATTTCAGCAGGTTATTACAGGAGAACAGAAATATTTCATAAAGAAAAGAAACTGAAAAAGCTGTGTGTGGATGCATGTGTAGCTTTTGTTTTATTATTTTACACTCTTACATCAACAGGCATCTAACTGAACTCACTCTTGGTGTCTTGCACTAATTTGGAATATTTGTGCCACTGATTTTTAAGTCTGTGTGTCCCGCCCCCCCAACAAAGATTTTCTAGACACGCCCCTGGATTTCAGATCTTTTGTCAGGATGAACTCAGATCTGTTATATTTGCCAAAAGATTTTTGTTTATTTGCACAAATTCTGATCTAATAACACTCAAATTGTCAGTTTTATAGGTTTTATTTTTATTTATTTATGATCAAAACAACTGCAGGATTTGATATCACTGAAACAAGGTTGAAATGAAAATAAAGCATTATCACCAACAATGAGATGAAGCTAGACAATTCAAAATAAAGACAAAAGGAACATAAATATATCTCAGTGCCTTAAAGTCTGTTGGTTTGCTGCTCATTGAAACACTTCACGTATTAATATTAAGCATTTTTTTGGGTTTAAAGAGCAGTAAAAACAAACAGAATGAAATGTAGAATTATTAATTTCATTATAAAAAGTCAGATTTCAGTTATAACGTAAATAAAATAAGATCTCGGGAAAAAAATTGAATAAAAATCAGAACTGAGCTTTAAGGTCTGCAGTGTGAATGTAGATTTATTATCAGATCCTTTTGCTGTTGTGGTTCATGTGGGTTTTTCACCAGTTTACCCACCTGCTGCTGGAATAAACTGCAAGAAACTAAAACATTTCTGCTAAAATATCGCAAATTTTCAGCTAATTAGTTGTTTTCATGTGACTTACAAACAATATTTAAACTCTGATCTGGTGTTTCTTCTCAGAGGCGCAACTGAGGTGAAAAAAAACATGTTACACCTTTAAGTCCCGCCCCTCTGTGATACGCTAGCGTCTGCTCTCTGTGCACGCGAGTCACTTTTGTTAACTACGGACACTTCACATTTAAATTACATTTACATAATTAATAAGTTTATTTAAGGCGGTTACAGGTCCGTGATTCACGTGTTTTTCAGTTGTAAACAACTCGTAAACAGTAGGTAGTTCTTCAGGATACGTGCGTGCACACGTTTGGTTGATTGACAGGTGTAGGCTATTATGCAGAGGGATAATGCTATTGGCTAATGCTGGACAGCGCTCAGTGAAAATTAAATGCGCTCCGACAGGACAGCGGGGAGCTTTAAGGAAAAAAAAGTTTTTCCTACATTTTATTACAGAACCAGATCAGACTATCACTTTTATGGATTTAAAAAAAAATCATAAAAAACATCTGAAAAGGGGAAAACTATCAGATTGCAGCTTTAAAAGCAGAAACAGTGTCCATGATTTAACAGGGTTTGTTCTGACATGCAGTTGTAAATTTTGACTCTTTTGGTGTGATACTGACTCAATATAGCCCAACTACTACAAACAACTGAGAATTCCAAATCTTGAACATTTTTGAGAGAGAGCCTCGTTCATTCAAATGTCATACTATTGTTGAACTATTTATCTCCAAAAAAATTTTCATTTTTAGCCTATAAATTCTTCTATTCATTAACTTTTTTTTTTTTACTAAAATTGCCTTTCTACGATGCTCAGAATGCAGACCAGGTTAGAACTGTTAGCTTCTGGGGGCCTAAAGCAGCTCCCAGACCCCCTGCTGCAGGGGCTTCGGCCCTTCAGGCATCGTGAACTTCGGACTTTGTGCAGCTTAAAACTTAACAAACCCTGTGATTTAAAAATTAAACTGTTTGACAATAAATTTTTTCCGAGGCTTAAAGCAAGAAACAGCTGACCCAAAAACAAGACATTATTTCTTTTTCCGCACAGGTATTGACTTCTGTCTGTGGGAGACGCCCCTCAAACATCGACCATAACAGTCAGCTGTTCTGAAGCATCTGTAACTGCTCTTCAGACACACAAAACAGAACTCCACTTTACATTGGGGACATACAACATTTCTACAGAGTTTTCCTCTGTGTTCCAGCAGGGAGCCGCAGGTGGGACAGGCCCGGATCGAGGGACATCCTGTGACTGCTTCTTCCATAGACTCAAAGACGATATCTGGACAGGTTTTCAGTGTTTTCAGAGCCGGGCTACAGCAGCCGCAGTTGCCGCAGCGATTTGAACGAGGCTTTCGACCTTTCCACTCCCTCAGACACTGCCAGCAGAACTCATAGTCTCGTCCTTTCTTTGCTGTGCAGACGCTGCAGCGGACACAAAGATCAGACTCATTCTGTCTCACCACCGTGGACTTACAGTCAGGACACTGAGACAAACGAAACCAAACATGGATTCAATCAATCAGACAATTAAAAACAATCTAAATCAAGCATATATAATAAAAAATACGTACATTCCTGCGTTTAACATCATTAATAGCCAGAGTTTTCTCAAAGTAGTTCTTTTCTTCAGGCGTCAGCAGAGCCATCTTACAGACCTCCTCGTAGGACCACTCTGCACCACAGTTATACTGACCACACACAAACCTGCTCTCACCCTGTAGAGAAATCAAACACACATTCATCATCAGATTCACACAACAAGCTATTATAATAACTCTGTAGTAGCTCACCTGTTCCAACAACCTGCGACACCATTTAGTGAGAGACATCGGAGTCACAGCGTGACCACAGGACATCTGGGCTCTGAGAGACGAGGAACCTTCACACAGAACTGGAGAAAACAGAATTTATATTTAGATTTTTTCATGAATTATTTGTCTCAGAAATCAGAGTCTCAAAAACATCCAGAAGTAACTGAACATCACCTACAGTCCAAATCATCCTCTTTGTCCACAAACTGCAGCGTTGAATCATTCAGGTCATAACACTTCTCCATTGGAACTGATGAAATGTTCCTTTTGATTCACAAACATAAAAAAAACACGAATTAAACCTTTAGAGTTCGTGCTCATGTCCCGATCTCGCACTAGAGAAGAGCCGCTTCCAGAGGATTAAATTTCCGCGAAACGGGTTGTACCTGAACGCATCTTAACAACGCGCGCTCAATGATTTTACAGACAAAATTCGAGACCAACAACAATCGAATTATTTAAACAGACTTTTCACTCATCGGAAGTTTTATCCTTATAAATCTCTCTCTTACCAGATCACAGCGTGAGTCGCGCAAGAGTGGCCTTCCTCCACGCTGTATACCTGCAGGCTGCAGGTAAAACAAACAGCTGAGGAAGAAAACTATTAGTCACGTGATCAAGTCCCTTCCCCTGTTGACACGCCTTTGTTTTTATTAGGTACTTTTAAAAGTGAAAATGAAAAAATATCTCAGCGAAAATGAAGCTTCTTATAAGCCTAGAGGTTTAAAAAATAAAATCAATACCCTAAATAATCAAAGTCTTTATTTTCACGCAGCACAAAAACGAAAAAACTAACTAATGAACTGATGAAATTACTTCAATTTGGAGTGCCCTAACTGTAAATCACCTCATATAGCCTAGTATTTAATTTCTTATTATCAATTTATTGAAATTATTTTTAATCATGAGTTTACAGTAAATCACGTGATTTACACGTCCAAAAAGGAAAATGAAAGTAACAGGGACTTTTTTGCCTCTGATAGTACGGTGCTTTTGTCATCTGTCTCCATGGAGCTCATGTTGTGTAGTCTACATCTCAGTTTTTATTTACTGAAATGTTTATGAACAGCTGAGCAGAAACCAACGATTATATATCACAATTACATAAATGTTATTATTGAATCATCTTAATAAGCTGATGATCGATGCATTAATTGTTAAGATACAGGTTCTCTTCAGTCGTTGTGACGTCACGAGCCCCGCCGGTCTATTTATTCTCTCTCGCAGCGCAGCAATACTTCATTCTTCACACAACTTGACATCAGTCAACATTAAAATGTGTAACTCCAAAGTCTGCGTCCACTCTTATGACGGGAAACCGCTCAGACCCTTCAGGGTTGATCTGGACGGGACGACGGTCCGACAGCTGAAGAATAAAGTGTCTCCAAACTCAGGTAGGAACCGAACCTGCTTCAGATCCAGATCACCTGACAGCAGCCCTGCAGCCACATTTATTCATTTTACACACATTATAAACATTATATACTTATATGTTTATATGTGAAACTTGGATTTAATGAGATTTTATATATAAATATTATATATGCTTGATGTCTAATTAATATAAACTTTATTTATGTGACACATTTAGAGCAACCTCGATTGATCAGAGTACTTTAAATATTTAAAAACATGTTGAAACTAATACAGATTATTATAATTAAATAAAAACAGAATATTTTACATGATAATATTGTTTTATTTAAAATAATCAAGCTGAGAAGGAAGAAATCAAACATCACACTGAGATTACAAACTGAAAACATAAACCTGGATTATTTGCTAAACTGTGATTAGAATGTCAAAGTAAATCGTTGTAATAATCCCTAAAGCAGCAGCACAATCCTGAACAAGCAGGTTTTGGCTGCACGGTGGTGCAGCTGCAGGTTTGATCCACCTGGATCAGTTAATGGACCCGTGTGCAGATGTGTGTGTGTGTTGATTCTTGAACCTTTTTTCTTTCTCCTCTCTGTGTGTTTGCTGGATCAGAACGTGACCTGCGTCTGATCCATGAGGGCCAGCCTCTGGATGATGACTCCGCCCCGCTGTCCCGGTACTCCAAGAAGCCCCGTTTTGAGATCCAGATGGTGAAAAAGGTCCACGGTGGCTGATGGAAAACCTAAATATTACCAAAACTTCTTCCATTTTCTCTTCAGCCTTTCCGTCAGGTGTTTTGGAAAGTCCTGGATTTACCTCACTATGTAAACAAACACTGTAAACAAGTTCTGAGTCATCATGTCTTTAGTTTTGGTTTTTCTTTTCAGCCTTTCTGTCTGTTTATTAACTTTATTTTATTTCACCTCACCGTTCATTGTTTACGGTTATTTGTAGACTTTTATTTTACTGACATGTTAACTTTATATTTCAGTGTAATATAAGTGTGTTTAACTGTATAAAGTAAGATTATATTAATAATAATAACACACTTAACAAGGTCTTAAATACAACTCATGAATAAATATTCACAGTAATTTGCTCTTAATTGAGAGATTATTATTGTGAAATAATGTTTTTAATTTTTTCAAAAATATGTTTTTGTAATACAACAATTTGGATGACATTGAGAGAAATTACACTACAAAACTTTGACTCTTAAAATTAAGATAAAAACAATTTATACAAGAAGTCGTCCGCTTATATTTAAAGTATAAAGTTCCACTTTTATGTTTATAAAGTTAAACATAAACATCAGATTATTCTTCATGCTGCTGGAGGTAAACACCAGCCTCCATCAGGATCAGAGGAACTTTTACTTCATTAAAGTGTCTCAGGTTTCAGTCTGTTATCAGATCTTTGTTTATGTTATATGAAGAATCATTGTTTGAAATAAGTCTCATATTTTGATGCCTTAAAATATTAAAAACATTTACAAGAGATTTAAAAACTATTTGCTGTGTTTAATATAATTTGTCAGAAGACTGATGCAACATGTTGGTTTGTGGATTAGACTGCAGGCTGTATTTTACAGACATTGTATTTGCCGGGTGGTGTAGTCTAGCGGGAGGAACATCCTTTGGAGGACCTGGGGTTCAATCCTCCGGGCCAGCAAGGTACATATCGAAGTATCTTTAGGCAAGATACTGAACCCCGCAACTGCCCACAGGGGCGCGATACATAATGGCTGACCTCTGCTTAGCACCTCATCGTGAGGATGGGTTAAACGTAGAGCCTGAATTTCCCCATGAGGGTTTAATAAAGTCTTTGTTACATTTCAGTCAACCTCAAGTCGTGTTTGTTCAGTTGGTTCTGGAGACAGTTAACACAGGCAGAACAACGTCTTTGTAACATTATGGTTAGCTAGTGGCTACATCATCGTAGCTGAAAACGTCACCTCCATGTCCAAAACAAATCGCAATCATGATGGTGCATTGCTGTGTCCTGTGTTGTAATAACCAAAATTATTTCAATAAGACGATACCTTACTAACGCTTTCCTCTGGAAAAAAGCGAGAAGAAGAGATGGCTTACACGGTAAGCTGGATCTCTGAGCATTTAGCGTTTAAGTGTGGGATAGCACCAGTGTTAGCACTAAACTTTAGCCTGTCGTTTTTAAGATGGGGTAGGCCACATAAAATAAACACGATCAAAGTCAATATTTACAATAGTAAAAGTCATCATTTACTAGTTTAATATAACTATCAGTTTAAATTTGAAATTTATTCATTAATTAAATTTGTCTTTTAATTAACTAGCACCAGTGTTAGCACCAGTGTTAAATGTTAGCCTGTTGTTGTTAAGATGGGGTAGGCCACAAAATAAACACAATCAAAATCAATATTTATGAGAATAAATTTGCCATTTACTAGTTTAATGTAATTATGAGTTTAAATTCATTGTAAAAATAAATAGCACCAGTGTTAGCACTAAACATTAGCCTGTTGTTAAGATGGGACAGGCCACATAAAATAAATGCGATCAAATCCCATCTCTCTTCCAGGCCCCCCTCATGAGTGCTGCCCCTTGAGCTGCCTGAATAAAATGGTGAATAAATTCCAGTAACTTTCACAGCCAAATCTATATTTTCATCAAGCCATTTTTAGAAAGTAAAATATTACAAATGGTGAAGCTAAGTATCTTACTTAAGAGTCTCACAACTCAGGGCGTGTGTTTTAATCTGCAGGGGCACTTCCTGGTGTAACATTGTTACATCACTATGTTACAGTTAGTCCTTTTCAAGGAGAGTGCATAAATACATACATAAACATATCTCAGTGCAATCAGAGGTTTATTATGATTTAACATACAGACACACACAATTATGTTGGTTTGCTGCTCATTGAAACACTTCATGTATTAGTATTAAGCATTTTTGGGGTTTGAAGACATGTTAGCAGTAAAAAACAGAATGAAATGTAGCATTATTAATGTGATTATAAAAGGGCACATTTCAGTTATAACATAAATAAAATAAGATAGCAGAAAAAAGATAAAAATCAGCCTGCAGTGTGAATGTAGCTTTATTATTAGACTCTGTTGTTATTCTGGTTCCTGGTTCTAATAAAACCTTGTGGGTTTTTCACCAGTTTGCTCACCTGCTGCTGGAATAAACTGCAAGAAACTGAAACATTTCTGCTAAAATATCACAACTTTTCAGTTATTTAGTTTTTTTTATGTGACTTAAACAATATTTAAGAGCAGAAACAGTGTTCACGGTTTGAAACTTAAAACTGTTTGACATTACATCTATTCTGAAGATGGAATACATGACCCAGTATAAACATGGAGTCATTTCTTTTTCCACACAGGTATGGAGGTCTGTCTGGGGGCGACGCCCCTCAAACATTGTTCAAAATGGTCAGCTGTTGTTACACATTTATCAGAGGTCTTAAGACACACAAAACAGAACTCCACCTTACACTGAGGACAGAAAACATGTTTACAATTTTTTCTTTTATGCTCCAGCAGAGAGCCGCAGGTGGGACAGGCCCGGATCGAGGGACATCCTATGACTCCTTCTACAGACTTAAAGACCACCTCTGGACAGAATTTCAGAGTTTTCAGCGCCGGGTTACAGCAACCATAGTTCCCACAGCGATCTGAACAAGGTTTTCGACCTTTCCACTCCCTCAGACACTGCCAGCAGAACTCATAAACACTCCCTTTCTTTGCTGTGCAGACGCTGCAGCGGACACAAAGATCAGACTCATTCTGTCTCACCACCGTGGACTTACAGTCAGGACACTGAGACAAACGAAACCAAACATGGATTCAATCAATCAGACAATTAAAAACAATCTAAATCAAGCATATATAATAAAAAACTTACATTCCTGCATTTAACATCATTAATAGCCAAAGTTTTCTCAAAGTAGTTCCTTTCTTCGGGCGTCAGCAGAGCCATCTTACAGACCTCCTCGTAGGACCACTCTGCACCACAGTTATACTGACCACACACAAACCTGCTCTCACCCTGTAGAGAAATCAAACACACATTCATCATCAGATTCACACAACAAGCTATTATAATAACTCTGTAGTAGCTCACCTGTTCCAACAACCTGCGACACCATTTAGTGAGAGACATCGGAGTCACAGCGTGACCACAGGACATCTGGGCTCTGAGAGACGAGGAACCTTCACACAGAACTGTAGAAAACAGAATTTATATTTAAATTTATACATGAATAGTTTCTCTGTGTTTAACCTCAGAGACACAGAAGCTTCTAGAAGTAACTGAACATCACCTACAGTCCAAATCATCCTCTCTGTCCACAAACTGCAGCGTTGAATCATTCGGGTCATAACGCTTCTCCTTTGGAACTGATGGAATGAGCCGTATTCTGATTCACAAACATGAAAAAACAGAAACATAAATTAAAGCTTTCGAGTTCGACTCACACTAAAACGCAAGTCGCTTCCAGAAGTTTAAAATTCCGCGAATCAGGTTGTACCTGAACGCATCTTAACGTGCGCTCAATTGAACTGATTTTACAGAAAAGACTCGCGACCAACAACATCAGAATAATTTACACAGACTTCTCACACAACGGAGGTAAAAAAAAATCTTAAATTTAACTCACAGAAATCTCTGATTTACCTGATCAAATCAACGACAGTCGCGTGCGCGTCCGTCATCTTTGCAGTCTGAGAAATGAAACCAAGAGTCACGTGATCGGGTCCCCTCCCCTGTTTAACGCGTTTGTTTTAATGAGTCAAAATTAAGAAACGTCACACAGGAATATAAACTTGTTATAGAGGGTGAAAAACAAATCAATAAATAATCAAAGTCTTTATTTTCAGGCAGCACGACAATAAAAAAAGATTTTAAAACTAATAAACTGATGTTGAACTTTAATTTGTAGTGTTCCAACTGTAAATCAAATCATATAATTATTAATTTCTTATCAGTTTATCGAGCATATTTTAAATCGTAAGTTTACAGTAAATCACGTGACGTCCAAAAAATAAAAATGAAAGTTAACAGGGGACTTTCTCTGATGGGATATTTCGGGGCTTTTTATCTATTGTTATATTGAATCATCTCAATAAGATGATCTCTGCAACATGATGGTTCGATTATGCCCCGCCCTCTTGAGTTCCCACCTAATAATCTCTTGTTTTTCCCTTCATTCTTCACACAACTTGACATCAGTCAACATTAAAATGTGTAACTCCAAAGTCTGCGTCCACTCTTATGACGGTAAACCGCTCAGACCCTTCAGGGTTGATCTGGGCGGGACGACGGTCCGACAGCTGAAGAATAAAGTGTCTCCAAACTCAGGTAGGAACCGAACCTGCTTCAGATCCAGATCACCTGACAGCAGCCCTGCAGCCACATTTATTCATTTTACACACATTATAAACATTATATACTTATATGTTTATATGTGAAACTTGGATTTAATGAGATTTTATATATAAATATTATATATGCTATATAAACTTTTTTTTATGTGACACTTTTAAAGCAACCTGATCAGAGTACTTTAAATATTTAAAAACATGTTGAAACTAATACAGATTATTATAATTAAATAAAAACAGAATATTTTACATGATAATATTGTTTTATTTAAAATAATCAAGCTGAGAAGGAAGAAATCAAACATCACACTGAGATTACAAACTGAAAACATGAACCTGGATTATTTGCTAAACTGTGATTAGAATGTCAAAGTAAATCGTTGTAATAATCCCTAAAGCAGCAGCACAATCCTGAACAAGCAGGTTTTGGCTGCACGGTGGTGCAGCTGCAGGTTTGATCCACCTGGATCAGTTAATGGATCCGTGTGCAGATGTGTGTGTGTGTTGATTCTTGAACCTTTTTTCTTTCTCCTCTCTGTGTGTTTGCTGGATCAGAACGTGACCTGCGTCTGATCCATGAGGGCCAGCCTCTGGATGATGACTCCGCCCCGCTGTCCCGGTACTCCAAGAAGCCCCGTTTTGAGATCCAGATGGTGAAGAAGGTCCACGGTGGCTGATGGAAAACCTAAATATTACCAAAACTTCTTCCATTTTCTCTTCAGCCTTTCCGTCAGGTGTTTTGGAAAGTCCTGGATTTACCTCACTATGTAAACAAACACTGTAAACAAGTTCTGAGTCATCATGTCTTTAGTTTTGGTTTTTCTTTTCAGCCTTTCTGTCTGTTTATTAACTTTATTTTATTTCACCTCACCGTTCATTGTTTACGGTTATTTGTAGACTTTTATTTTACTGACATGTTAACTTTATATTTCAGTGTAATATAAGTGTGTTTAACTGTATAAAAATTATATTAATATTAAGATAAGACTTTAAATTCACTTGCTACTTCAGCTCTTTAAGAGAACACACAATTAAGACTCACTCGACAAGGTCTCAGGAATAAATACTAACTGTAATCCGCTCTTTATGAAAGGATTCTTATTGTAAAATAATGATTTTAATTCTTTTTTAAAAAATATATTTTTGTCAAAATATCAATTTGGATGATAATCAGAGAAATTAACTGAAAGGCAAATAAAATATTGACACTTGAATGACAAGCTACTCATTTATGACCGTGCAAGTTATTTGTCCATGTACACATGAAAATAAAACATGTCTATCTTACACGTCATTGTCTCCATCACATTCTCATCCCTCTGTATTCTTTGGATGAAGACATTTTTCTTGAGAGGAGATTACAAAATCGCACCAACTCATCCCTGTGTCATGGTTCGTACCAGGTGGGGTTGTTTTCGAGCTCCCAAAGTGACCCAAACTCCAAACACACACAGAGCGAGGAAACAGCGTTCAGTGTTAACAGTGTTTATTATGTACAGTGCTCCAGTATACACACAGGTGAATAATAAATGTGCACGATGAAACTCAGGACGGTCCTGGTGCGGGACAGGAACGGTCCTGGAGTTATGAGAGAGAGAGGGGTTAGTGACAGGTGGAGAAACCAGCTGCGGCGTGCGGGGATCGTGCTCGCTTAACTCACGGGTTCGTGTGTGACGTCCGGGTTTGAGGAGAGATCCGAGGATGCTGCCGCAGGGGTGGTGATCCAAACTGTCGGTATCCGTTATGTGAGATCCGGGTCCGGGTGCTGTGTGCGCAGACGTGACTGCGGCAGGGGTGACAGCAGAGCGTTGACCGGGAAGGTGTGGACCAGAGGAAGCCAGAGACAGACAGGGAGCCAGAGGGAGAGAGCTGGTCGCGTGGCACCGCAACGGAGCTCTGGTACGTTCCAGGTTTGAGCCAATCCTCACAATGAGTGGTTCGATATCCACGCTGGAGGTTAAGCTGTCGGGAGAGGAGCTCCAGGACAGCGGGCTAAAGACAAGGAAAGAGAGGGCAGGTTAACTACTGCAAAAATCACTCTGGTTAATAATCACTGGCCACTCTGTTACCACGAAAGGTAGTGGAACAAACTGGCGTCTGTCTGTGGTTCCTCCTCTGCTTAAGTACCCAGCTCTCCTGAGCTGGGTAATGATCCACACCTGTCTTCACTGATCGCTGCTGCCACGCCCTGCAAGACAATTAGTGCACAAACCACCACCACCAGCAGCAGAGATCCTCACACTAATATGTGCTGGGGATGTGAAATGAAAGGTGAATAAAATGGACAATTAATCAACTGACTGACTGACCTGTAAGCCATTTAATTGGTCAGTCAATTAATCA
>SSNP01000006.1:7289516-7306905 GCA_006937955.1 Pachypanchax playfairii
AAGGTCCACGGTGGCTGATGGAAAACCTAAATATTACCAAAACTTCTTCCATTTTCTCTTCAGCCTTTCCGTCAGGTGTTTTGGAAAGTCCTGGATTTACCTCACTATGTAAACAAACACTGTAAACAAGTTCTGAGTCATCATGTCTTTAGTTTTGGTTTTTCTTTTCAGCCTTTCTGTCTGTTTATTAACTTTATTTTATTTCACCTCACCGTTCATTGTTTACGGTTATTTGTAGACTTTTATTTTACTGACATGTTAACTTTATATTTCAGTGTAATATAAGTGTGTTTAACTGTATAAAAATTATATTAATATTAAGATAAGACTTTAAATTCACTTGCTACTTCAGCTCTTTAAGAGAACACACAATTAAGACTCACTCGACAAGGTCTCAGGAATAAATACTAACTGTAATCCGCTCTTTATGAAAGGATTCTTATTGTAAAATAATGATTTTAATTCTTTTTTAAAAAATATATTTTTGTCAAAATATCAATTTGGATGATAATCAGAGAAATTAACTGAAAGGCAAATAAAATATTGACACTTGAATGACAAGCTACTCATTTATGACCGTGCAAGTTATTTGTCCATGTACACATGAAAATAAAACATGTCTATCTTACACGTCATTGTCTCCATCACATTCTCATCCCTCTGTATTCTTTGGATGAAGACATTTTTCTTGAGAGGAGATTACAAAATCGCACCAACTCATCCCTGTGTCATGGTTCGTACCAGGTGGGGTTGTTTTCGAGCTCCCAAAGTGACCCAAACTCCAAACACACACAGAGCGAGGAAACAGCGTTCAGTGTTAACAGTGTTTATTATGTACAGTGCTCCAGTATACACACAGGTGAATAATAAATGTGCACGATGAAACTCAGGACGGTCCTGGTGCGGGACAGGAACGGTCCTGGAGTTATGAGAGAGAGAGGGGTTAGTGACAGGTGGAGAAACCAGCTGCGGCGTGCGGGGATCGTGCTCGCTTAACTCACGGGTTCGTGTGTGACGTCCGGGTTTGAGGAGAGATCCGAGGATGCTGCCGCAGGGGTGGTGATCCAAACTGTCGGTATCCGTTATGTGAGATCCGGGTCCGGGTGCTGTGTGCGCAGACGTGACTGCGGCAGGGGTGACAGCAGAGCGTTGACCGGGAAGGTGTGGACCAGAGGAAGCCAGAGACAGACAGGGAGCCAGAGGGAGAGAGCTGGTCGCGTGGCACCGCAACGGAGCTCTGGTACGTTCCAGGTTTGAGCCAATCCTCACAATGAGTGGTTCGATATCCACGCTGGAGGTTAAGCTGTCGGGAGAGGAGCTCCAGGACAGCGGGCTAAAGACAAGGAAAGAGAGGGCAGGTTAACTACTGCAAAAATCACTCTGGTTAATAATCACTGGCCACTCTGTTACCACGAAAGGTAGTGGAACAAACTGGCGTCTGTCTGTGGTTCCTCCTCTGCTTAAGTACCCAGCTCTCCTGAGCTGGGTAATGATCCACACCTGTCTTCACTGATCGCTGCTGCCACGCCCTGCAAGACAATTAGTGCACAAACCACCACCACCAGCAGCAGAGATCCTCACACCCTGTAGTTTGCAGCTGAACTTGCCAATAATAGGCATGTGATGGTTTAAGCTGCAATGTTCCACTGATGACCTTGAGGTAAGGTGCGTCTACATAATTTTTAATGTTTGGACATTTTATTTCTAATAGGCCAAATTGAGGTTGCTCCAAGGGATCAAAGATGATGCCATCTGGTGATGCATGGTCTCCGTACATTATGCCAATCTGCACACACACTCTGCTCTCGCGTAGCACGTTCTATGCTCCGTGACATTTCCAGGGTTACCTCCAGACTTTTCATGTGCAGCTGTTGCTTCCTTGAACAGACAAACGTGCACTCTGATGGTTTCAGTCTGTAGTCTTGCAGTGACAATGGTGGAGGAGGTGGAGCTTTATGGAGGGTCTGCACTTTCTCTTTGTTGCACCTTGCCAAAAAGTGAGTCCAACAGTGGGATATCTTCACCTATTCCCATGCTGCAGATCACAGGCCGGTCGGCATCGGAGAAAGATTGGTAGACACTGATGGCCTGTTTGAGCGCATGTGTCAGAGAAAACTGAAGCCGTGCTTTAGAAGCACTGTGATGATGCTTGATTCGCCTGAGCAGAGTCACATGATCAGTGGTACGTCACTGATTTGTTACCTGATTAAAAGGTGTAAAGACCTGAATCTCTGGCTGATCTGTAGTGTGTTTTGGAGGTAATGACCAAACTGTAGTAAACAATTCCATGAGAAAGGATTTTTTATAAGGCAGGACAAATTGTGTCCAAGAAGAGAAACAGACTCCTGTATAGAATGTTGTGATATTATCTGAAACCCCATCAGTAGCCAGCACTTACCGCACTCCCTCTGTGGTCTTTGTTTTGGGTTTGGCTGAGAGCACAGCCATCTTCTCTACAGGGCCAGGCTTTATCCCCTTTTAAAATAATGTAAAAATAAATGCAATATATAAAGTTACATTAAAATATTGCAATGATTTAACTCACCTTAACTCTGGGCTTATGTCAGTGTTGTTCACCTTCAGTGCAGCTTAACATTGGGGGAACAACTTGGACTTTCAACTGCAAATAGTGTGCAGATTGAAAGATATGAGCAGCCCAGTGGTTGCATAAAGCTTTTCCAGCCTTGCATGTGCAGGTGAAGTGCAAAGTACAACATTTCAATGTATTTAATATAATTATTGAACATCCTTAGAAAATATTATCCATTTCTAAAGATAGCATGTTTGTCAAATGCACTAATTTCTGAGCACCTCCCTGATATGACAGTCTGACATCATCCTAGCAACATCCTATCATTTGCACGAGGCTGAAGTTAGCTTCCTATTCCAGCTTCCGATTCGGGAAAAGGCAGGGTTAAGGCAATTACACTAAATTTGACCATCTTTAAACTGCTCTATCTCACAAACTATAATTGATAGACACTTCAAACCTGGACTGGATTATTCCGCACTAGCAGCAGAACAATTAAAACCACATCTGGTATTTGTGAAAGGTGTTTCTGATTTGTGAAACTCAAATAAAGGCAGATTTCAGCTATGTTTCCGCATCTGGACCACACTAAAACAGTTGTAGATCAAGAACTACAACAGATAGACACTTCAAACTTGGATTAGGTTATTCTGCACTATCTATATATACAGATATCTATGGTAAACACTAGCGTAACGAGCAGCGGCTCACACCGGAAGTAAAGCGCTCTACGGGAGTTTTTTTCCCCGGAAGTACCTTATGCTAAGACGTACAGAGTAAGTCCCATGATGCATCTGTGTGTTTTAGAAGCTAAAACTAACTAAAAACACTCATTAAGCAGAGGTAGATTGGTAAAATATGATAATGTTTGATACATTCGTTGTATTTATCTTGGTGTTTATGCAGTTAATGCTATTTTAGAGGTGATTTCTCAGTTTCAAACAAGTTTCTACCCTAAGCATCGCAATCAATGTAACCGTGAATGAGACGGGGGTAGAGACAGAGGTTATAAATACCTCAGGATGGCCTTCAGTAAGTGTACATCTTCGGATGTGCATATACCAAAATTGGAACGATACAGAGAAGATTAGCATGGCCCCTGGCGCAAGGATGACACGCAATATCGTGAAGCGTTCTCAATTTTAATCTTTAACATATTAAAACAGACAAAAAAATCTGTAAAAGAACCAGTACAGACACAGATTGGCATGGAACTAATGGGGTGATCTAGTTTATTTTGACTCAGTTTGTGATTATCTATGTATTTGTTTATTATTATTGTGGTATTTTTGTAATTTATTTTTAACCTGAACGTGTAGACCGTTTTAAAATAAAAATAACATGACATGCTTTTTTAACATTTTGTTGGTCGATTTAAAAATGTTTTTAAAACCGTGTTGTAAATAATTAACACCCAAAAGCTTAGGATATGTTAGGTTCTATTTTAGTTTCTTTCGGTAAAACTCGACAGAAAGTTTGAACACTTCGCGTTCGCGACCAGCAGAGTAGTTTGACCCTCCACACTTGCCTTCTTCATTCCAACATGGCTGCCATCAGGAGTGGGGTGACTCCGAGCTGCATAGTGAGATGTTTTTTTAGACAAACAGGTAAACCGAGCCGGGGCAGCTGTGTTCTTCCAGACATTCGGAACCAGGTCAGTTTATTTTCCAGTTCGGCTGGTGTTACTTAGTTTCTGCTTATGAAACAGAGATATAAGCCGCGGTTTTCAGACATTAACCTGCTAGCCGGTTAGCATCCTTGCTGCGTTACGAGTGTGTGACTTTGACAGTCAGAGACACTAAAGACAAAACAGGACCTTGTTTTTGATACACAAATATTAAACCAGCACACGTCTTACACAAGGGAAATTTTACCTGTGGGTTTTGTTATAAGTTACTGTGATTATGTTGAATGTTTAAAATGTTCCTGAGAGGATTTTGTTAGCTTCATTCTTCAGATCAAACCACAGTTTCACTTGAAATAAACACACACACACACACGTTCTGTACTGTGTAATGAACATTAAGTTTGTTTAGATCTATAATTTTCCATAAGCTGTTGGGGTCCTGCAGGATACAGAATGTCCACCAGAGGTCACTGTTTCACATGTTTAAACTAATTAATGTTCAGGTTTTATTTTTTTATTCATAAAAACGTGCTTTTCTTATTTATATAAAGTTAGAACTGCTTACACATCGAGTTAGACTGAGGAAGAGTTACTAATAGGTTATTAATTGCAATTATGCAGATAAAATATTATAAAAACATTAGGATTTATTTACTATTTGTCAATTAAATTATCTAAATTACAGTTAAACCTATAGCCCATAGAACTACTGTATGATAGTATTTATAGTGAGAATCATGATTCATCAGTAAATTTAAAAAATCAGTCACATAAATTAAATAACATTTACAGATGGGATTCTTTATCCATGTAGCTCCTTGTTACCAGGTTTTATAAACCCATCAGGCTGAATGACGTGGACAGAATAAAAAATGACAGCTGTCAAATTATAGCTTTCCTTTTTTATGCTGCAATTAATTCCACTACAAATCATTTAGGAAATATTGTCATTTTATTTGTGTTTAAATGTATATTATAATGTAAAAACAGGAACTAGTTTTATTTTTTAAACAAGTTACATATGGTTGATTGATTCTGGACTTTATGTTTTTGTTTTTTTTATTAAAATCGTTGTTTGGGTGTAAAATGGGCGTATCCAGGTCAGATCATTGGGTTTGGTGAGGTGATGGTTTATCGTTTAGCTTCCAGGTGAATCAGCTTCAGCTTTAGTTATTTTCTATTCATGCTAACGGTGAAAGAAGCAGTTTTTTCTGTCAGGTCATCAAACCTTTCAAGTGGAAGATCACTTATTGATTCCTTTTTCATTATTGTGTGTTTGTGTGAGCAGCTGTTGCTCCAGAGGTCGCTCCTTCACACACAGTTCAGCTCCAGAACTCAGCTGAGCCGCAAACACAGAGGAAAGTTTGTGTGGGTGAACGCCGCCGCCGTCAGACACAACAGCTCACAGGTGAGACCTGTCTACCTGTCTGTCTGTCTGTCTGTCTGTCTGTCTGTCTGTCTGTCTGTCTGTCTGTCTGTCTGTATCATGTGGATTAAAAACAGTTCTATCTTCTGACTGTAAAGAACTGAAGAGAACATTAATGAATCAGTGTAACTAGAACCACCTGCTGCACAACGTTTCACCATTTTATCAATGAAGCTCACAAACACTTTACTGTCTTCCTGTTTCAAATTGAGACTCACCAGAAGCTCATAAAAACATTCATATTTTAAGCGCATACAGTAAAAGTGTCAAACAACACAAATCTGCACTACATTACATGAAATAAAGTTATAATTAAGTTTGAGATCTGAGTGGGTCAGAAACATTTTAAAATTAAAAAAAAATAAGTGCAGCAAAGAGAAAATTATTTTTAAAAAGTCTGTATTTGTTTGATTCTTTAACATTAAAATCATAAATTCACTTTAAAATTACTTTTATTTGTCTGAAGTTGCAACATTTTTTCTTATAAATTCATGATTTAGTTATAAAATCAATAGATTCAATATGTTTCTTAAATGTTTTTGTTCAGATCCCACCTGATGTCGGATCAGTAGCAGCTCCAGGCGTTGAAGCGTCTAACAGTTCTCCCATCCTCGACTCGTCTCCACCCGCTGACCCGAGTCTCGTCATTGCACAGACGATATCTGAACAGGTACATGATCCTGCATCCTTATAACAGAACTCCAAAACTCTCAAACTCACAAAGCATTTATCACTTGTGTCTAGATTTCAGCTGAACCCATTTCCGTGGTAACGCCAGCAGCAGACAGCTCTGCCCTTCCTCTCTCCGACCCCTCGTCTGTTCTAACACAGCCGATCATCGAGCAGATAGCAGAAGCTGCTCCTACTGCAGCTGATGTCCTGCAGGTCGTCTCCGCTGACACTCGGCTGACAGAGCTGGGCCTGGGTGGTTACACACCTGTGGGCCTGATCCAGAACTTACTGGAATTCTTTCACCTGGATCTGGGTCTGCCATGGTGGGGCGCCATCGTCGTAGGTAAACAAACACATTCATCCGCTTTCTGGACCAAGTCCTGAGGACGTTGGTTGGTTGGTTGGTTGGTTGGTTGGTTGGTTGGTTGGTGGGTCAGTTGGTTGGTCGGTTGGTGGGTTGGGTTGGTGGGGTGGGTTGGTTGGGTTGTTTGGTTGGTTGGGTTGGTTGGTTTGTGGGTCAGTTGTTGGGTTGGTTGGTTGGTTGGTTGGTTGGTCGGGTTGGTTGGTGGGTCGGTTGGGTTGGGTTGGTTTGTAGGTCAGTTGTTGGGTTGGTTGGTTGGTTGGGTTGGTTGGTTTGTGGGTCAGTTGTTGGGTGGGTTGGTTGGTTGGGTTGGTTGGTGGGTCGGTTGGGTTGGGTTGGTTTGTAGGTCAGTTGTTGGGTTGGTTGGTTGGTTGGTTGGGTTGGTTGGGTGGGTTGGGTTGGTTGGTTTGTGGGTCAGTTGTTGGGTGGGTTGGTTGGTTGGGTTGGTTGGTGGGTCGGTTGGGTTGGTTGGTTGGTTTGTGGGTCAGTTCTTGGGTTGGTTGGTTGGTTGGTTGGTTGGTTGGTTGGGTTGTTGGTGGGTCGGTTGGGTTGGTTGGTTTGTGGGTCAGTTGTTGGGTTGTTTGGTTGGTTGGGTTGGTTTGTGGGTCAGTTGTTGGGTTGGTTGGTTGGTTGGTTGGTTGGTTGGTTGGGTCGGTTGGGTTGTGGGTCAGTTGTTGGGTTGGTTGATTGTCACAGTGTTTATGTTTAATGTCTCTTGTCCACACAGGGACAGTTCTGGCCCGTTTGGCCGTGTTTCCTGTCATAGTGAAGGGTCAGAGAGAAGCGGCTAAACTGAACAATGTCCTGCCTCAGATCACCAAACTAACCAACAAGATGAATGAAGCTAAACAGAGTGGAAACAAGTATGAGTGTAAGTATGAGTCTGAGTCATTGCGATACTTTCAGCTGCTCTATAAAGTCCGACTCATCACAAGCGTGTGTGTATGTGTTACAGTTGCTAAAGCGTACTCTGATCTGAACCTGTTCCAGAAGAAACACGACGTGAATCCTCTGAGGGGTTTCCTGGTTCCTTTGGTTCAGGTCAGTTATCTGATGAGTTTTAAACACAGTGATGATCATTTGAGACAAACAGATCCAGAAAAGTTTCAACAACTCTGTAACTTCCTTTAAGAGGAAATAAAGTCCCGTTTGAATAAATCAGGTGTTGTTGGATTTAGTGCTGCCACGACTAGTCACGATTACGTCGACAATAAATGTAATCACCAACCTCATCATTTATTCTATGAGACATTGTTTTTTGTTTGTTTTTTATCCCGCTGCTTTCCGTCTTTCTCCTTGACGCATTAAAAGAAAGCATGTCGTCTTGTTAGCTGCTAACATTAGCAGGGAGTTGCTTGTATTTACATGTTAAAAGGTGTGATGGGGGTGGCGAGCGGAGCATAGAGCCTCTTGTCTTCTTCTTACACTGCACTTCTTTATTGAATTCTAGTTCAGAACTTTTTTTTTCTCTCTCCGATACGTGGATTACCATAATACAGGACATAGAAACGCACTCCAATATTCAAATTACTGTAACACACTGAGTAAGAGCTTCAATATTCACACTTAATATTACAGCTGTAGCGATGGTGATTTCATTACCATTAGCACGTATTTGGTCTAACTTTACAAACTCTAATGAAAGTGTTTAAAAAAGTGTATGGGTACGTTAGTGCAGCTGCACTAGTGCATCATGCAATAAGCTAGACTTTAGGCATTAGTCGACTAATCGCCAAAAAAAAAGCTGATGATTAGTCGACTATTAAAATAATCGTTTGTGACAGACCTAGTTGGATTTCAGTTCTACGGGAACATTCAGAACTATCACAGGACAATCTGTGAGCAGACCATCGGCAAGTTAATTCATGGTTAAATGCCTTGACTGTGGGCGGGACTTATGTAGATCACCACATTGTCAGCTGATCTCATGCACTTCACTCGTGTGTTCACGTCCCTCAGGCTCCGGTCTTCATCTCATTCTTCATCGCTCTGAGGAAGATGGCCTACCTGCCGGTGCCCAGCCTGCAGACAGGAGGCGTTCTGTGGTTCATGGACCTGACGGCATCAGATCCATTCTACATCCTCCCTCTGGCCGTCACTGGGACCATGTTTTTCATCCTGGAGGTGAGGCGGCTTCTCCACACGTAGGACGAGTCTCCGTTTCTCACCTCACCGACTGGATTTCTTCTTTTCCAGCTTGGTGCTGAGTCCGGTATCGACAACCCAAACCTGCGAGCCATGAAGACCGTGTTTAGGATCATGCCTTTAATCATCCTCCCGCTCACCATCAACTTCCCCACGGTTCGTGTTGCTTAGTAACAACCAATTCCCTCATCACATTGGTCCTGCTTACAGTGGGTGTGTTTAACTCGTTCTCCTCAGGCCGTTTTTACGTACTGGATGACCTCAAACTGCTTCTCTCTGGGTCAAGTAGCTCTGCTCAGACATCCTGTAATCAGACAGAAGCTGAAGATCCCAGAGAGGATCAAACACCCGGAGTCAGCAATGCCCAAGAGTGACGGACTGATAGAGAGCATGAAGAAGGGTCCGTGTAGCAGAAATCAATCAATATGTTTTTATTAGAAAGTTTTGTTGTTTAATTCATGCAGCTGTCTAAACATCTGGTGCTGATACCGGTTTCAGGCTGGAAGAATGCTCAGCTGGCTCAACAGCTGGAGGAGAGAGATAGGAGAATAAAGAATCACCTGGATCTCGCTGCTAAAGGTGAGTCAGATGTTCCTGATCCAGCTTCATGTCCAGAATTTACTCTCCAAAACTGTTGTAGAAAATTTGTAAGTTAACTAACCGCAAAGCGTCCTGATTATTCTGTTAATAATTTTACTAAAATCCTAGAAAGTTCCAAATGATGTAAAAGAGCTTATTCAGAACTGAATGAAAAGATTTTAAATGGTTTTAAAGATGTAAATAATCTTTTTAATAAAAAAAATAAACTCAAAAAATAGAAGAACACAGAAACAAATGACCAGTTGAAGATCATAGAGTGGAAAGATGCTCCCTCTAGTGGACATCTTGCTTCATTACACACACAAAATACATCTGAAA
Source organism: Pachypanchax playfairii (assembly GCA_006937955.1). Lineage (NCBI taxonomy): Eukaryota > Metazoa > Chordata > Actinopteri > Cyprinodontiformes > Aplocheilidae > Pachypanchax > Pachypanchax playfairii. Next base: position 7,299,196 of record SSNP01000006.1, read on the forward strand.
CCAGCAGATTTGGGTTTATTTCTATTTACAAAAACACTTCAAGAAAAATTTAAAAATTTTTCTTAACAAATCTACCAATTGAATCCTTATGTAATAACAAATAAAAAACTTTTGGACCTAACTGTAATATTGTTTTAGATTGTTTTATTCCATTGCTCACTAAAAATTATTCTGAACATTTATAGAAGGAATAAATACACTGGATGCCCAAATGTCTTAGATAAAGATACAGCTGATGAAAGAAACAACAGTGTGTCTGGTGCTGCTTTATTTAAAGGTTGAATATGGAACATGAACACTATAGTGACATCTAGTGTGTGGATGTTGTAGTTACAGCTCCTCTCCTGTCAGATCCATCAGGATTTGGACGTTGTGTCTTCTCAGATTCTGGATGTTAGGATGCAGTTTTCATCAGATCCTAATCTTGACTTCTGTTGAATTTACGAGACGTAATATTTAATATCAGACTTGTCCTGAAGCAGCTAATTAGTTTTCAACATTATTTTGGCTTTTATATTAATAATTTTCACATCCTCTGATCTCACACTTCCCCCAGCGCTGTAAAGTATTTAATTTTTTTTTATTTGTCCCTGCAGGTCCTCTGAGACAGACATTTACCCACAATCCTCTGCAGCAGGCGCCCTCCATAGCTGCAGCTTCAGCTAAACAAAAAGAAGCGAGCGTCAAAGCGAAGCCGTGGAAGGACACGATCGGATGAATCCCACCAGCTTTCAGCTCCTCAGTCACTTATGTACATATTTACAGACAGAAGAAAGGAATGCTGGGAAAAAATTCTGTATTATTCTAAGTCAAATATAAACTCCGTCTCAGAACAGTGTGGGTTTTTGTGTTTAAATGAGCACAGAACAGATCGTTTACTCTGATCCAAACCAGTGGTTTTATTATAAATACACATTATCAAACTCTTTAACATTTAACAGACTGTAAAATCAAATGCATCAGAGGAACAAGATGTGTAAAAAAAAATAGCCCTTTATGTTGCCAGACCTTACGGCCGACAGTATAAAACATCTTTAACACACGTGAGTGAATGTGGAGTCACATGATTTAATATCTCTTATTGCTCGTGTTTTTTTCATGTGCAAACAAGGCGAGAAGTCAGCAGTGCTTTCAGTTTAAAGATACTTGGACAGTTTCACAATTATCTGCAACCGTTCAGATTTGTGTGATTCCACGACATATTTGGCTTATCCGTTAAATAATCATCCAATAAGAAACCAGCATCAGTCTCCTCCCTGAAGTCGCAGTCAGAGTGAAAAGTTTCCATCGAGCACCTTCTTTTTTTTTAATCCATGTTTATGATCGCTGAGATCCGGTTTATTGATCCGGTGAGGTGTCGGGGCAGCTGGTGGAGATGAGTTCTGTCTCTGGCGTCTCTATTCTGCTTTGTCCACGTCCATCTCAGTCAAAACCGAGAAGCAGACCTTCTGAATCAGCAGCCCAGACTTTGCTGAAAAAACAAACGACGGTAGATTAAATGACATCAAGTAAATACAAAGAGATGGTTTTTATTTATTTAGATGGAACTTCGTTTTGCAGCATTAAGATGACCCAAAATAAATCCTCTCTCTAAACCTTCACATAGTTTAGTTAGTAAATCATTTGCAGAGGTCAGCGGCCGTGTTCCTTCATGATAAAAGATTCAGAGAATCTAGTTTAACAGTAACACAGTTTATCTGTTCAGTTAATCTAAATTGAGATTAAAGTATCACCTTGTATCAAAATTATAAAAATATGAAGCATCTCTTTTTTTTTTTTAGCTTCACAGCTCAGTTTATGATGATTAATTAGCTCATTTAACTAGTAAAGAGTTTATTCTGAGACCATGTTTACAACCTGAAAGAGTAAAGACGGTGGTAACGAGGGCTACTCTGCAGCTGCATGTGGTTCTGTAAAACCATGTTTACAAGCAGTAGTTCCTCTAAATGGAATGCAGCCTTCATCAACACACCTGTGCCCTGTTTACTCCATCAAGTCAAAATAGGCCTGTTGATCTAAGATACGACGAAGGAGGATCAAAACCGTCAACTATGAAGATAAAATTTGACATTGCGGACTGGAACATTGGGTCTCGTCTGCACACGAATACTTAAAAAAGAGGTGAGATGCTTTTTGAATTATTACCACAGCAGTTAAAGCTTTTAAAGGATGTTAAAAAAATCATCTAATTTTCCACAGCCTCTGTGTTAAATGATCTGTAGCATTAAATCTAAATGCTGAGTAACAACCTGGTTCTTCCAGATCTATGTGTAGCCCATGTCAACTCTCCCAATTTTCCCAGGAGACTCCCGAATTTCCCCAACCCCGCTCTGAGTTTGACATGTATGGTGTCCAGTCAGATGCTACACATAGATCTGGAACTGTGAAAGCGTCCGAAAAGGGGGAGGGCCATCTGGTATAATATTTTAAGCTGATTGGAGGACGAGCCAGCAAGTGTTTTCCTATCATGATTTGTCTTTAGCCAATCACAGTAAATCCAGTCGGGAGTAAAACACACATCTATCAAGAAAAGCACAAAGTTCTTCTCTTTGCTAATTCTTCAATGAAGAAATCGTTTCTAGTCCTAAAACAGATTCAATAGCTGCTTTTATGTGTACATCCACCAGTGCAGCCATGTTTGTTTTGCTTTTCCTGGACAATTGCTGCCAATCATACCTGAACACCCGCCCTAAAGCAGAATGCGAACACTTGATTGGTCCGAACCACTGGTAGATTTGAGGGAGGCGGTTTTGCTGGAGCAGTACACGACGGATTTTCATGGGTTTGGAAAAATCCAAATCTTGTGAGAATCCATCTTGCAGCGCAAGGTTAGCGTGACTATTCTACTCTTCCTAATCTTGATTTGTCACCAAGAGCATCTCACGCCTGTCTTACCAATGAAGCTGCGCAGCCACGTGGGTCTCTTGTGAGCTGGAGTGTAGCAGCAGAGGAAGTAAACGGGGATTCCTGAGAGAGCGATCCCGATGCCGATCAGGGAGTTAACTGTGTCGCTGTAGAGGGGTACCACCACCAGGAAGATGGTGAGGAAGCAGAAAACGATGGGGAAGAACAGACTCAGCTGCAGGAAAGGAACATGTTCAGATGAAGGACCAACATCAGATCAACAGGGTTTTACAGATCTGACTTTATGGACTTACCTTCAGGGGTCTCTCTCTGTCTGGCTGCTTCCAGCGCAGATACAGCTGACCAAGAATGGACAAACCAACGAAGAACCAGTAGCTGAAGCTGTAGTAGTTAATCAACCGGAAGACATCCTCCACACACAAGTATATGAGAGCCATGAAACCCTGCAGAAACGAACAGGAAACTCAGCAATGGACAATGACAAGGTTCCAGTCAAGACATGAGAAGGTGACTGACGTTGAAGAGCAGGGCTGGTATGGGAGTGTAGCGATGGACATGTATCATGCACAGGAAGTCGGGCAGGTGACCTTCTCTGGAGCCCACGAAGAACAACCTTAGAAACACAAAACGAGACTCAACGATGATGATGGTTAAACAGAACATGGATGAAGAGATTCGATCTTCCAAAGGTGGAGTAACTCACCTGGACGCGGCCACGATGGAGGCGTTCAGCCCCCCGAAGCAAGAAAGAGCCACAGCAAAGGGGATGGTCCAGTTCATCACCCCAAATACCTTGTCTGCAAACGTCTGCAAAGAACCAACCGTGTTTTATAACAGAACATAAAGATTTACTGTCACGATTCTCTGGATCGTACCACAGCGACAGCATCGCTGTCCAAGATGGCGTTGATGGGGAGGATGGTGTAGTACGCCACGTTGGTTAGGATGTAGATCACAGTCACGATGGGCATGGAAATAGCTATGGCCAGAGGCAAGTTCCTGCATTTCATGCAAAAAAACAGCAGAGGGAGACAAAGAGATGAGTCTTTCAGACTGTGGGTGAAAAGCTTAGTGGGTGAGAGAAGGATGGGGGGGGACGAGGGTGAGGTGCAGTTGTTTGTCATCTAATCTGCCTGGGAACTTTGAGAGAATCAGATCTGATCAGTCTGCCAAAGACTCAACGCACACAAAGACACACAAATACTTTGTTACTAAAAGCGTCTCTGTTCTCCATTTTCACTTAATACTTAAACAAATTCAACAAACATTGATTAAATGACACTAGGTTTTATACTGTTTTAGACTTTACTAGGTAATGAATCAACAGCTTTTCGATCCGCTTGGTAAACTGCTCTGCACTACAAGTAAATCAGAGAAGCTTCATATGTATTGAAGTCAAAGAAATGTGAGTTATTTCTTTGAAAGGAAGGTCACGGCTCACAGATTGCACCTGCTTTGCTTTCAGGACTTAAAATGATAAGAGACGCAGCACTCGTCTACAGATACAAACTGATTTTTTTTACCTAAATGCAGCTGATTCACCCAGTACGAGGAAATTAGATCAGATAACAATCGTGAAAGCTAGTTCTGTGTTTTCCATCCCGGCTATTGTTTAATTTCTAGTTAATTTAATAGAAATTTATGGTCGTGAACATAGGGGATGTTTTCACTTCTTGTCCTTTATGTTGCAGATTTTTAAAGACCCACTCAGATCATCATCTATTTTAAAGCCTCTCAGTGGTCTTTGAATTATGATTGTGTTTTTATCCAAAATCACAAAACCTGTGCCATTTTCTAGGAAGTAGTTTCTGCATAGCAGCAGTAGCTCATTAGTAATTCACCTCTGTACGGTGGGTGGAACTGTTGGCACGGAGGATCCCCCGCCCCTCCCTATTCTGAGAGATCTCTATTTATGCTAGCGCTAACGCTAGCTTACACAGCTAGCTTATAGCTAGCTAACGGAGCAGGAGCTTGTGGCCTTCTCTACGTCACAAACGAACCCTTTTTTAAACTGCTACTGATTCACAGTGATTTTAATGCAGAAATACTCAGAAATGCAAATTTGAGCTTAATTTTGTCCTCTAGCGTCACCATGTCAAACAAACACGTTTAACACCCCTAATGATGAAATAACCTGTTCTATCATTAAAGTAAGGATATTTACCTGTACAGTACCACCTGACCTCAAACCACCAATAAGACACCATGAACCAGAAACACCTTGAAGATTACATCCTAATCTGATTCATGACAGCTGGTTTAAATCTATGGAAACATTTCAAATCCAATTTAGAATTAGTTGTTGGTTTACACAGTGCTTTAACACTATTGACATCTGGTTTTGACCCCTGCTCACCTCTCAGGGTTTTTGATCTCCTCTGTGACAAAGTTGAGCGTGTCCCATCCAGAGTAGGAGAACAGAGCAGAGTACAGAGCCAGAGCGATGTCTCCTGGATCCCGGGAGGAGCCATCAAACATGCCCTCAAAGTTCTGAGTGAACCCTGGAAAACAGTAACGCAACAGAAAGTTCCTTTAAACGGCTATTACAACAATCATTAAACAGGTTTTAATTAGCCAACAGCAGGTGATGTGTGTATTCAAGCGATCTTATCATCTAGTCATTGAGTCATGATGTGGAAGGTTGACTGATTGGGCACCTTGTCCGATCTTCACCAGGCCTGTGATGATGACGGCGATGAGGGCGATGACTTTTGCATAGGTGAAGAAGTCCTGGACTCTGGTGCCCCACTTCACATAGGCGCAGTTCACAAAGGTCAGCAAACCTGTTAGGGCAATGAAAAATGCCGATTATTGAGACACAGCAGCCTCAGTGGAGACATCTGCTCTGTAAACTCAGCATGTTTCCGTGTGGCTGATTTAAGGAAACGCTGCTGCTGACTCAAGCGGACCGGCTTGTTGTTTGTCGGACGAGGAAACAGCTGAGGGCAGCACATGTATGAGCTAAAACCTGCACGCTGCAACACGCAACAAAAGAGTCATGATTTTTAAAGCCAAAGTGATTTAATGTAGATGTACGTTTCTGATTTCTGAGCAACAACATAAACATCTGATAAGAAACATGGTCTTAACCTTGAGCAGGGTGATAATTCTGGGAACACGTGCCGTTTTTTATTTTTTATTATTTTGTTCTTATCTGCACATGAAAATCCCTCCAAGTCAATAAACATAGAAACTGTAAGAATTTGTTCAGGTGCAACACGGAATCTTACATCTATCAAAACTCCCTCAAAAAAGACCTTTTCTTCTTTCTTCTGATTCCACAAGTTTTATAAAGGCTGATGACATGAATTCAGCTGTAAATTTGCTGACAGGACATGTTTTTATCTAAATTAACCATAAGACTTATCAGTCCTCGCTGACCGGGTCAGATGATTAATAAAAGACTCCAAAACATGATTGCATCACACTTTTTAGACGTCTCCTATTAAATTATTCCTCACAATATCACCTGAACGCAACAGGACGTCCAGTTAAACACAATAAAACCCAAAAGGACGAGACTAACTGCTGCATAAAGGTCCTGGTTCAGAGCTGAGATAAAACCGAGATCCTTAAAACAGATTAGTTGTTCATAAATAGTGAAATTCCAAAATAAAAGCTCGGATGTTCAGGATTCTGAATTCAGTTCTCACGGATCTTTGAAGTCAAACTCCTGAGAAGAGAAATGGGAGTTACAGGATAGTTGGAAAAGTTGTTTTCATACAACCAAATAACAGGAAGCTGTAAACTGAACATACAAACAGACTCAGACGAATTTGCTGACATGCTTCTACTAATAAGAACAAATAAAAAAAAGCTTATGAAGTTCTAGTTTTGTCTCTTCTGTCTTAAGGAGTTTCTTCAGGAAACCTCAGAATTTATTATGTTTAATTCCAGTCTGACATTTTAAGGGTTTTTCTGTCAGTAATTTTCTTCAATGTGACCAGTGGTGCGACTCACCGGCCACTTTATTAGGTACACCTTGCTAGTACTCGGTTGGATCCCTTTTGCCTTCAGAACTCTCTTAATTCTTCATGGCACAGATTCAACAAGGTACTGGAAACATTCCTCAGAGATTTTGGTCCGTATTGACATTATAGCATCATGTAGTTACTGCAGATTTGTCGGCTGCACATCCATGATGTGAATCTCCCATTCAACCTCATCCCAATGATGCTCTATTGGATTGAAATCTGGAGACTGTGGAGGATATTTGAGTTCATTGAACTCATCGTCATGTTTAAGAAACCAGTCTGAGATGATTCCAGCTTTATGATATGGTGAATTAACCTGCTGGAAGTAGCCATCAGAAGATGGTACTCTGTGGTCATAAAGGGATTTTGATTTGCTTGTAAAGAGAATGAATCCTTTATTTTAACAATCTTTATTTTATTACTCAATTAACACATTTGTGGGGAAAATGTTAGTTGTCAACAAGAGTTTCAGAGTGAGTTGGTGCACAAATAGAAAAAACTAGAAAAGTCAATCCAACCATTTTTTTCTGCTTATCCAAGTTGGGTTCACAGAGGCAACAAGTCCAGGAGGGAAACTCAGATCCAGACAAGAGAGGGTAGATCAAGTCTCCTCCCAGTGAGATAAACCTCCAGAGGGATGCAACCAGCAGGCGTCCTGATCAGATCTTTGATTTCTTGCTTGTATGTTCTCTCAATGTAAGTCGCTTTGGATAAAAGCGTCTGCTAAATGACAGTAGTAGTAGTAGTAGATCCCTGAACCACCATCAAGGAGGAACAGCAGCTTTACTCTGAGATCCTCACCTTATCTCTAAGGCTGAACCCTGCAGATGAAGCTCGTTCAGCAGCTTATAGGAGGTGGGGGGGGGGGGGG
>SSNP01000006.1:7306915-7446133 GCA_006937955.1 Pachypanchax playfairii
GGGGGGGGGGGGGGGGGGGTAACTAAACACACAGGACTCACAGCTATTCAGAGAATTTGTTAGAATCTGCACAACAACTAAGAATGATACATTACTGGACAGTCTCTCAGAAACAAATCCCCTTATCACAGCTCAACACTCACACCGAGGCATCAGTCTTAACAGTATTAACCTGTAATATGAAACATTTTATATCTAAAAAATATTAGGAAACACTGATTAACAGACCTTTCAATCTGTCTGCGTCAAAATACGGCTGGTTCCGTCAGGCTTCGGGCAGCAACTCATTAATATTCATTATTTGCTGGACTCAGATTGGCTAACAAACTAGCCTATGAGAGCAAGGCATACTGTTTCCTGCCCCGCTGCGCATGGCAACAGCACACGTAGTCTCTTCCTGTTTGCTACGTCTTATGCTACAGCTTTTAGCCAGCAGCATGCTAGGCATCAACTGCTGGAGCTGCCGAATACTAACGAACAAAGGAGTTGTGACGAAACAAGTACCGGCCGTTCGAACTCGGGTGTTATCACCACCTGCGTAGTTTGAGAGATTAAAACTGAAAGAGAAGTTGTTGACCTGTTTTCACACCCACTATGAAGGTAAGAACACCTCAGCAAAAAACGTTTTATGGAATGGCCTCTTTAAAGGGACTGAAGTGAAATAGGAAGATTCATTAATTTGAAAGATCTTAGGCTGAAATCTGTTGAAACAACGTTAACGTCTGCATATGTTTGTGCTCGTCGCCGACAGGAAGCAGTTTTTATGGCTAACGCTTGTGCTGAGCTGTCAGCAGCTTGTTAGCCTCTCAGGTCAGAGTCTCCCAGCAGCGAGGACTTTAACTCACAGCTATCAAAACCTCCTCTGAGTCACGCTTATCGGAGCGCGCAACAAGTGTGTGTGAGTGCATGAGATTCCTTTCAGGTAGGCTAAATGAGTGGGACTGATCACAAACAAGCACAGTGTGAAGCTGTGTGATATCAGAGCTTATCTGGGAAGCATGGCATTAATAAAGTCTCTTTTTGGCTGTTTATTTCAAATATGATTTCCTGAGACGTGAAATTTATCTAATTCGTGACTTATTTTGAAAAGTTTGATGAGGAAACGTCTATGCAAAGTGATTATATCTGAGTTTATAAAAAGTTTGTCGCTGTTTCCATGACTTCAAGCACATGAGCTGTATTTCTAAATTCCTGCTTTTAAATTGAGCAAACCATTTTTTTCCCTTCCTTTTGAGTTAATCCTAACTCAGATGTTCAGGTTGGCTCAGTTCCTCTTTCATCACGCGTCAGCAGAAGGAGACTGCAGCCTTGGTGTGCAGTTTTCACTTCTCCTGTCTCAAACCCTTACATGCTTTGTCTCACATGAGAAACTGCAGTGGTAAATTTAAAGGACTCAGATTTCTTGATTTGATTTCTTCATGTCGCTAGAAGCCTATCAGGCCTGAGTCTTGAACAAAATGTTGAGTTTATGTCGAGAAATGATCCAAGTTGTAGCGTGTTTGGTCAAATCTTGATAAAAATGTTAGGTGAGATCAAACATGGTAAACCTGTTAGCACTCACAGTGTGTGGTGAGACTCACTTTCAGTCACTGTTTTTGTGTTAGCTAAGATTTATTTGATTTGATTTGATTTGCCTTTATTGTCCCACGGGGGGACGTTACATTCTCCAGGCTGCCAAGGGCACATGTGCCTGGTGCCAATTGCTCAGGTCAGCCAAGGTCAGCCAAGGTCACAAGGAGAATACATACATATAAGCACGCATAAACCTATGTGTTAGAAAAAGCAGATAAGTGAGACTACATGAGGTCAGGAGGAGGGGGGAAAAAAAGATCCTCACACCCAGTGTCCACAAGGGGGCACTGTGTTGAGTTGAGATTAGCTGTGGCAGCCATCTTGAATTTGATTGTTTCCCAAAGTTAATCAGCGGTGGATGCAGTGGCGCCTCTACTCTCTTTTTGAGGTGGCCAGATGGAGCCACTGAAATTTTGGGGTGGCACCAAAAGCCATAACTGAATTTCAGGAATTGTATTGGAGTAGGCTAAAGGCTTCAGTCATCAAATGTAAGATATCAGTTTCAAGCTTAATATTATGCATTTGCGATTAGCTAGTGGGGGGTTAGGAAATTTATCAAGGGGGCCACGCCCCCCCCTTAATGGCACCACTGGGTGGATGTACATCTAATGAAGACTTTCTGGGACTTTCATTTAAATCTGCACAGTGGTTTGCAAGTTCTTTTGTTTGCTAATCAACATGCCAAAAACATTTACACATGTCATTTCAGCAGGCGATAACAAACACGCAACATTCATTAACTCTTCCATTTACAATGAAACTGTGTGTGTGTGTGTGTGTGCTGCAGCTCCTCTTGTGGTGGCCAAAAGATATTGCAACTTCATTCAACAGCAACTTTACACAAACTGAAGAATCAGCAAATACTCTAACAAAATGCTTGTAGCATTGTTACAGAGAAGGACAATAGAGTGTTTTTCAATGTCAAGTCGCCTCACCTAACGAGGCAGTGCCTTCGTAGGCGGGGTGTCTTGCTTACAAGGACATTGGGACATTTTTTTTAAATACCACAATGTATTCTGGGAAGTTTTTTACTGAGGCAAGGCATCAAGGCAAGTCCCATGTATCCTTGGTAAGTTAGCTAAACGGCAGACAAACCGAGTACAGATGCCTCCGTAGCACATAAACATTGGAAGGCGCTTTGGCGTTTCCTGATGACGTATCTTCTAGGCAACTGGGGCAGGACTAAGGCATCAAGGCAAGGTTCCTTGACGTTGAGAAACACCCATAGTTTAGGTTTAAGCTAACATTAGTTTGCATGCTTCCACTGCTTGAAAGCGAAGAAGTGACTATTGTAGCGAACAATGCTTAGCTTAACTGTTGTAGCTGAGAATTATGTGGCAACATGTTGAGAAACGTTCCTCTGGTAATGAATGATGATCTGGCTGTTCTACGTGTTCCAGGTCTAACAAGCTAAAAGTCTGGTTTGTTTCAATGATATTAATCACATGTGCTCTGATGTTTACTTACATATACAAGCAGCAGCCAGAAGCCTGTTGGCAACGTATGGAGCTATGCATGTTGGGAAGATGGGCTGCACCATGTAGTTGGAGAATGTGATGGCAATCACTGCTTGGCTGGTCGGCTCGATGATCAGCAGGGACGTCCAAAGACGGATGAAGGCCAGGAAGCCCCCAAAGGCTTCCAGTATGTAGGCATAGGAAGCCCCAGATTTGGTGATGGTAGTCCCCAGTTCAGCGTAGCACAGCGCCCCAAACACTGAGAAGATCCCTCCAATGGTCCATACCACCAATGAGAGGCCATAGGAGGCGCTGTGGATGAGGACGCCCTTTGGTGAAACGAAGATCCCCGAGCCGATCATGTTCCCCACGATGAGGCAGACCCCATTCAGGAGGGAGATCTCCTTCTTAAGCTTCATGGAGTCCTGAGAGCTTTCAGACTTCATGGATGGCAAGTCCCCGTTAGTCTCTTCATGTGTCGGAGCTGGGCTATAAGACGCCATCGTTCAAGTTTGTTTACCAAACAGTTTTAAGGTTGGAATTTTAGTCACAAAATATGATTTTTTGTTTGCTTTGATGTGGTGCAGATGATGAAACTTTTCCTCCCTCCAGTTACCTGTGTTTATCTCTCGCCATCTGTGAAGGCGAAACACAAGGTCACGTCAGCGATGCCGTAACTATGGAAATCAATTTTCCCAAACAGCAAACATGCAACAAACACATGCGCGGTTTCAATCCTGTTCAAAGCCAGTCAAATATAAAAACATATTTACATGCCACCGGCTCTAACAGAAGAACAAACATGCAAAAAAACATATTACAACACTGATGTGGACACTGCTGGATTGGAGCGCCATTAGGCTGCGCAGCAAATGGCCTTTTAAGGTTGAGTGTATTTACAGAGAGACAGGAGAGGAGCAAACACGCCTGAAAACACCAGCTCCTCGTTAGAAACCATAAGCTGAGGAAGAGAACCTGACGGACACGAAGCCGCCCACAAATCCAGAGACTCACAGTTTACAAGTGTCAGCACAGTGACAAGTCACATGTTTTCCAAAGTTCATCATCCTTAAGAAGTAAATTTTGATGATGAGACAGATGACTAAGACAGATGGCTCATTTACTTTCTGAATGAGTGGCAGCAATCCATTTTTGTTTCTCTGTGTTATTTAGGCTCTAGATTTCCAGAATTACTTTAAATTCAATTCAATGAGATTGGAGTTTTGAATAGAAAAAAACTACATGTATCTTAGTACTTAGTACTACTTTTTATGCCAATTAGTCCTGATTTTATCCTAAATTAATAACAAGTGCAGGTTATTGTGTCTCCTTGTTATTACGCTCCCGATTTCAAGAATTACTTTAAATTTACTGAAATGGGACTGAAATCTTGAACACTGAACAAATTATAAAATGATGAAATTGGTTCTAATCTATACAAATTATTTTTACAAAATAAATGAAAACAATTTACAGTATCTTTATGTTATTAGATTCCAGATGTCCAGAAACACCTTAAATTTGTTTAATTCTAAATGGACCTTTGAATGAGAAAATGCTCCATATAGATTTTTCATAAACGTTTTCTTGCCAATTTGTCCAAAATTTAACCTTGACAATGATCATTGACAATGTTGTTGTCTTTGTTTGTTATTAGACTCCAGGATTCTAGAATCGTTTTAAATTTGATGAAAAGCCTATGGAGTTTTGAATAAGAAAAAGGCAACATCTCTCTTTTAAGTATTTTTTTATGCTGGACTATCCAACTTTTGTCTTCAAGGATTTCTTGATGAAGCAACACAAATAACTTCATCTGATGAGTGAAATCAGAGTCTAAACTTCTTGAGAAAATGATGCTGAAACACACAGAAACAGATAGATAGAACAATGTGTTGTAATACACTGAAAAATTGATAGTAAACAAATGAAAACATGAAAGCAACTAATCTGTCAAGATACTGGAAAGATCATCAGTTCTGTTGACATAACCTGATACGAGCATGTTCTTAACAACTGACCTCCCTTAATGTCAGAATGAAAATCAACTCCAGATGTCAACGTGAAGCTGGTGTGGATACCTCGAGGCAGCAGACCGGCAGCTTCATGGAGGAGTCGCTGAAAGGAAGGACAGTAAATTGAGCCTAAGACACTGGAAGGTGAGGCTCTTACGGAAAGACAGAGTGCAAGGTCCAAGGGCTGCTGATAAAGAGTTCGTCTTCAGTTACTCAAGTTTACATCCTGGATCCAGAAAAAAAAACGCTCTCTACTCAAATATTCATCCTCAGAAAATAGTTTATCAGGTGTAAATAAAGCTAAAATGAAATGATGAACAGTTTCTTACACTGTAGCTGTCAAACATAACTCTCACATGGTCACATGATGTCCAGTTTGGACCTTCTTTTCTGCTATTTTCCACCTAAAATGACACAAATCCCAAATTTCTCCTTTAATCTTATTCAACAGAGTCAAACTGGGCATTTGGGTGATGACACCACAAGTAAACAATAGGCTAGATTGAATTTGTGCTATACAGTAAATCCTCCAGTTTGACTCAATAGAAAAACAGATTTAGTATTTTAGATGACAAGCAACTGGTAGAAGAAGACTCACCTCTATAATTTTACTCTCAGTAATCTATTGTAACGATCCTGATGATTATAAATGTTAGATTTTTATTCACTCCTCTGAGCCAGTTTGACACATCCTTGTTCCTCTTCAGTGTCAATAATCAGCCCCCTCCTGCTTGTTCCTCTGTACGGCTGCTGTTTCCTCTTGTTTTGACATTGCTCAGGGTTCAGCCTCTGCACTGCTCAGCTGATGCACTTGTGGCTTTTATGCACTTCTGGTTCGTAACAATTTACTACCAAGGAAACGAGTCAGAGGGGGAAAAGGACGGAGGGGGCATTTCTCTTGTGTGACCTCTGAGTGGGATTCTGTCTCACACAGGTGTTTGTTGAAGGAACCATACTGGGATTCCTAAAATTCTGTTAAATCTGTTTGAAAATGACATTTACACAGTTTTTAAAAATATATATAAAAAATATTTTAACTAATTTATAAAGTGCTTTCACATGTGTATAAAATTCTGCAGACATTCAAGGAGCAAATGTAAGCTAGGCTATAATAAACTGTAATACCATATACAGTTTCAAATTTCTAAATGTTTCAATTATATTTTTTTATTTAACCAAAACGGTAAAAAGAACATTTTATGTAATAATCATGCCATGAATTAATTCAAATTATAGCATGTGGCAAAATTTCCTTGAACTTTTCCTGGTTGATTAAACCATGTTGTTTGATGATGGCGCCCTCTGGTGGCTGTGCAGTCAAAGGACAATGAAAACACAAACCACAGCTGTTTCTTTATTTATTTAATTATTAATTTGATGATCCTAAAATGTCTTTTTAAAATCAATTCTCTCACCCAGCTTTTATTTCTGAATTTTCTTTCAACTCTTGACGTTTTCATCTAGAAATTATTTTCTTTCAAATGATAATGAAAATGTCTTCATTTGTGTTCAGGTTTTCAGAAAAATGCTAAAAATGCTAGTTTGGATCATAATAATTTACAAAATCACTAAAAAATTAGGTTCTTTTCTAAAAATGTGAAGTTAATGTAAATTAAAAAGTAGTTTCCTGGCAAGTTTAGAAAACTAACTTTTAGACGAGTTTTCTACGTCTGAAACAGAAAGTTAAGTTCCTGTCAATGAGATTTATTTTGTTTGTTTATATAATATTTTCTTGGAAAAATACATATTTTCACTCATTTTTAGAACATAACTAAGATCTCTTCTTTTCCCAAAGTGAGAACTGAATTTTAAAAAGAGAGAGTCACTAAAATATACTAAAAACTTTACATTTATTTTATGATCCTTAAGATATTTATGTAATGATCTAATGTTTGTAACAATGCAGGTGAGAACTCTGTACTAACAGTTTCCTTATATGAAGCTGAAAAAAATCATATTTACATTTCACCTGTTTACATAAAATTTCCGATTATTTTGTATTATGACTTTGGTTTTTAAGGCTCAGAGTGATTTTGAGTCTTTATAAACCAAAATGAATGAGTTAAACACTGGAACCTCATAACTTCAGAATCAAATGAATAAATAATCTTTAGTGTTCTGAGGATTTATGCCCCCCACTAACTTCTGACATCTAAGAAATTATAAATCACTTACAGCCTTTGTTTTCCAAATTACGGTTAATTCGTCATTAATAATGTGAAAAAACAGATGGAGAACTTTTACTAAACATGACTGATGTTCTCTGTGAGGTGATTGATGCGTGTTAAAATGGCTTAAATGTGATCAAAGCCAGGAAAATCTCCCCGTCTCACACCTGTTCTGGTTTACATTCACCGTATTCGCTCGAATTATCCAAACTTTAAAAGTGACTTTCTCACATTTTATCTTTTTTAGATTGAGACACGTCTCTTGTCGCCCATAAACGCATGTGGACAAACTTCTCACACATGGCTCCTTTCACTCCTTTTGTCCCGCTCGGTGCCCCTGGTCATTCTTTTACCGTGGTTACCAGTCGTCATGGTTTCTGGAGCCTCTGTAGGATAAAAACTGGAGGGAGGTGTGTGTATTGGGGGGTGCGGATTAAAGTCTGCCATTTTGGGGACAGCTGGACCAGGTTGGTCCCTGTTCAACCCCCCCCCCCCCAAATCCCGCTTCCAGTCACTTTTTTTTTGGTGGGGGGAGAGGAGTCGGTATTGTGTTAGGATTAGAGCTTCCTGTGTGTCAGCTCATTACATGGGGTAAAGGGGGGAGAGGTGGGGGGTGTATGGGTGAGGGGATGATGGGGTGAATAGTGAGAGCGAGAGAGAGAAATGAAAGAGAAAATGAAAGAGACTGAGTATGAAAGAGAAAAGGGAAAGGCAGGGAGGGGGGAGTGGGAGAGGGAGGGAGGGAGGGAGGTGGCAGCCTCTACAGCTGCAGCCTCAATAACACTCATACAGGCTCTGATTATCCCTTTCACACACACATAC
This sequence comes from Pachypanchax playfairii, assembly GCA_006937955.1. NCBI lineage: Eukaryota > Metazoa > Chordata > Actinopteri > Cyprinodontiformes > Aplocheilidae > Pachypanchax > Pachypanchax playfairii. Next base: position 7,314,947 of record SSNP01000006.1, read on the forward strand.
ACACAGTTCTGGGGAACTGAAACATATTAAAAGACACTGAAGGCTTAAAGGACAGAGTTAAGAGACAGCCAACCCAGCTCCTCAGACAAAGACACCCCCCCCAACCAATCTTCTCTCCTCAATCCAGACACACAGAACTGGAACAAATAAGAGAAAACTGACCAACGGAGTCCGTACGAGTCGCGCAAGCAGAATACTTAAACAGATAAATGCATTCAGGGCCAAGAAACAAACTGGTCTCCTCTTTACATTGCCATTGTTTTATTTATTTATCTTTTGAACATCACATGGGAAGCGTGGGAACACATTCTGTCATTTCTACTAAAAAAAAAGAGAGCGAGAGCAACGGAGACGGGGTTTACAAAGAGAAGGCAAGGCATACAAATACTAAACTGAGCAAAGCTGGAATCCAGTGAGTGCATACAGTTTGTGTAGGAGTAGAGCACTCTCAAGTGCTGTGAAATAAGAATGGGGTGGAGGAGTAATAGCGGACGAAGGGGGCTAATTTTACACATTCAGAATCATCAATACAAATAAAAGTTTGTGAGTTGGGGAAAAAAAACATGTTTTTTGCAGCTGTAAGCATGGAGACTGCTCACAAACCTTCATATGATCATCATCTGTTCAGTAGATGTTTAGGCAGCAGTGCAACTCAACTCAGCACATCGGAAAACATGAATTCAGCAGCATAGCGTTTCAAAACAAAGGAAAACACTAAAAAGGCAACAAATGTAACCGCAGTTCATATTTACAGTCATTGGCCATTAATAACATGGCCTGTTTTGGTATGGAAAGTCTGAACACTCCCTTAAAATAATTAGCACACGCTAGTTGCTTGATTATTATCCAGCATGCACTCTGAAAAGCACAAACAATTCATTTCCATCATGGCGATGCTGTGAAGTGGTTTAAGATAAGGCATCACTGTGGTCTTTGAAATACAAAAATAGACAGAAAAAAAACTACATTCATGAATTTTCCCTCAATTGTACTACAAAATATACTATCTTCCTTACATGAAAGCTAAATTAGAAGTACAGAGTCTACAAAACAAGAACTCTCATTCTGTTAAAAAAAAAGTACATTCCTTTGTCAGGATCTATTAAAACAGACTGCAGGTTTTTAAAAACTCTATGTAGAGGGGTCAGAATTTTCGGCTGCCACGGCTGAGCCAACGCTGATTGGGAGAAGATCAGTGCTAACACCTTTCTCCAGGGCAGACCCCTGCTTTTCTTCCTGTTGCTGTCCGGAGTTCTTAACTGTTTGAGTGCTGTGGTCCTCATCATTTTCATTGGTTTGAGCCTTGCTAGGAGTTGTTGTCAATGCTCCGGGGTGAGTTTTCATATGCCCCTGTTGATGAAGAAAGCAATAACAATCTAAAATCCAAGACTTCAACAAAATAATCAGTTTCCACTGATATGTTATTGTATTTATCTATAAAATATTGAATCTTCACCATCGTTCACGCTTACCTTAAGTCCACTCCGGCTGGCATACGCCTTTCCACAGTGGGAGCAGCTGTAGGGCTTGTCTGGGCGAGTAGGTTGGGGTGCTGGTGCTGCCACAGAAGCCTCAGGTTCATCAGAAGGCTTTTCCAGCACACTGTGACCCTCCTTCCCCGGAGCATCCTTATCCAGCTGTGGTTCAACCACAGACTCTCTGGGTGTGGAGGTTTCATTCTTCCCTTTATTTTGGACAGCATCTCTCGGCCGCAGCTCCTGCGATCCACCACTACAAACCTCCTCTGCCTCTGAGGTAGCTTTAGGGCTAACGGGAGGTGTCAATGCAGGTGCTGGCTTCACAGTTGGGAGTGTCGGGTTACCACTCAGACTAGTTGTGGGCTCATTTGTGGAACAGCTTTCATCTGTGTTAACTAGACTGATGGGCATACAACTTTCAACATCAGGCTTCAAAACGCAGAGGGAAAGAGGAATATCATCAGCCTCTGAATTAACATTCTTTACAACAGAATAGGAGCTGGTTAAGGGCACTTTGAAAGGGTTGGTGCTCCCCAGGTCAGTGAGGGTTTCCTCCTCTGGGTGCATGGAGCTGTGCGTCGGACTCCCATCAGCTGGAACGTTGTCTCCAAGTCTTGAGAGGTTTTCTGGTCCTATGAAAGGAGGATTGAGGCTGAGAGGTGGACTAACACCTTGAGCCAAGCTTTCTGATCCCTCAATCTTAACAGAATCTGTGTCATTAGCTTTGGGTTGCCTAAAAGTGGACCCTGAGTTAAGAGCCTCACCTGATGACTTAAATCCTGTTGTTAAGGCCAAAGGAAGGACCTGTTGGGTTTTAGACTGAGAGATGGTGGATTCAGTCTCAACTTGTCCAAAAGTGTCTGCACCATCTTCCGTTGGAACCTCCTCGTCTGGTGGGATCTGTCCTCCTAGGTGCAACCGAATATGGTGCTGAAGAACCAAGGCATTAGTGAACTTTCGTGGGCACAGAGGGCAAGAGTTCAAGGCACGAGCATTGGGCGGTCTTGAACGATGAGTGGCCAAGTGGGCTCTAAGACTGCCCTTTGTGGAGAAGGACCGGCCACAGAGCTTACAAGGGAAGGGACGCTCTCCCAGATGTGTGGCCTGGTGCAAACGAAGAGCTCTGGGACAACTGAGGACACGCAGACACACTCCACACTGATTAGCGGTCTGGACAGTGGGCAAGGCAGTGGAAGAGGTGGTAGTTGTAGTACGTGAACCTGAGAGTCCCTGGCTGGTCACTGCAGCACTGACACTGGGGCTAAGTCCGAGAGCAGCCAACATTTCCCTGCGGTAAGCACTGGAGGTGGTGGTCATGTCACGGACATTTGAATCTCCATTGACCTCAGCAGTGGTTTGTGAGGAGGTGGAGGGAGAAGAGGCAGAGGAGGAGGAAGTACCACCTTGTGGCTGCTTTTCTAGCTTCTGTACCAGCCGCTGTAACTTGGAAGTGTCTGAGGTCTGAGTGGAGGTGGTGGGAGAAGAGGAGGAGGAGGAGGTGGATGGTTTGGGGAAAGGTGGGAAAGGGAAGGGTAACTGATGAGGCAAAGCAAGGTGGGAAGTGGATGGGTGACCTGCGGGCCGGAGAAGGGCCAGGTGATGCGGGGAAGCCCCTCCAGGAAAGAGAATCTTGGGTAGATGAGCCAGTTGGGAGTACGGGGAAGATGTGTGGAGCGCAGAGTGAGGAGGAGTGTTTTCATCAAATCGCTGCTGCTTTGCTCCTTTAAACTGACTAGAGGAAGAGGAGGAGGATGGAGATGAAGAAGGCAGTGCAGAGCTGGATGTGCTAGCAGCAGCTGCAGCTGAGGCTCTGTTTAGCTGTAACAGTGAATGGGCTGTGGACAGAAGCGCCATGTCCACAGAGGGGGGCAGAGGAAGAGAGGAGGGTGAATGCCGAGCTGATGCACCAGACAGTAATCCCAAAGCCATCCCTTCTGTCATCCCAGGAACACTTCCTTTTACTCCATGATATGCCTCGTCATCATCGGCCCGCCGTTTTCTTCTTCTGTGGATGGAACCTGAAGCTGATCCACCCTGTGCTTGCTCTGACAGTGCAGGGGGCAGCAGAGAGAGGGACAGCTCCGGGTTCTGCTCTCTGTGTCGCAGGAAATGAGCTTTGAGGTTCCCTCTGGTTGTAAAACGGCTCAAGCACACAGGACACTGGTATGGCCTTTCACCTGTATGTGACCTCAAGTGAATCTGGAGGGAAGAATCACTGCTCAGGACTTTCCCACAGAACCGGCAGATATGCTGCGGGCGTCCTGATGAGGAGGCCGATGTGAGAGAGGAACTAGACTGAAGGTCCTGAGGATGGCTGGTTGTAGGAAGCGGAGGGGTCGGGAAACTGATGCCATTGCTGTGACCAAATGAAGAAGTGTTGGATGATTTCTCATGGAGGTAGCGAGGCGACAATCCCAGTGATAGGGAAAGAGGATGAAGTGAGGCAGAAGATGAGCTGATAGCGGTTGAAATAGCTGAAGAAGTTGAAGATGATAGTGAGTTCAGTGTTGAGGAGGATGTAGTTCTGCTCCCATCTATAACTGAAGTAACTGATTTTGAGATAGCTGGTTGGGGGAAAAGGGAAGATGGAAGTCCAGTCAAAAGTGATGCTGCTGTGGTTATTGGAGTGGCAGTGGAAGGATGTGTTGGTGATGAAGATGCTGTTCCCGTGGACTTCTGGTTGCTGTCTGCCCCACTGGCCTGTGCACTGTTATCCTGGCCAAAGACAGCCCCTCCAAGCCTGAGAACATGCCTACAGATCTCTTCTGTTATCTGCATCTGGTGGATTTGCCGCTGTTGCAAAACCCTCAGCTCCTCTAAAAGCACCGCCAAGGTTGGAGGGACTTGGATCTGCCCCTGCTCCCCTGCTGAGGTGGAAGCCTGCTGCTGACCAGGACTTGAGCTGTCTGGTTGAGGCTGCTGAGAAGAAGAGGAGGATGAAGAAGAGGAGGTAGTGGTGGTGGCAGAGCTGCCCAGTGGAGGAGAGGTCATGGTGGAGTGTGAGTTTCCTTGGTGTGGCAGGCTGGTGGAACCAGAGGTTTGATCCAATGGAGGAGGTGTGTGAGTCTGGGAAGACAGAGATGGGTGAGGGAAGTCCGGTGAGAGGGAAGAGTGGGTGTTGGGGAGGGATGTGGTGAAGGGAGCGATGTGACTTGGCCAGTGGGGAGGAGGTGAGCTCTCACTGGGCAAGGAGGGCGCGTGGAGCCCTCCGGGGGACGGGCGGGGCGCCAGAGGTGGCTGGCAGTCTTGAAGAGATGAGGGGGATGATGCACAGGAACCTGATGAGGTCACGTCAGAACCCAAAGATGTGGATGGAGACTTTAAGCTCAGGTGGTCGTCTGAGGATGGACAAACATACAAAAGAAAATAACTTTACAAAACTTGAAACCAGTGTGTTTATTTGCTAGCAAACAAAATCCCGTCGTGAAAACTTTCAGCCTCTGCAACAAAGCATCTTTGTCCCATTGACTTCAGTTTTTGTTTACAAAATGTAGTTTGCAAACTTTTACACAAGCCTGAATATTCAGTTACAGCTTCAAAAGAAATGCCTGCCTGGAAATGACCTCCAACGAGCAAATAAACAAGTGGAAGAAACTCCCAGTCCACTAGTCTTTGTAATGTCTTGTCTCAATCTGTTCTCTGGTGCAAAACTCTTCAAACATCTTGCTCTCACAAAAAAAAAAAATCTCACAGACCACCTTGCTGCTATGGCAACACATTTTAGAGGACAATGGCCATCACCAAGACAACCCATAACCCCTCTTAACCCACCCCCTCCCAAAAGCAGGAACGTCTTTCATCTCCTCGTTCACCCTTCCCCCTTACGTCACAGTGGAGGTCGAGGGTCAGGCCATGCTAAGGGTCCTGGGTACTGTCCACGCGCTCTGATTGGTCAACTAATCTGACCTCTGCCGCCCACAGGTCAAATTCTTTCAAAATCTTGAGCACGCAGTGAGAAAGAGCAAAAAGAAAAGGAAGGGGGAGGGTAACAACAATGGAGAGACAAACTAACTACTCCCTCCTGGAGAGGTATAGTGATGGAATGAAAGACTGTACCTCTGTGAAATTCCTTCCCATGTGAGTTAGAATCAAACCTACTTCTGCAAGAAGCACATAAATAACTCCAAATCCTCCTCTTCTACTTAGAGTTTTACCTGGAGAGACTTGTTCCTGTACTTGAGGCAACAGAATCTCCTTTTGTAACTTTGCAATGATGTGAGAACCTTTTTTTTTTTCCTGGTCCATCTGAAACCCCTAACTGTGCAGGAGTATACAGTCAATGGGGCTGAGAAAGAAAGAAAGGGAGGGAGGGAGAAGGTATTGTGAGGGTGTAAAATGGGTAAAGAGGGGTGCATAAGGAAGAGAAGTATGGATGAACAGCAAAGGAAGAAGATAATAGAGGGGTGGAAGATTAATCTTTAGCAAAAAAACTGCCTTCCCTTCCCCCTGCACCATATTGTTAACAATTAGGAGAAGGCTGCATAGTCATCAAAGACCTCCAGCAGTCAGCGCTGAGCAGCCTGTTGGTTTCCTAAGAGGATGGGCAGCTCATGAAAATGGCCACAGGCTTATGTTAGTTAATCCTGCTCCATTCACCTCACAGGGAAAAGTTTATTGGACCAAACCAAAGTGCCCCCAGCCTCCATTTAATGGAATCCATTGATGACAAGATAGGTTTATTCTGACTGACCAATTCAAGTTAGTAAATATTTAATCAAGCAAATCCTCAGGAATGCGCTGTACAAAAAGTTGTGAGATAAGAAAGAGGAGTAAGTTTAAACCCAGTTGATACTTTATATTTGTGGTAGTTTTTTTCTAACTTTAGAGGTGAAATCTACAAACAGTAAATCGGATAACAGGCAGTTTAAAACAAAATGTGTTTTCTCACCGTGTGATAGCAGCTTTGGGCCCCCCGGATCTGCGTTGACGAGTTGCTGGGGTCTCTTCTGTTTCCGGCGTGACATGATTCACGGTGACTCAGACAGAAGGGGGGAGGTGGGGGGGCATCAGTCGGTGAAAATGCACCAGGCACGTTTTTTTTTATGCGCACTTGCACTGCGCTCATTCAAAAGTTCAAATGTGACACAATTCTGGGAATTTCCTGAGTAAAAATCCAGAAATTTGGGGAAAACGGTGAATAAAAGAAGCAGTGCTGGTAGCTCTCATGGAAGAAAGTTTCAAAATGGAAAACAAAAACAAACCAAAAAAAAGAGGTGGAAATCCGTCTGGCAGCAGCTCCGTGTCATATGTAACTGTGGTGTGTGTGGCTGTTTTCTAAAGTCCCTGCACACACACCCCCATCCCAAACCCCCCGCCCCAAAAAAACTTGTCCAATTTGTGCCCCTCCTCTCCCACTGCTGCTCCACTGCATGCACACACACACGCGCACACACACACCTACACACACAGAGAGAGAGAGAGAGAAAACCACTCCTTGTTCTATGATATTTGCATTTCAATGGCTTGTGACACACAACCTACCAACACCCCCTCCCCACACCCCCTCGCGCCAGTGTTATTTTTTCTAACAGAAGCTAAAACTTACAAATAAAAAAATGACAAGTCCATTTGACTTTCTAAAACAAATGTAAATAGACCCAAAATGGACTCTTCAAGTGAACTTTTTAGACAGACAAACAAGTTTGATTTCACAGGTAACTTGTCAGGTGAGTCTTGCATGTGGAACACACCTGTCCACTTCTCAATGTAAATCACACTCGGAGGGTATTAATTGCCTTGCAGGTGGCCTCTGTTAACAGAAGCGACAGATCAGCCCCCCCCCCCCCCCCCCCCCCCCCCCCCGGGTTGTCAGTGTGCCAGAAGACTGTACAGCCAATATTTCTGCCCTTTGATTTACACACAGCCAATTATCAGCAGCAGCGTGTGCGCGAGTGGGGCCAATTCACATGTATGCATGTAATTCATGTGTTATCACCAGGCGCATAATACATCAACCCCCCCCCCCCCCCCCCCCCCCCCCCCCCCCCAAATTGAGCATCTTACACTGGGGCTCTATTTAAAAAGAAGAGAATAGATGGGAATGATCTACAAAAGGCGAGCTGGACACAGTTGAGTGAGCATCTCCCCCCGACACACACACACACACCGGATCCACTGCAGAACGGCACAATGCCCCTCTTTCACCTCCCCCGCATTTACTCCTGTACCACGTGGATGATTGGATAAAAAGGGAAGGAAGGTGGGAGGTGGTGCCATGTTAAAGTAGGTGTCCAGTGTTATTACATGGATCTGTCAAGTCAGAGAGACACACAGTTCAAATCACAACACTTTTGGAAACATCTGGATTTTAAAAATCACTTGTGAAAATTATGCAATCAATTTATTTATGTATAAGGTGAACAAAAATCAAACAATTTTCATGTGACAGAAAAAAGCAGGACAAAACACAGTTTAGCTGAGTTAAACGATTTATGATACTAGTTTTTTTAACTGTATATTATAGCTGTATAACTGTATAGATCCAATTAACTGTGTCAGGTAACAGTAATTAAAACACATTTAGTCACATATTAATGATTTAATCATAGCATATTACTGCCATATAAACGTTTTTGCATTTTTTTGGAGCAGATCATAACGAGCCAATCAAATCACAGGAATGATTTAGCGTCACCAGGTGCCAACTGTTGAATCACGTGACGAACAGGTGAGCCGTTTGAAACCAAATTATTTTAGTGCTAAAGTATAATTTTAAAACGTTAAACCTATATATATATTAAATGTATTAAGTGAGTGTTGAATTTGCACCTTAGCCTGAATAAACCAGATTAAGTTCTCAGAAGTTTTTAGCTTGTTTGCTAATATTAGCATTTGATAATTTAAAATGTCGGCTAAATGTAAAAATGTGAACATTATACAGAACACATAACTTACAATCGAGTAGTTTATCTTTTAGTTTCTGTACTTTGAAACAGATTACAGTTTTTAGAAGCAAACAAAAAATATTTGGGCTAACAGTGATGTTAGCATTAGCAGCTAAAGGGCTGTTTCTTCAGTTATTTTGTTGAAAACTGTGATGAAACACGCAACACAGCAGTTTGGTGCATGAAATTGTGAAAACGTGGGATAACACTAAATAGAAATAATTAAAATTTGTTGTTGACTGTTAGCTTTCAGTTTGTTTCTAAAATATCACGTTTTAGTCAAATCAAACTTTTCAGTGTGTTGTTACAGAAGGGGTCAAAAATACTTTAAAAAAATATATTTTACATTAGAAACTGATTTTTTGTGTGAAATTTCATGAACATTTTATGTTGAAGCTTCTCCAGAGTAACAATAATGTGAATATTTTACAGAGTATTTGACTTATTAATCATTCCCTGTGTGCTTCACAGTTCCAGTCATGTCTGTGTGTGACGACACGCTGCTGTGTAACTACCCAAAGTGTCGAACCAAGCTGAGCGGTTTCGGGTGGGTCACGGCCTGCTCGCACGTTTTCTGTGATCAGCACGGGTCTGCTGAGTTCAGTCGCTCGCCCGCCATCTGCCCTGCCTGCTCCTCAGCGCTGTCCGGGAAGCTGGACATTGTGCGGACTGAGCTTTCGCCCTCTGAGGAGTACAAAGCCATGGTGCTGGCGGGCCTGAGACCGGATGTAGTTCTGGACATCAGTGCCCGAGCCCTGGCTTTCTGGAGTTATCAGGTCCAGTATCTCACTGTGTACGACTCACAGTCGCTGTACAATCTTCGTAAAAGCAAAACTTTAAACATGGTTTGTCCTTTTCTCTACAGGTCCATCAGGAACGTTTGTATCAAGAGTACAGCCTGTCTCGTGCCGACTCCCAGCTCAAGCAGATGGAAAAGGTTTTGACCCAACAGAACCAGAGCAGAGAGCTGGAGCTCACAGCAATGAGGGGCGAGATCACCTCTCTGAAGAAAGTGAGCTGGAGCTCTTTTCTAATGAGCTCAATTCTTATTACCGTTTCTTCCTCATGGATGTGAATTTTGTTGTTAAATGTTTGTGTTGAGGTGATGGAGGAGTATAAGAGGAAGTACAGCGAGGTGTCAGAGAGGCTGATGGAGAGGAACAGGCAGTACCAGAAGCTGCAGGGTCTGTACGACTCGCTGAGGCTGCGGAACATGGTGGTAGGTGCGGGGGACCGAGAGATGCAGCTGCCACCTGGACATCAGGTCCTAAACCCAGGTAACACCATCAGGTTGTTGTCTGGAAGCATTTACAAGCCCCTCCCCTTCCTCCTCAGTGGCTGGCTGCAAAATACCTTTAAAGTCCCGCCCCTTCCATGTGACTCATATCTAAAAAGTTGTTGACTTTTAATGACTTACATACTGCTGCTGTCTGTGTGTGGGAGAGTGGGCAGGACTTTCAGGCTCATGCAGACTCCGGTTCCAAAAATACAACATGGATGTGTCTGTCAGTTCCTTAAATGGATATCTGCCAAAAAAGAGCAGCACATGTTCAGGATGCAAGTGGAGCAGGTGTTGTCCCCTCCCCCACGTCTGCCCCTCATAGATATCTGGAAGAATCAGTTAACCGTTAGCTTGTTTTTACTGCTTTTAGACATAAAATATATTAATTATTTCTGTTTTTACATTTAAGGTTTGTTTTTATACTTTTCATCTGTGTTTATATTCATTTAAACCAAAAGTGCATGTTATCTATGAAATAAAAATCAGCTCAGTGTGTTTGAACTATCGTGGTGGTGAGCACAAACTACGCAGGTCCCAACAGCATCCATCTTTATATACAGTTTTGTATTTAACATTTTTTACAGTGTATGTGGTGTCCTCTGTTAAATATGATTTAATGTAAGTAGGATTTATTTATTTATTGTTACTTTCTTTAAATTAAAATTATATATCAAATGAAAAAAGGAATTCTGGATATCCAGGTTGATATAATGAGTTAGGAACAAAACACGTCACATCATTTGATAAAAATCATCAACCTACACAGACCGTCTGACAGGCTGGTCCAGTGTGTTAAAATGTCTTTGCAGGAACTCTAAATGGTTCTCAGTTTGTTCGGCCCTCATGTGACTGTATATTATCTAACAGCATCGGGGCTCCTTATGAGATGATGGACGGTGTCCTGAAGTATCTCCTCCCAGATCCTGACCTTGTCCAGATCACTGAGTTCTGGGACAGTCTGAGGTCCAACCTGGTGGCACTAGATTCATCTGAACATGATCATAATGTCCCTGAGATGTTCTGCTGGATTTAGATCAGATGAATGAGGAGGACAGTTAAAGGTATCAAGTCCTTCATCCTCCGGGCAGCATAACATTCACAGCTGCTTCTACAGACTCGTCCACATCTGTCACATCAGCTCAGACTGAACCTCCTCTCATCTGTAGAACCTCTGTAGAGTCCAGGTGTCTCCTGACCAGGTCAATGTCCCACAAGTTTAACCTGACTAGATATTCTGATTAACGGATGTTCCTTTAATGTTCTCAGCTGTGTATCTAGAACACTTGGTTTTAACTGATGGAGAATTTATAGTGAAGTCAACATGAGAAATATCGTTTAAACCTGAATGTTTTTCATGTTTTATCCACATTAATAAAAAGAATTAAACACAATAAGAAGTGGATTCTGTTCAGAACAATAAATTGTTTTTTTTTACTCCGTGTCAGCTCATCAGCAGACCCCATTCAGAAGCCCTCAGCTCCCGCCCTTCGACTCTGACAGGGATGGTCGTTTCTTCTCCTGCCTGGAGCTCGACAGACCCAAAACCTTCTTCCAGTTCCGCTCCCCGACCAGAGACAAGAACCAGAACGTCATCAAGAAGCACTGACATCAAATCTCTTCCTGTTGATTGAACTTCACCCAACACGTGTTCTTATAGTATTCTGTGTAGTAACTGTTGAAGTTAAAGACGTGCTTGTTTTTTTTTTTTTTTTTACAGGTTACAGTATCTGTCTCACAACATTCCTACAGATTGTAGTTTATCAGGAAAACATTGCAGCCTAAACAAAGACGAGGAGTCGCATGTCGAGGGTGAAAAAGTTGCATGTTTTACTAGATAAAGTGAGTTGAACTGAAACTCAAGACACTTAAAACATTTGTCTTTCAGTTTGTGTCTCTAAATAAAAGTTTTTCATGAGAATGGATGTTTTTTTAACTGAACTTATATAAACTGTAACCGCTGCTGGTTTTTTAATTGACGTTTTCTGTTGAGTAACGATTCACTGATGGTGAAATAATGGAGGAAGCTGAGGCCTAATAGCTTAATAATAGGGACGCTGTACAGACGGACGCGCTCTGCTCCTCACAAGTGGATCAATCTATTATTATTATTATTATATGGCATTAAAAGTTGAGCAATAAAAGTAGTTTCTCACCAGGCTGCAACTATTAGTGACTAATTAGACTGAAACCTGCAAGAAAATGTGCAATTTCTTATCAGGAATCTAATTATTTAAAGTGTAATTTAGTTAAAGTGTCTCAACTTTTTCATGATTTATCATCGTTTTCTTCGGGACACTCAGAATGACCGAGTCTGTTTTTAGTCTCAAGTCAGTCACGAGGAACTCTCGCAAGTCGTCTCCCGTTTCTTAAAGTCTGACTCACAAACTAAATCAAGAAGGTTCCGAGTGCCAAAATCTGAAAGAACTGTTTAGGAAACCTCCTCCTGAATGTTGTAAACTCAGTGAGATACAACTGTAAAATAACAATTTCTTCCCGTCTACGTCGATTCCTAGAGATTTTTTTTAAACTATTTTGTACCAAACAGAAGACTGAACAGATCCAGATGTGTGTTGTAAATATCTAACAAACAGCTGTTCTTCTTCCTGCAGCTCCTGAAAACATTGTGTCTAATTACACCTTGTTAACTGAAGCTGAAACTCCATGTTAAAAAAAAATCTTTACTTGTTTAAGAAATAACTCCAAAAATAAACAAAATTATATTACAAAATCATAAATAAAAACAGAGCATGTATTTACAAACAAAACCTAGAACAAGCAGGACCTCTGAGAACTTCCAAATAAATCCAACAGAAGGTTTGAAGTCCTTTTTTTTCGGGGATGTTGCTGTTTTATTCACTCTTTTGCTTGTAGCTGACGGAAACGGGAATCTGACTTTGGGCTTTTTGCGTCTTGCCGTTGACGATGAGCAGCAGGGGAGAGTCCACTCGTACGCTTTTGAAATCGAACGCCTGTCGTATGGAGACGTGGGAAAAACACAAAACAGTCAGTGACACGAACGTTACTGTGTAAAAACAAACAAAGAGCCGAGATACCGACCTTATCTTTGTGTGTGATACTGTGTCGCTTGACGTTGGGTTCAGGAATGACCACGGAGTCTCCGATCAGGACGCCCCAGCTGTCCGCCGTGTTGTACACCATCACCACTATGCACGTCTCCTCGCTGTCCACCATCCCGAACGTGCTGCACGACAAACACGCTGAATTTAGTGATTTAACTCCATCAAAGCTGGATGAAGCAGCCTGATGAGAACGACTTACAAGGCCATGCGACCCTCGGGGGCCAGGCTGAACACCACCTTCCCCAGGGCGGCCACCCCGGTCATGTGACCGTGCGTGAGGGAGGAAAGAGAGAGCGGTTCCAGGCTGCCGACACGGCCGGACGGAGAGCGAAACTGCGGAGAGGAGCAGGGACCCAGAGCTGACGTGTTGAGCTCTGACAGCATCATCTTCAGCCGGCGAGCTTTAACCTTCCCCTGGACGGAGACAAACAGAGTGAGGAGGAGACAACACCTCTCAGACCAGAGACATGGTCTTCAGGAGGACAAGAAGTTCCTGAGCGTTAGCAGGTTCTATGTGCAGCCAGATGTTGGAGCTCTTTTATCAGGTGGTGGTTTGGAAGTCTTTGTGTCCATAATGGATGATCCAGATCATCTTCTCTCGCTGGACAGACAACGGAGCATCTGTTCTAACGGCTACGTTGTCATAGCAACCGGTACGGGAGATCAGGTTTAAATCCAGACTCAGACAACATGTTAGAAAGAATCCGCCTCAGGAGGCGTGACGGGGCTACCGTGTATCGATCAGCTGCAGCTCGTCGGCAGGGTTACTTCCTGTTCGACGAGCGGAACGAGCCGCAGCTGTTTACACGAACTGATCCAACGAAAACCCTCATCAAACAAATTCAGAGTCTCTCTACAATCAAACGGCCGAGTTGCATTTTCCTACAAGGGTACCGGTACTTCTTCACATCCAAACGGAACCAGAACCGAGTGTTCTGCTGAACGGACACGATTGTTGTATTTTTATTAAATCTGATAAATTTTCATTTGAATTGGTTATTAATCATCATATGATGAGATTATTTTGGTGAAAAAGGCGTTTAAACATTGAATTCAGAGAACATAAAACATCACAAACTGCGTTTAAACAACACGTTTACTTCTGATTGGGAGCAGATTGATGAATGGGTTTTGTTTATCACTGATTATTCCTGACCTTTGACCTTATCTCAACATCAGACGTGCACCTGGGGACTCCTGGACTATAACAACATCCATAACATCAATAATAAATAATAAAGCTTCCCTCAGCTTTTAATCATTTTTATCTTTTAAATCAAATTTTTAGTCTTTATTTTTTATTTACAGGCTTTTGAATCTTGTTGTATTTTTATTTCTTGGTGCTACAAACAGACTTCCCAGGCTGGGAATAATAAAAGTCATTGATCTGTCTAGGATTGAAAGCTGCTCTCTGCTGCCACCGTGTGGTCAAAAACCACAAGTAAACACTCTAAAACCTCCCAAATGGGAGATAAGTGCTTTCAGAATCCTCATATTTGTATCATAAGAGTGAAAAAATACTGTGATAATAATATTTAACAATCATTAATAACAATTAAATGTAAAATATCTTCTGTTACTGCTAAACTACCTTGTTCTGAATGAGTTCGGACACTTTCTCCAGATACTCCAGCAGTTGCTTCTCTCTCTCCAGAGGCTCCGCCCAGTTCGGGTCCAACGCCGCCGCCCGACTGTAGCCGCCGAGCGCGCACCCGAACATCTCCTCGTACTGGAAGAGGGTGGCTCTGTTGAAATGCAGCTCCGGGATGCAGGGGGCGATTTTATCTGCCTTCTCCTGCAGAGGATGCACAATATGAGAACAATACAAAGTCCACGTGTACATACGTGATCTACAGAGCGTGCACGTGTACTCACAGACTCTGCATAGGCATTTAAAGCTTGTTGTGAGAACTGCTGTCTCTGCCCGCAGCTGAAAAACATGGACAAATAGGCGTTTCCCAGGATGTCTGTGAAAACGGAAAACATTGTTTTTAAAATCACACGACGGACTGAAACGCTGCACGTCGTCACTGAGACGATGATGTGAAGGAGTGACAGTCCGGACAATCTGCCAAAGCAGATCGGATCACCGATAGAATTCAATTCAATCTGATTTAAAACTGAACAAACGTGTTCAGAAAAACAGATTTTTCTTTTCGGGTTGTTTGTTTACATCCAGAAATACAATCGTCTGACCGTTCTTTTCCACTGGACGCGATAGCGGCGCGTTATGTCAGTGAAGCATAATACATAAGCATAATAATAAGTCGATGGGGACGTTTCCACCAGGTGCGAAGCAGCGCGAATCGGATGCGTCTCAGAAGCGTAGTGTAAGTACTATACTACGCGTCAAGTTCAGCAGTTTAGTTTCGACCAAACAGGAAATATGGAATCCGTGAAAAGTAAAACACCCGGAAGTTTTAAAATAAAGGCCACGTGATTTCTGTTTGCTTGACTACGGAAAAATACATCACCTGTGACGGGTTTGAAGTCTTTAGGTGGTGTGTTGTTGAGTGTACTGAGGAAATCACGTGTGATTTCGCAATTCTCCCGTGATTTTGTGAGACCCCTGGTAGGGCTGGGCGATATACTGGTTTGCACAGAAAACCAATGTTTATTTTGGTTGTGATATGAATTTATCACATAACGCTATGCCAAGTCAACGCCCGGAACATTGGCAGAGGGAACATATTTCTGTGAGGACCGATTTCAGCGCTACACGCTAAGCTAACACATGAGAAATAAAGTTTTGAATGAAGAATTGCTGCTTGTGGAGGCTGTAATAGCAATACACATATTACTGACCCAGAACAACCAAAAAGAGGAACCACATCTGTCGGACTTGGACCACAACTAGCATTTGCCGTAGCCGGCGGCAGTAATACTAGCAACTTAACCTAATTACTGCCCCCTATTGGTGAACATATTTTGAAGAAGCTGTGCAACAAAAACACGGTACTGTGCCTATGACAATAAAACTTATTATTTAAAGCCAATCTAATGCAGTAATTGTTTACTTATTAGAAGATAACGAGGGTAACATTGGTCATAAAAAAATACCAGCAAATAACGTTAAACTGACATAATTTAGAAAAAAACTGGAATATGAAAGTTTTGCCATACTGCCCAGCCAAACCAGCTGGATGGAACGTTTTCAAGAGTGATACATGTCTTTATAAAATACTGTGATAAAACCATAAAACTTTTTCAACTGTAGAAAAAGAAAATATTTTTGTCACAGTGACGACTCGTCAAGTTCAACATTAATATCTCTGGAAAACTGGACTTTCTCTTAATTCCTCAAAACTACAGCTGCGCAATATAATGAGCAGGTATCGTCACTGTGACATCAGTAAGAATCAGAATCACTAAAGACTTATTCAAATGTGAAATTATAGACCTTTTTGTTCCAAGTTAGGAACGTTCATGGTCTGCGTGGACAGCTGGACTGTCTCTTACAATCTTAATACTTCTGCAGTACAAAATATAGAAGATTATCGCTATAGCAACATTAATACATCTCAGAATCAGGAAGGACGTCTCAGACTGTTGAGTTTAAAGCACGACTGAATCTGAAACGTTACAAACGCCCCCTAGAGGTCGAATGCAATATATGTTTTAAGTCCCGCCTCCTGCATGTAAACAAATGGGATCTTTTCCTAAATAAAGATTTTAAATACACTGATTTGTTTACTTCTTATCTCGCTGCAACATGTTCAAACTTTTCTTTTTCCTGTTAAGTTTGGTTGGAAATAGTTAATTGCTGCTTTAAAAAAAACAACCATATGAATGAGTGGGCGGGGCTTTCCGCTCTACATTTCTAGAGTGCAAACTCAGATTTAGAAGACGGCAGCGACGTTAAACAGGATATTTTGGAATCATTTTGTATAATCATGTTGCTTGTGCATGTTGCTGTTCTCCACTCACACCATGAAGTTCCATCCCCGACGTCCAGCTGGACAGCCTGCCGGGCCATGTTCACGCTCTCCAGCACCTGTTTGCTGTACTCGTTGCCATTAGCCGCAGGCAGCTGCCTCAACACCATTGAAATGCTGCGTAGAGACACTTTATTCTTGTTCTATAAAAGACAGATAGGAGAGGAGATAATAAGTAAAAAGGATAAAACATCCACTGCTCCTTTTTTAACCACCGCACCTGTTGCAAGGCACCCGTAAAGCAGTTTTTAGCACCGATCAGGTCTCCTTTTTTCCAGTACTGCTCCCCCAGAGTGTTCCAGGCCTCTACCAGGCCGGGCTCCAGCTTCACAGCACGGGAGAGACACTCCTCTGCTACAGCGCTGAAGTCCGGACTCACGTTCAGACACCGGCCCTTCTGCAGCAAGAACTCGGCTTTGTGTTTGAAGATCTCTGTTGGAGAAACCAAAGATCCGAATCAGATCCTGTAAATCAAAAACTTCTTGTGTGTTTTGGATCGAGCAGCACTCACCTTCTTTCTCTTGCAGCATCTTCAGAGTGTGTTCCATCTTCTGTGCCACGTCGCCTTGTTTCCGTGCTGCTTCCTCCACACTATGAGTCTCAAAGTAACAATCTCTGAAGGTATAGAGTTCATCCACAAGCTCCTGCGCGGGGAAATGAATATCAGTTATCAGTCAGTTATAATTGACAATAACATATATTAACTCATTCAGTGCCATAGACGTCTTGACGTCTCTACAGCTTTTATTTAAATCCCACAAAGTATTGTAATGTAAAACCATCAGAGGGTCCAGTGTGTCTAATATGAAGCTGACCACGTTTTTCGGTTAGCATCCACTTAGACAAGTTTCAAAACAGTATTTAGAAGTTATTTAGTACTGCTTTAAAACAAAACAAGCACCCCCTAGTGGCTGCTTCCAGAATCAAGTTTAGGCCCCGCCCCCACCATGCTAACGAATGGGACATTCTGCTGCCAAAAAGAAAAAAAAACAAAGCTTTCGGTGGCTTACCTTGCCACTGGGAGTTCAAATATGTCTTTAAATAAGTTCAGTGATTAATAGTTATTTTACGCTTTAAAATAAAACGCAGTGACTGTCAGCAGGTGAGTAGGCGGGGCCAGGTGTGTCAAAATACAACATGCAGCACCTTTAAACAGGATTTCATGGTTTTACTTTAGACAGTAGACACAGGTCCAAAACACATCCTGAATCATCTTGGCATGTATCAATACTTCCAAGCAGCCAAACTTTCTTGATTTCTATAATGATCCTCATCAGTTCTACAGAGTTTCTGAAGATCTTTTACAGTTGTTGGGTTTTTTTTTACTTTAACTCCTTGTTTCACACGTTCTGTCCAGTGTAACAATATTTTTTGATCAATGTCTTTTTTAGGCTGTTTAATTTTCACTTACTTGATGCAACCATTAAAAAAGCACCAAATTTCAAGAATTTAAGGTGCAAGAACCAGAAGATGAAACATGAAACGAGCTTCGGAGAACAAATGGTTCGGAATATTTATGGATTCAACAAACTGCTTCAGACGCACAAACGCCTGAGACAGTCAGTGAATCACCTGGGTGATTCATAACCTCTTACTTTTATAATCTGCAGGTCGTTTTTGTCTTTTACAGCCTCTCCACCGTCTTCTTTCTCCGCCATCTTTTAGCTAAAAAATCAAACCAGAAAAACAAGCGAAATCTTATCAAATGTTTTAAAAAACTGTTAAATGTACATCTATAATGTCCGAATATGGACAGAGACTGACATTAATCTTTACAGAGAACTGCGAACGTGATTGGTTTTAACACAAAGAAGAGAAAAAATATTTTTTTTTATTTCAGCGACACCGGAAGCCGCGTTAGTCCGTCCTGATAATAAATCCGACAATAAATTATTTGATATTTTGTTTTATACAAAAGGTAAACTTTTAATATTGATTATTATGATGCGATTCCATTCAGTAATTGTTTTTTTAAGTAATACGTTGCAATAGTTATCGAAAAAACAACTTTTTTTAAATAACGGAACGTTTAATTTTACCCTCACAGTTCCAGCGGTTTCTCCCCGCGTGCACCGTCATACACTCGGAGCGCGGATCTTTTCCAGGCGGTTTCATTGAAGCTCCTTGTTACGAGTCTGTGTGTTTGCGTTGCAGTGCTGGTCCAGCTCGTCATGTCGGATACATGGAGCAACATCCAGGCGCACAAGAAGCAGCTGGACTCCCTGCGGGAGAGACTGCTGCGGAGGCGCAAAGACCCGGCGCAGCTGACCGCGTCGGGTACGTAAACAGGCCGGAGAGAGAAAGCTGGAGGGCTGGGGAGGCAGAACCTGCGCTGGTGGTTCTGGTTTCACTAGCTGTTTTTACCTATTAGTGCTAATTAAGTCATAAAATAATACAGGAGATTAATTTGTTGTTTTTAGCATATTTAATTTGTAGATTTTCTTAAGTTTGGTAACGAGAGTACATTTAAAAATAGCAAGCTATGTTAATGTTGGGTTAATGTAGAGCATCACTGTCATAAAATAGAACATTAAATACTCTAGTTGCAGGGCTACACACTGGTGCAGTGGGTAACAGTGTAGCCCTGTGATGGACTGATGACCTGTCCAGGTTTGACCCCGCCTCTAACCCCAATGATAGCCAGCTCCCTGTGACCCTGAACAGGAACAAGCAGGTTTAGATACTGACTGACTCTAGTTGGCGTTCTTGTATGAAAGAGTTTAAGAAAATATCTGTTAAAACATATACAGTCTCAAGTTTTTTTTTATCCAATTCTATCAGAATAGTTTGAAATATTATCAAATTATTGTCAGTGATTTGACCTTGAATGATCTCTATGTTGTGAAATCATCACCCCTCCATAAGCGTGTCCTTAAACCACATCTTTATGTCTGTGCTGGAATGTTTTCCCATATTTCCTCTGACCTGATCTCATTATTTCCGTTGGATTCTTAGATGGCGGAGGCAGCGCTGACGGTTCTACAGCTAGGAGTGACAGTCCAGCTCCGCCGGCTCCAGTCGCTGCCCAGGAAGAGACGGAAAAACCACCAGACCCCGAACTAGAGAGGAGGCTGTTGGCATATCTGTCCGATCTGAGTCTGTCACTGCCGACGGACTCTCTCGCCATCACGAATCAGCTCAACAGCGTGAGTTTGTCTCCCGCCGAACGTGGGGCAGTCTAATTGGTTGTTTTTCTGATTTAGTCTCTCCTTGTGTTTGTTTCTTGACGCAGTCCGAAGGCGCTGTTGGTCACGGATGCATCCAGAGTTTGTTGCTCAAATTCTCTGCTCAGGAGCTCATCGAGGTCCGACAGCCAACCTCGGTCTGTTCGTCCTCTCCCACTTCCTGTACAGTGGTCGTAGCCGTGGATCACACCAAACTGTGGGCTATGATCGGGTCTGTAGCTGGAGCCCAGAGGACGGGAGTCAAGAGGAAAGCTGAAGAGCAGAAGAACTTCTCTCCGTCTCTTCAGAGTGCAGCCTCTCCTCCACAGTTGTCGTCCACTTCCTCCTTGACTCCTGCCTCTTCGTCTCAGCTGGCGGGGTCGTCGTCTTCAGGTGGCGGAGCTGAGAAGAAGGGCCGCAGCAGTAAAAGCCAGTCGTCTCATTTGGACATGGAGATCGAAAGCCTGCTGAACCAGCAGTCCACCAAGGAGCAGCAGAGCAAGAAGGTCAGCAGAGACTTCAGCAGTCTGGATGAGGGATCTCAGATGCAGCATCGCGTCAGTGTTTTTGTTTTTTATTAAACTTCCAGGTGAGTCAGGAGATTCTGGAGCTGCTGAACACCAGCACGGCCAAGGAGCAGTCCATCGTGGAGAAGTTCCGCTCTCGCGGTCGAGCGCAGGTCCAGGAATTCTGCGATCACGGGACTAAAGAGGAGTGCGTGCGCTCCGGAGACACACCGCAGCCGTGCACTAAGCTGCACTTTCGGTAAGCGCTCGTCACGTTAACGGCTTCTTGCTCTTGATGTCAGACACTTAGTTTTCTGTTATAATACACCGGCTGGTGAAACAGACTCCCAACAGATTTCATACTTTAATCTGCATGTTTAGATTGTTGAATTAAATATTACCACTAAGAGTCACTAGGTGGCAGTAAAGTCTCAGTTTAACTCAGTTTATTTCAGGCTGAGATTTGAAAATTGGTGTGAAACTCTAAATCTCATCATTAATAATCCAGATTTCTCATGTCCTCTCTGTTATAATAAATATAAATAATAAAACTTTATTTATATAGCACCTTTCACAGATAAAATCACAAAGTGCTTCACAATTAATTCAATAAAACAGCATAAACAGTAAAAAGATAAAAAGAATAATAATCACACCAAAAGTCAGTCAACCAAAAGCTCGCCCAAATAAAAGTGTCTTCAGCTGCCTTTTAAAAGAATCAACAGTGTCAGCCTCACGAAGGGGCAAAGGTAGGGCATTCCACAGATTTGGAGCCACGGCCTGAAAGGATCGATCTCCTCTGGTTTTAAAGCGAGTTTTTGGAACCATGAGGAGGTTCTGGTCTGAGGATCGGAGCGAGCGACCAGATATGTACGAGTGAAGGAGATCACAAATATATTTTGGAGCCTGCCCATGCAAGGCTCTGAAGGTCAAAACGAGAAGTTTAGAATCAATTCGAAATTTAATGGGAAGCCAGTGCAGAGAAGACAACACTGGCGTGATATGTGACCACCTGCTGGACCCGGTTAAAAGTCTTACAGCAGCATTTTGGACTCGCTGAAGACGATCAATAGCATTTTTGTTAAGACATGTAAAAAGAGAATTACAATAATCTAAACGAGAAGAAATAAAAGCATGAATCACCAACTCCAAGTCAGTGTTAGATAAAAGTGTCTTCAATTTCGCAATATTTCTTAGATGATAAAAACAATTTTTGACCAACTAACTGTTGGTCAAAAACTCAACTGTTACTAGTTCTCACTTATTTTTAAAATGAAAATATTTGATCACCAACGATGAAGATGTTAAAAAATAACAACATCCTACATGAAAACCTGAACATCTACAGAAAATAACATTTAGGTGAAGATTTATTCACACAGTCACTCTTTAGCCCCAGAAATCCATCTGAGAGACACCAGACATATATTTTTATTTTTTTTAGCTACAAAATTGATTTTATCCTTGAATGTTTTTATTGTACGTTTGTTTAAAAACTGGGCAGCAACCTTTCCTCCCACCTGTTTTCACCCCATCGTTATGGTTTCAGCACACGACTGATCGAGGGGTTGAGAGTAGCGTCTCTTGCTGGGGTGTAGTGATGCTGTGCTGGATGCCCCGCTGCATCCTGGGAGTTGTAGTTTTACCAGTTTGCTCATCACACAGGTTTTAAAACATGAAGAAACACTATTTCCGCTTCGCTTTTCACCACCTCTAACATCTTTAACATGGCGGCTACCTAGCTACGTATGTCTGTCATAATCCCTGGGTGCACATATTTTTGACGTGTTTTAATCTGCTGATTTTAGGATTTTAGAAATTTATTTGTGATTTTTTTCTCTGGCTGTTAAGAGCTCTTTTATCGGGCTAAATTTTTACCATTTTACTGTCTTACTTTTTTATACTTTTATGCTTTTTGTGGTTTATTTCTATTGTTCAACAGTTTGCCTGACTGTATCGGTCATATTTTAAAGTGCGTTGTAAATAAACATGACATGACAAATAAGATGCGGGTGGATCGGGCAGTAAAAAGATGCTGTCCTTCGAAAAAAAAAAAACCCTTTAAACCCAAGTGTTGGATAATAATAAAACAATTACATTATTTTTAATTAAATAAATGAAAGTTCTCAGCAGTTTTGTTTAACTCTTACACTTGTGGACGCGAGTGCAGCAGGTTTTTTGAGAATTGTACTGATCCTGTTTGATAATCTCAGAAACGCAGTATTAAGTATGATGCGTTCGGCGTGAAAGGGTTAATAAGGACATTGTGAAACATGCTAAAAAGGAAGAGATAATTCAATAAAATCTGACAGTTTAACGAGGACGCCTTTGATTTTCTCTGTTAACAAAAAGAAAACTCAGATTTGGACGTTCTTTAGTTGATCAGTAGAACCTAACATTTGTCCTTCAGACGCATCATCAACAAGCACACGGACGAGAGCCTCGGCGACTGCTCCTTCCTCAACACGTGTTTCCACATGGACACCTGTAAGTACGTGCACTACGAGATCGACAGCCCCCCGGAGGCCGAGAGCAGCCTGCTGGGGCCCCAGGCGGGGACTGCAGAGATCGGCCTCCACGCTGCCGACACAGACAGCAACGTGGGAAAACTCTTCCCTTCGCAGGTCGGGACGAAAGACGACGTCAGACACATTAAAACAAGTTGCATTCTAGGATTTTTGCTTTTTTTTTAAAAATAAAATTTATTGATTGTCTGCTTCGATTCTCAGTGGATCTGCTGTGATATTCGCTACTTGGACATGTCCATCTTGGGGAAGTTTGCAGTAGTGATGGCCGACCCTCCCTGGGACATTCACATGGAGTTGCCTTACGGTACTCTGACCGACGACGAGATGAGGAAACTTAGCATCCCCGCTCTACAGGATGATGGCTTCCTCTTCCTCTGGGTCACTGGAAGGTAAATGTAACAAGTCCTTTGTCGTTTCTCAGTATGTGTATGTGGACTTGTTTACTCGCGTACTTAAGAAACGTCATCAACGGTAGACCAAGTACTGTTTCAATTCTAAGTACACATCAAGGCAAGTACACTCAGCTTTCCCAGAAGTGTTCTTGCACCGCGCATTTTATCAAGGATGCAACAAAGCATGCTTCTCCAGACTTGGACCAGTAACGTATCCCATAATGCATTGCGGCGAAAACCATTTTACCTAACAAAAAAAAGTTTTACGTATTTTCTTTTTCATTTCTTTCACTTGCATGCTAACATGGGACATTCATTGGCGTGTTTCATGTAGATTTTGAAACCGTAGCGTAAAGCAACATTTGTTGCCATGACAACGCAGTACGGTTCTGTTCCAAATGCCGTCCTTGGACTCCCGTACCCGGTAGAACAGATTATCTTGTGTACTTTCCGAGAACGTACTTGTCAAGTACGCAAGAATGTACTTGTGTACTCCAGTATTGAGAAATGGCCTTTAAGTCTGTCGACGTTTTAAATTCAACTGTCAGGACGCCATCGAATGAAACGTAACTTGACGTGATCAGTCAGCTGTTACGGGAGCCCGGATGTCCAAGAAGGGAGGGAGAGCATGTAAAGATCTGGATTTTTTCCAGGAGTGTTGAAACAGTGTCAAAAGATTACTGGCACATCGTGGAGCGACCAGCTGATGGGGGTTGTAATCGAAAATAATGGAGGCGTGTTTTTTTTGATGTGCGTTCAGACGCCATCAGCGTGTTTTGCCCTCATTAAGCTTTTCCTTGTTTTGAGGATGCGCCGCTTGTTATGCAGGCGGCTGGAATTCCCCAACGGGTTTAACCAGTAACCAACATAAAAACAACCTGACATAAATAAATAAATACACAGACTCCAGCTCAGACAACATGGCAGGGCCTGTAAACTGGATATCACACAAATCTTTACTTACAGTCTGTGGCTCAGATAAGTTTAGTTTGTTTTGGGTTTTTTTGGTCTGGATTGATAAGCGCTCTCCTGATTGTCTCCCAGGGCCATGGAACTGGGCAGAGAATGTCTCAGCCTGTGGGGGTAAGTTTCCTTTTCCACAAACATAAACCATCCCGTTGTTGCTTCCTCATTCTTACATCATTGCCTCTTTCAGTTATGAGCGTGTCGATGAAATCATTTGGGTGAAAACCAACCAGCTTCAGAGAATCATCCGCACCGGCCGGACAGGCCACTGGCTGAACCACGGAAAGGAGCACTGCCTGGTACGTTCTCTCAATTGTCCCCCTTAAGGACGCAGATTCATACCGATGTAAAACTTCCTGTGTTTGTCTTCAGGTGGGCGTGAAAGGAAACACGCAGGGGTTCAACCGAGGCTTGGACTGCGACGTCATCGTGGCAGAAGTAGAGTTTTAATTTATCCATACCTTTTTACATAAACGTTAGCGTTATTGACGAGGTGTGTGTGTCTAAGGATGATTGTTAATAACTGAAGTCTGCCCTATTCAAGATGGCCGCCACAGTCTGTGCTAACAAATAGCATGAGATCTTGTGTATTGAGTGTGAATAATGTCATTTTTAAGATTTAATCAAACTGGTTGGTGTGAAAGGAGGCAATTGAGGAAACCTTGAAGGAAGTCCTTTAATTCAAAAAGTTTTCAACCTTTAAATGTCTCCTGTTTGCTTCAGGTCCGCTCCACCAGTCACAAGCCAGACGAGATCTACGGCATGATCGAGCGGCTGTCACCTGGAACCAGGAAGATCGAGCTCTTCGGTCGACCCCACAATGTCCAACCCAACTGGTAACACTCCTTAATGTAAAAACAGCTTTAAAACTTCTGGACATGTTTTTGTGAAACATAATATTTTTTTGGGGGGTGATCTCTCATCCAGGATAACACTCGGTAACCAGCTGGATGGGATCCATCTCCTGGATCCGGAGGTAGTGGCTCGGTTTAAGGAACGTTACCCAGACGGAGTCATCTCCAAACCTTAAGACACATGGTGATGACGTCACATCAAGTTTCTTTTCTGGACTTATTTTATACCTGTAAATATTATTTTTTAAATAAATATTTTGAACAAAACTAATTGTCTTTGAGATTTTTTTTTTCGCTAATAATGAACAAAATGTTGATGGTTTCTGTGTATTTTTGTTAATTCTAAAGCAACAATCACATATAATCATTGAAAACTTTCATTCTCATTTAACAGCACTTTTTTTCTACATGTATATTAGTGTGAGTTCATGTAGGTGAGTACGTCCAATCAAATCCACAACAAACACCTTCATCTATAAAATGTTAACAGATTTATTAAATACAGTAAAGTTATGTGGCTCAGTTTAATTCACCCTTTCAAAATAAGATTAATCTATAAAACCAGTCTGCCTGTGTTTAACATACAGAGCATCTTATGTCACTTCACAGATTTATAAAGAAGCACTTTTTTAGTAATTCCGTATTAGTATCAGGTTTTGAAACCAATGCAGGATATATAATTAAATGTTAGTTCTGTTTCAGATTTGGAAAGAAATACTGAAGTTTATCTTATGTGTTAGTGTTAGAAATTTTAAATTTCTGTTTAACAGGAATTATTTTTATCACAATTTAGTAAAAAAATGTAGAAAATGAAGAAAAACTAAAATAAAACTAATGCACTTGGTGGTGAATGCTGTAAACATTTTTTTCTTGTCATCAGTCTGTACAGTTTATTCACCAAGTATCTCTCAGTCTCTTTTCCGTTGTTGAACCTGATAAAACGAGAGTTCTGTCTGGAGAAATCCGGTCCACTAAACTCAGTTGGAACCCCTTCCTGTCTTGAAGGCTTGTGGATGTGTAACACAGCTGGTTTAGCACCTCTGCAGCTGTGCGTGTTGCTCAGTAGGTGGCGTCCACTGCGTTGATGTTGCTGTCCAGCTGGTGTCTGAATGACAGCCTGGCCTTGGTGGAGAAATAGATCTGAGACCCCCGGCTGAGGCTTCCAGCTCCATCGCTGTCGCTGCCCCATGACGTGGTGGAGGACAGACGTGGCTTCATCTCCTCTACTGGAACTAATTGGGAATATACAGACTGTTAAACTCCACCAGATAAAAACAAACCCATCCATATTTAGCTATCTTAAAAAGCCTGAATAACTCAATCTCCACCTGCTGCTGGCGGGCACTGCCGGCTCTTGCAGCGCTCTTTACAGCGTCTGTAGAAAGGAAAACACTGCAGCATCTTCACACCCATGACAGAGCAGTCTGAGAACAAAGAGAATGAAGAAACATGATTATTAAAGTACATAAAAAAGGTTATGAACAGTTAATATATTGTTTATAGAACTTTAAACAACTCTAATTTGGTGAAACGTTGACTAGTTAGCAGCTAGTCTGAATGCAGCCAAGAAGAAAGTGGATTGTTGTTTCTTAAAATATCTCAAAAATACTTTTTAACAAACCTTTACACTGACATAAATTTAGAATTTCACAGTAATTTATACATAATTCCATGTTTGTTGGTTTTTTTGCAGCAGAAAATTAGCTTCAGAGCTAGCTAGACCTTGCACTTCCTGTTCCGGTAACAATTCTGGTTTTTTGTAACATTTCAAGCCATGTAAAGATTTATAAAATAAGATTTTCAGAAATTTTGGAGATTAAAGTTGTTTAAATGTGGCAATCGAATTTGTAACCACTCCCTCCATGCAGTTAGCATTAGCTCATCTGTACAATCAGAACTAATGTCTATTTCTCCAAACTGAGGTTGTTCACAGCGCCATCTGCTAAGCTAAGATATGAAATGTTCATAACTTTTCCACAGAAAACCACTCCACAAGATCTAAACTGGTTCTCTACAGTTAATTTTTTTTTCCATTCTGAGTTTGAGCCTGTTTATGACTGCAGGTTACAGTTAAATGGATTTATGATGCAGCACTTCAGCGCCTTGACAGCTTAATGTAACACGACGGTATCAGTGAATGGCGCTGTGGCCCGGCAACCACTCACTCAAGTGTTTACAGTGTCTTTGTTGCCGTCATCTTTTCTAAGCCTAAAGAAGGACGTCAGTGCACTAATGCAGGCCAAGGAAAGGATAAAGTCTCGTCAAACAATCAGGAGAGGCAGGACACTAACATACTGACTGCTCCAATCAGAACAAAAGACTGTTTTTCTATTTCAACCATGTGTTCTTCACATTGTTTTTATAACAATATGTTTATGAAATCATCCTATTTTCAGTTTCTGTGTTTCAGATCTGGATAAGTTTTATTAATGTAACATTTCCATTAGGACTATGAGTCTGACAAAAGGGGAACAAGTCAGCACAGAGCTAATTTGAAAGGAAAAAGAGCTTTTAGTTGGATCTAATCAGGTTAAGAAATGGGTCGTATAAAATGGAGCTCAGGCGGCTGATGGGTCTTAGCAGTTTCTCCTGAAATTCCACTGCGGAGTCCTGAGAAAGCGTGCATAACACTGTCAATTCTCTTTTAATAAATCACTATTGAGTGTCACATGATAGCTGATTAGTAGCTTCAGTTTACTGAGCAGCAATTAATGCAATAAAGATATTATGTGTAATAGTTTTCCATTATGAACACTAAAGTATGTTTTAGGGTGTTTGATAAGAACATGATAAAGCTGATGACTTGATTGCGTACGTTGTTTATACTGAATCTATCACACCATGTTACAATCCAGGGTCAGAACTCATAAAGTCTAGTTTGACCCATTTTTAAAAATGTTCCAAGGTCATTTCTGCTTTTTCTGTTGTTTTTGTAGCAAGTAAGTAAAAGTTCTAAAAATCTATCTATCTATCTATCTATCTATCTATCTATCTATCTATCTATCTATCTATCTATCTATCTATCTATCTATCTATCTATCTATCTATCTATCTATCTATCTATCTATCTATCTATCTATCTATCTATCTATCTATCTATCTATCTATCTATCTATCGTCAGTGTTGGGATCACAAAAAACTAAGAAATTGGGGGCTGCAGCCCCTTGTGGTGATTGAAGGACATTGCAACTTAACTCAACAGTAACTTTACACAAGCAACAACAAAATCTATCTTAATTCATCATAACGATATCGTTATCAGCTGTAGAGCCATAAAAGAGGATGGCAGTAATAAGATTACAGCAATAACAGAGTCCCTGTTTGTCCCTGTTTCATACAAGCTAGCATTAGCTAGCTAGCATTACTTTTTCTTCTTGACATTATTTGGTCAGATATTTATCATAGGGTGTTTTTAGTTTTAATGTTGTTGTTGCTGAGATTGTTGCTTTAAAGCAGGCAGTTAACTGTGACCCCGATAAAGCTCCTTTACAAATGAATAATATTTGCTTGGTATGACTGTGCAAAGCGCAAAGCAACGCTAGCTGGCATTGTTTTTAATGTATTTGTACTGCAGAACCTCATGATAAGGGGTTTGTTTTAGAAACAACTGCAGAACCAGGATGAAGAGCAAGAAGAACCCAACCTGGAACATTCAGAGAGTTTCACACATCTATGCTCATGTCAACCAGCTGGAGAGATCAGTACAGCAACAAAAAAATCTTTTTCATTAATCATGTTTTCCATTCACTTTTTTTATATTTGATTTTTGTTAGATTTTTAACATTGTTTCCAAAACTTCTGCAGTTGATTCTAACTCTTCCTGCAGCTCTCTGTGAAATTACATCCCCCTTCTGTGCTGTTCTGATGGGAAAACCCTCGGAGGGTTTGTGTTAATCCCTCGAGCCTCATTGTTCTGAAACCGAGGGGAGTGGGAGTTATTGTCAGATATCTGATGACAGATTGTAAACTGGGATTGCAACATAAAGAAGGGCAGTGTTGAGTTTGTTTACTTTTCCTCCATGTTTGACCCAGTGAAGCAGTTTCATGTGAGACGTGACAGCTCTCACATGCACCCAAACCGCTGCTGCTGCACATTGCAGACATGTCAGGGGAGGACAAATGCGTCCACCGAGGGGGGGGGGGGTCGGTCCAAAACCTCAACAAGCTGCAGTTAAAAAGCTCTCATTCAGTCCTCAATTTCCTTCCATTTAATGTCCCTCTTTCTGTTTCACTCAGGTGTGGCTCTGAAACTCTATATCCTGCTTACAGACAGTCAATCCATTATGTTCAGCTCAATTTAGAGCTCCTGATTACAACATGGCACGGATTGTAGAGGAGAGAAGCAGGAACAGAGACTCGAGGGGGGGTGGAGGGGGTCTGGCTGCTCGCAGCAGGTCGAGAGTCTGGAGGAGAAAAACAACCTCCCATGACAAACGAGAGGAGAAAACAGGAATGTCATGGAGGAGAAAGACTGAATAATAATAATGAGACAGGACGGTGGAGAGCAGAAACTGTTATTTAAAACTGTAATTAATCAAAGTTTGAATTGCAGTGACAGAAGTGGTTTTACTAGTTCAATCAGTGAGAGCAACGTCTGCTGGTGGCTCGATTATCTAACCTGTGCCTGTCGGGTTTTCATGTTTCTGCATGTGTGCAGTTTGAGAGTGGAGCACATCAGTTACACTTCAAATTAAATAAATAAATGCAACACAGTCCTTTTTTTTTGTAGATTGATATTACGGTACCTCAGATCTCTGTATTCCTGCTCAGTCTGGAGCTTTTTAGGAAACTCAAATTAAAAGTCACTGTCTCGTCAGGTGGATGATGAGACCATTAAACTGATTCTAAGAGCTACAGTAAGTTAAAGTAGAGCATTTTCTTTTGCAAAGTGAAGACTTTAATGTATGAATTATGCATATAGAAGACCATATCTGCACTTTTGTATTTTTTCTCCCCAGTTTTATTCTTTGTTGTTGTATTTTCTGCTTTGCTTCATTTCTTGATTTGATGTACAACACCTTGGTCAGCTGTCATGCTGTATGTTAAAGTACTCTATAAATAAACTTGACTTGTCTCTAATTAACTCTATATTTTTTATTTTGCTGCAAAAAGACAGGAAACTAACCAAACTTATTTCATTGAATGATTTTAAACCCAGGCTAAAAGCGTTTGAGGAAAACTGTATGGATTTGTAACAGTTTTTTTGAAATTATATCTCATTTTAATTGTTGGTTTTAGTAGTTTAAACTATTTGCTTGTATTTTATATTTTAATAAACTGTATGTATTTTAACTGTTAATCAGTATAATTGAAACATTTTGATGCCTATTGTTCAGGACTCCCTTGAAAAAGGGGTTTTTAATCTCAATGGGACTTGCTGGTAAAATAAAGTTTAAATAAAAACTCTATAATGCTAAATATATTCAATTTTTATCAATTTAATGACATGATCAGGACTTTTAGCAAAAAAAAAAAACTTGCTGTTTTGAATCCTAAGCACATCTTCTGCCGTCTTGTGGAGGATCTGAATCTGCGTGGAAAGTGCCAATTTTTTTATTATTATATTTGAAAACTGCGACACTTGTCCTGATTAAGATTTTACTTTTCTTTAAACAAATCTGAGTCATTTAAGATTAAATACCTGCCAATATCAGTCCGATACTTGCATTGTGTTGCTTAGCCGTGTTAGCTTGATGAACTTAGCTGAGCCTTTCAGTCTGAATGTAGCTCTATCAGTAACTGCACAGTAAATACTCAAATCACAAATGTTTTATCTGAAGTTCTCTTATTTTTAATATTAAAACTCATTTGTACCGCAGACATGTTGATATATGACACTGCAACATTTTTCAGCCGCCATTTTAACGGCACAGCTAACGTAACGTAACTAACAGTAGGTGAATCAGGAGCTGAATGCACCTAGCTATTCCGATACCAAATAATAAAAAACCTGGATCAGGAACCCCGAGCCAATACTTCTGATCGTCATCTAGATTAAATGATGTTGCAGTTATTTGTAAAAATTGCTCCATTTTCGAAAACTTTATTCTTCATTTTGAAATTTTTTACATTTATTCACAGTCTTGCTGTCAAGTGTATTTATGTTATTTATTGTTTCATTTAGTTATTTTCCTCTCAAGTTCCACATGTAAAGCAACATGTTGCACATTTTCTATTCGCAAATTTAGTTACTTTATCCTCAGTATAGAAAAGTTTGTACACCCACCCAAAAAACATTTTCAGACAAAATAAATTCATACCCTGCCTAATATCTGTTTTCATCTCCCTCCCTTACAATCTGCATACTGTTCCTATCTTGGAATTACTTTTACAGTACACAGTGTTGTAATACTTTTACTTAATCCTTTAATGTCCACACCCCAAAAAAAAAAATCAATGACAAAACATTTCTATTTGCATTTATTTCTTTACTTGTTTGAATTCAGTTTTATACATCACTGATCATTTAATGTCAAAACCTGCAATTTAAACATGTTTGCTTGTATTTGTTACATTTTTTGAGTTTAGGTGGAGCTCGTGCACGAGGTGAAGGATGTCTGTGCACGCTCAGTCAGAAGGCTGAATGGAGCGCAGTGCCAGACAAGATAATCTACGACACCCTGTAATCTCTTCATGACCGCGAATAAACAATAATGCATGTCTATATTTAAATGCTGAGCTGCCAGGTAGAAATAAGAATCATCATGTCTGTTTATTTAAGAGTGAAGAAGTGTTTAAGGCTAAACATGAATTAGACTCAGAGCTGCCAAACAAGCTAAATGACATTTAATAAGTGACCTATTCAAGCTGAAGAGATAAAGTTTGGCAGGCAGCAACAGTAGCTCAATGCTCCCTCTGACACACCTCCATTTACAATGAATAAAGAAGAACCAAGCGTTTATTAAGAAAACCATCAGTGTCCAGAACAAACAGTGTTCAGAAACTACATTCTAAAAACTAAAGCTTGAAATTTATGTAGAAATAAGTTGTTTTACCTACCTGGTGTATTAAATGTGTAGAGAAGAGATAAAAAGGAAGAAAAAATGTGTTTTTTTGTTCAGTTTTCCTGCAGATTCGGCTCTATTGGCTCTTCATCTGTCCTCCCCGTCCCTGCACTCGTTACAAATGTGTGTGTCGCGTCTTGCACGTCCTGAAATCTGCTTCCTTCTTGACAGCATGCGCAGGGGACGCTTCTGTGGCGCGGAGAGGCTGAACTTTAAATAGGCTTTGCTAATCCCTGGAGCATGTTGAATGGGCACGCCTGCTGCTCTGTCAAACACACACACACTTCCAACTCCCAGCCTCCTTCATGTGCTGCAGACCTGCATGTTTGGTCCTGCATGCTTTGCATTGTTTTGCCCTCATGTGACCTCAAGAAGCACATTTAGGTTTTAACACCAAACTTCTTTTGTAGATCATTGAAGTTTCTTCTTATCTTTTAGACAATCTCATAAGAATGAACTCAGTTTGTAGAATCAAAAACCATTAAAATCCCTGATTCATTCATTTATGCTCTGCATGCACAGAATATATTTATACCCTCTTGATGGGTCATTAGACAATAAACAGTTTGCCCCCGACTTCAAACAACAGGACAATTTACATTCAATATAAAAATTAGTTAAAAATGTAGAACATCTGGTGTGTTGATTTTTTGGAACTAGAGTCTGCCCACTGCAGGATGCAGAGCTGAAAGTTCAAAACTACTCACCTTCACAAAATCATGTTTTTTTTTTTTTTTTTTAAAGAATTCAATAAGTAATTGCAACTAAACGTATTACAATAATTTCAATTTAAATCAGCAGATCAAAACACCTGATAAAAATATCAGAGGTGTATTTTTATTCATTTTTAAGATGGAAAACATCCCATTCCATTACACAGAGGAGGCGGGGCTTCAAATGTATACTGCAACCAGCCACTAGGAGGCGCTTGATATATACTGATGAACATTGAAGCCGTTTTTAGACAGACGTTCAGGAATATTTGCAGACAATTCGATCCGGTCTTTAACCGGAGTTGTCTTTTCAGACACACTACTGTTTTGAACGCAAACACCGTACCGGAGAACGTTCGCTTTTGTAACTATTGTAGGTTTTCAGCCGGAAACGTTCCGGAACAGATTATGCGGACAGATTCCAGAAAGGTGCCTTCAGACTCAAAAGCGAAACGGAACATTTCCGTTTTCTATAGCCTGTCTGAAAGGGGCTTATGTTCTAGTTTCTCTTTTCTGAGTGGTTGGAAACAAAAGTTGGCTTTTTCTAAATGAAATTTTATGTAAAAGACAGGAAATTGAACCGCAATGATGTCTCAATCTTCGGAGGATGTTGCTTTCAGGTGTGCATTTTGTCGCCTGGAGGTGCAGGAAAATTCTTTCTATTTACCCACAAACAGAACGTCATCATGACCTCCGTTGTGATGTTATTTCATTGGCTGACTGTCCAACTCTTGCTGGATGACAGTATGTGTCCATAACACACATGTCCCAAGCTTAGGTTCAAATACTTTATTTATTTACTTTATTCACAGTCCAAACAAGTCAAGCGAGTTTAAAAAGCAAGAAAAACAGCAAAACTCCAAAAATGGACTCGGTTGAATCCTATGAATTTAAAATTAGATCCTGTGGAGATTCAGAGAACTCGGGCGTGTGCCAGTGAGGCGGATCATTTCTAAAGCCGTAAAAATCACAACACAGATAAATGGACAAAGACACCAGTTTGGTTTATTGTCTGGTAATATAACTGTTTTATTTATATATAACCTTTTTTATACGGCACAATTTAAAGTTCAGTGTATTCAGCTGATATAATTGAGCCTCCTTGTTTCCGCTGCTGATAAAAATCCAGACTTTCAATGAGTAATCGTTACTAAGAATCTATGACTTAGATTCCCAGAAGTGGAATTTCTGGTCCTATGATCATCACTGATCTTAGTAGGACAATCATTCTTATGATACGTACATGGTTCTCAAGGTTGTCAAGGAGACAAAAATTGTTGCCAGGGTTTTTACACCCCGCCCCCTTCACACTGGATGAGCATAATAAATAATAACAACCCGTGGCAGGATCATGGAAAATTCTGGAGGCGATCATGATTCTGCTGATGGTTTTTCTGCTGCTCTCTGACTCCATAGCAAATATTTTTGTTCCTGCTAGTTTCCACATCCCGCGGGTTCTCCTCCACCTTCATCATGCTCTTTACACCAACAGCAAGTTCCCACTACAAGTCCACCACATTTGCAGATGATCACACCACACTCACTGGGTCCTGCAGTGATATGACTCTCTCTAGCACCAATCTAGCAAGGCACTAGCTACTGTGTCATAGGGCTCTAGACTAGATACATGGCCCTAATTTCCAGTCTATGACCCCATCCTGTCTAAAACACACTGATGCATGTGGGTTCCACATCATGAACACTCTTCTACCATGCTTCACTGATACATTGCCACCACAGTGATAATCCACCATGACCATGGTGCAGGAACTCAGAATCATCGTGGATCTATCACAGGCATAATTGGGAACCAGAGGACCTCACCAAGACCCAGCAAGGACTGTCCACATTGTGGTTCATTTGTCAACATCTGATTCGATTTGAACCAATCCTGGATTTCCAAAGTCCAAATCTGAGACTGAATCTATTAGTGGTTTCTTAAAGAGGCCCTTCCATTAAAAATAGTTTTCTGAGGTTTCTGTTGAATATTTTAGCTGCACAGGTGCTCTTACCTTCATAGTGGGTGTGAAAACAAGTCAGTAACTTCTCTTTCAGTTTTTATCTCTCAAACTACGCAGGTGGTGATAACACCCGAGTTCTCCTGAGTCTGAACGGCCTGTATCTGTTTCGTCACAACTCCTTTGTTCTGATAGGCTAGTTTGTTAACCAATCAGAGTCCAGCAAATTCGAACAATGAATATGAACGAGCTGCTCACAAAGCAGCCTGACGGAAGGAGCCGGGACCACCCGAATTTTAACGCAGACAGATTGAAAGGTCTGTTAATCAGTGTTTCCAAACGTTTTTTAGATATAAAATGTTTCATATTACTGGTTAATACTTAAGAAATAACCACAAAGTCCTGAAATGTGTATGAAATGGCCTCTTTAAATCAGGTGAAACCAAGTTTAAAACTAATAAGCGGGGCTGAAGTTTTTGATCCTGCTGAGAATTATGGGAGCATTGAGACAGACAAGTAGGCAAGATAACTCAGTCAGAAGGTAATACAATCAGAGTGATTAGCTCAGGCCTGAAATCTGATCACAGACCATTGATTCTGTCAAAGGAGCCTAGTGAGCTATAACATTTGTCAGTGGAGTGACCTTATTGGTAACTGCAGAGCCAGAGATAACATCTGTTGATTAGAACAAAAGGAAACACTTTGTATCTGTGACAATACCAAAATGTCAATAATCCAAAGTTTTTTGTGTGAAAGGAGCAGCAATAGCAGATCATTGTGTTTCTGCTTGGCCCGTCATTTAGTAAAGTAGCTTGTTTTTGGGAGATTAAAGTCTAAAGGGTTCCTTGGTGCAGGGGATTGGTTTGATGGATACTTAACCACATCAGGTTCCAGACAGAGTCTGATCCTGTTGGTCCCAAAATAATTTAAATAATCAATATGTGAGAAAGCAGAAACAAATCAGAAATTGGTTCCTGCACTCTGACCTGCAGGATCTAATCCATGAGTAGATTTTCTAATCAAATGTTTGGCAGGTTTGTTCAGTGTGATGCTAAAACACACAAAAGGACATGTAGGTAATTAGATCAAGAAGACTTGAAATGTGTGCTGGTGTTTTGCATTTGAGGATTGTTTTCAAGATTACAGTCTCCACGAATCTGAGAGGTAACGTTTAGAACCTAAACATTTTTTTTTGTCTTATATCAATGCTATATTATTGCTACAGCTTTTAGCCAGCAGCATGCTAGGTATGGTTTCAACTGCGGGAGCTGATGAATACTAACGAACAACGGAGTTGTGACGAAACAAGTACCAGCCGTCCGAACTTGGGTTTTATCGCCACCTGCGTAGTTTGAGAGATAAAAACTGAAAGAGAAGTTGTTGACCTGTTTTCACACACAGTATGATGGAATGGGCTTTTTAAGGGTGCCCGAAAAAAGATTTTTGTGAGAATAAATTTGTTTACTAACAACTACATTAGCTGAATAAATAGGATTTCCTAATCAAGATTCTTTATACCTATTACCAAAGAATATGAATTTTCCTTTTTGTTGCTAGCCCTGTTAGCTTTAGC
This sequence comes from Pachypanchax playfairii, assembly GCA_006937955.1. Taxonomy (NCBI): domain Eukaryota; kingdom Metazoa; phylum Chordata; class Actinopteri; order Cyprinodontiformes; family Aplocheilidae; genus Pachypanchax; species Pachypanchax playfairii. The sequence continues at coordinate 7,351,265 of SSNP01000006.1, forward strand.
ATTTAGCCCGGTAGACTCAGCCAGATGTTTGAGTTTTGCTTTAGTCCCAATAAATCGGTAGTTTGAATGTAGCTCAATCACTTCTACCACAAAAAAATACATGGATTACGGTTGCAAACTGCCACTAAGCAGCTCTCACTGTTAAATTTCAAAACAACTTGCAAAACTATTTACAGTAGCTCTGCAACAGTAGTAACTAACTCTGATACTCATATGAATAAAAGACCCCATGATACAATACTCAAGCTCGGGAAATCCCCACAAAATGTGTCAAATTTGGACAGAAAAATAAAATCTGTCACTTATCAATTGGTTTTATCATGAACAGTTGAATAATTCATCGCAGCTTCAGAATGCATGTTTTACTTGTGTAACGTGCACTTCAACACTCAGCAGATTTACACCATAGATCTGAGTGGAGGACACGTGTGCTCCGGTGGAATATTGTCTCTAATTTTAAATCTGATCCATGTGATGATTAACTCCATGCCAGCACACTTGGTACAAATGTATTTGGCTCAAACGTGCTAAAAATGGTTTAACATGACCTCAAACGGGGGAGACACATGCATTACACATATTGTTATTAATCCTCTAGTGCTCATTTTACAAAATGAAAATTAAGATAAAGCTTTTGTAGGTTTTTAAAAAAAATTTTCATTCATCTTACTCCAAAAGTGTACTACTGTTATGGTCATGTGATCTGTTTGAAATGTCACCTCATTCACCGAACTCTTTCCTGTCCTTGTAAGGTGACAAGTGTTGCTGCTAATCAACAGCGTAGCTTCCCGTGAGTCCCTGGGGAAGTTCGGATATCAGGAACTAAAGCATCTCTAATGTTCCGTTGGCCTAAATTGACCTTGTGATATCTGACACCGTGAGCTGACTGTACGGGGTTATTACTGATGTCAGTCCTGTAAGTTATCGGATACTCCGGTAAATACATCTTCAACACTGGGTAAAAGACAGTAACACAAGTCTCTGAAAATGTACATCATAGCAGCATGTGCATTGTAAAAAATTAGGTAAATACCGTAACTGACTAGACAGAGAATTAATTTTTTTCATAATAAAGACAAAAACAGAATTACAATTAAGTGTTTTCTCCTGAAGTACGTAAAATCGAACAAAAGCAAAACAGCATTTGTTTTGTAGCTGTAAAGAGCTTGGAAATAGGTATCACAAAAATAGCAGTAATTAAATGCTTACAAAAAAGAATAAATTGACTTGATTTTAAGATTTCTTTACTTTTTCTAACACTCACTAATGAGATTGTGAACCTTCAATGGTGCAGTTTCAGGAGAATGTTAAATTACAATCCCACACATCTTTCAATCTAAGCTAAGTTTATTTTCTTACCTTTCTTATCTCAAGTGATGTTTAATTTTTTACAGTAGCAAAGTGTTAGTACCATTGAGACATCAGTATTTTACCTGTACTAGAATAATCTCAGTTTGACTAATCAGAGGAGGGCACATTAGGAGAAAACCTATAACATTAAAAATGTAAGATTCCAAGCATTATTTTATTTTGGCACCTCATCTCTTCTTTGTAAGATCATTATTTATGTTTTCACTTATTTTCTCACCAAAACAAAACCGGTTTCTAAAGTATCTGAATTACTGGGTTTGGTATTTTTTTTCATGAAAAAGGTAGCTTGTAGCTGGTTTATAAATTACAAGAAGTTGCTAAATAAGTCCTCACCTAATTAGAATAGTTGTAATTGATGTTGTTGTAGAAGAGAACAGATGTTGTGGGAGAGAATAAAGTAAAAACACTGAACTATAAGGAATTTCCTGTCAGAGTCTCCTGAAAACGTTTCATGAAAGGCGAAACCTTTTCACAAAATAAAGCCTAGTTGCTGTTTTGGAAAAAAACTCTTTAGATTTACATGTCTTTGACAACTGTTGGTGTTGAGAAAATCCTAAGTATGTAAACAGTTACCTCATAAACAAGTGGTAAATGTAAAACTGTGTGATACAGGAAAACTACAAAAAAGTTTTAAAAAAATATTCACATGAGACACACACTGAAATGCTGCATAAAACAAATTAATTTCAGGTTTAAACCAGTGTCAGTCTCTATAAATGTTTTCCTCACATTCCCCAAACCCCTGCTTGTCCCCACCATCCCTCCCTCCTTCCCTCAGACCGGAGACATTCTCACACCCATAGTTGGATGTTTTTTCTGTGGATCCGGGACTGACTGGTTGAGGTCGCTCATGTCTGGTTCCAGTCTCTGTCACCCGCAGGGCAATTTTTACTCAGTCTGCTCCTCCCTCTAAATATTATGTCACAAACGTTTTGTTACTAGAACATTCTGTTTATGCATTTACTTATTGCTATCACTGATTATATTAATCCAGAAGGGGGAAAGGGTCTGATCATGGTGACCTAAATTCCACGCAAATAAGCTGATAAGGCTGTGCAGATACAGTCACAGGCTGAATGACTGAACTTTCTTTCAGCTTCTTTTCAGTAATCAGCTGTCAGTAATTTGTGAGTATAAAATATTTTTACAATATGGTGGGGGTTGGGGGTGTCCTGTTGATTTCCTTATTTATGTTTCTATATGTTTTAAATCTGAGAGTAGAAAAGGCAGAAGGTTGAAATTAACTAGTCTTGAAGATTGTAGCCTAGCTGGCAAACTGTGAAAGAAAAAAAAAACTTTTTCTACTTAAAAACTATTATTTTTAAAGTGAAAAAATGACAGTAAAATAAGCCACACATTTTGATATATTTTTGGCTAACTTTTATAAAAGCTCTCTTATTAACCCCATAACATCCACCTCTTTAGAGCTTGCGCACAAAAGTTTCCATACCTAATTTACTGCCAGCTGTAGCCCTTAAGTTTTTAGGGTGACTGGTTGGCATAAAAATTATGTTTTGGACGTTTTTATTGAGAAGAAATGCTTTCCAACGATGTATAACTTGCTGGTACTGATGTAAAATTGACAATCCCATGTCTGGTACGGTGGCAAGCATGGTGTTAAAAACCTTAGCTAACTCAATTCTTATGGTGCATTCACACCGGCCACTTTGTCAACGTCAAGCAACGCTGATAACGCTCCAAATTTGACGTTTGAAGTTGAAGCTCATAACACCTGCCAGTCAGAGCGCATAGGTGTTAAAGCTCGTAAAGCCTGACCAAAAAAGAGCACGAAGGCGGGGCTTCCTTTGTTATGGGATGTTCGTAGCTATGGCGGATCATATTGAGACAGTGGCTTGGATTTATTTACTTCATAGATCTAGACAACGTCGACGTCGGGTGCATCAGTGCCATTTGTGGATACACCCCATTCTTCAGATGCGTTCTGAGTTTGGTGAGTTTAACTATTTGCTCCAGGAGCTACGTTTAGATGAGGTTAATTTATCTTCCATTTTGGCTGATCCCGCTTCTTTCCGGCTACGTGCTGTGACGTCTTACGTCACTACGATGAGACGCTCTGATTGGTTGACATGCCGCTTCAAGAGCGTTATCAACGTCAAAAGTTCAGCTAGCTGAACTTTGAGCTTTTCTAGCTTTTCAAGCGTCAACGCCTGAAACGCTAGAAAAGCTTGAAAAGTTGCCGCTCATAACGCTCACAAAGCGCCACAGAGCCGTTGACGTCTGTCAGACGCCCGTCCACCATAGACTTTACATATAAACTTGCCGTTTATGAAGTTGATGGTTGGGCCGGTGTGAACGCACCATTATAGAGGCCCTTCCATTAAAACAGTTCTGAGGTTTCTGTTGAATATTTTAGCTCCACAGGTGTTCTTACCTTCATCGTGGGTGTGAAAACAGGTCAACAACTTCTCTTTTAGTTTTAATCTCTCAAACTATGCAGGTGGTGATAACATCCGAGTTCGAATGGCCTGTACTTGTTCTGTCACAACTCCTTTGTTCGTTAGTATTCGGCAGCTCCCGCAGTTGAAACCACACCTAGCTGAGAAATCTTGGGGTGATCTTTGACGAAGTCATGTCAGTTGATCATCATTTAAGACAGCTGATAAAAAATTGAGTCTTTTATCATCCTAAATACATTAGTGAGCTGTTACCTTGACAGATGAAGCACAATTATTGCTAGATCTGCATATGGGGTAAATGAGACAATGATGCATCATCTTGTTAAAGTAGAAGCTACGGGGCTGTTGTTGTTTATTGTGATGTAAATAAACCAACACACAGCTCAACTAGGACCCTGCGAGTCATGATCACTGTTTCAAAATGATGTGGTCTAAAGCATCAGACACTCTTTCTGCAAGGCATCACAAATTTTGTCTTTAATTTGATTTTAACCATTTTATAACTGTTTGCTTGATAACCGCGTGTCACCAAAAACCTGCCTGCAAACATGAAGACGTAAATCAGCTGACAAGTCTCTCTGAGACATTTCTGTGGCAGCTCGTACTACAGATGACGTCTCCTGGACCACATTAGTACCGCTATGACTCAGCAGGTGAAAACACTAAACACCTCATCGTCACGACTGGCAGTAAAGTTGGTTTGTATCCAAGGAACTGATTTACTTCAGTTCAGTTCTCCATATGACCAAGTACCCAGTCAGTAAAATGGCACAATGTCTTGATGCTGATTTCCATAATTATTCAATAAAACTGTTTTTTCAAATGATAAAATGGCAGAGAGAGAAAATAATTCCCTGTTTACTGATTTATTTTTAGAATCCGAGTGTAGAAAAGAGAGTGAGTTAAAAAAAATGGTTTGGAAGTTATTACTGGCAAAATGCAAATCAGAAAAGATTGTTCAATATCCATAATATTTGTCAAGATACAGCGACCCCTCCTCGATCACGGCAGCTACGTTCCAGAAGCTCCTGCAAACAAACAAACCTCCGTGAAATACAAATCATGTCCATCTGGTTGTTTTTACATCTTTTAAACACATTTAACATGTTGATGCTGAGTGAGATGAGATGAGATGCTGGCTAACGCAAAGCAGAATCTAACGCTACACATGAGTAACTTGATGAATTCTTGTGATTTTCTGTCATACGTTTGCTGCAGAATTCTTACTCTCTTCATATGGGTGCACTGAAAGCTTCATCCGGTCTATCAACAACCATCTTATAAAAGTTATTGTTGTAAGATGCGTAAACGCACAGCACAGATGTGCAACTCACGGCAATTTGATGTTGTAATGAAAATCCTCCAGTTGTCGACGCATTTTATCAAGAAACATACGTGGTGGAGATCCAGTATCTCCAAAATTCTGTGTTGATCATCCCTTCTGCTTAGAAATTTGTGGAAAATCTTCTAATTTTCAAAATGGTGATAATACAGGCTCCAGGCTGCAGGATGGAGAAGGTCTACCAGCTGTAGCTGATGCTTTTGAGGACCTGGAGAGAAGACAAGCCACGCTGGTGGCTGCAGGAATGCATTCAGAACCAGGTTCTGTTCCATGAGCTGGACCACGAATTGGACACATTTCCTGAACTGTTGCATGTTGTTGCTCCGCACATCATGAAAATTTAGAAGTTCTGGAAACAACAGCTTTTCATTGAGATCTATTTTATATCCTTGTAAAAACAAATTTAGAAGTAAATAAAAAGTAAATTATTCCCAGACATTCGACTCTATACAGAAGGTTTTCAAAACAAATTCATGGAGAATCTTGGACCAAATCTTTGACCTGGTCATCATGACCTTCTGATCAGGTCATAAACTCTAGATTCTTATAAGGCTGCATTAAGGAGGCCATGGGAAATGATCCAAAACTTCATACTGGTCATTGTGACTTATTAAAATATTAACTTATTGTTGTTTAAATCAAGTTAGTCAACATTTTATCTCTTAAATTAGCGTTTAAAGGTTGGATATGGAACATATGAACAGCATAGTGACATCTAGTGTGCAGATGTTGTAGTTGTAACAACAGAACATGGTTTCCAGCCGTCGGGATGCAGGTTCAACATTTTCACGTGTTTTGATGTTTTATCTGTGTCCATCTATTGTAGCTTCACCTAAACTGACTCTGGTTTTTGATCTTCTCTGATCGCTTTTCTTCTGAGAAGGATAACAAAATCTCCGGGACGCTGAAGCAGCTGCTTGACTTACCGAGTCCGCCACCTTCCAAAGTACTAGCCTCGGACTATTTACTGTATTAGACAACCTGCAATTGTGCTGCTATTGGCTGGTAGATGTAAACATAATACCAACGTCGTGCCCGTCAGAATAAATATTTTGTTATATAATATAAATATAATTTTTAAAGGAAATACTGCACTTTCACTCTAAAATGGAGGTATTATGTTTTTTTTTTAAATATAACTTTTTATGAAATTGTTCCATATTCAACCTTTAAAGGTCAGAAACAACAAGCAATAATCAAATCCTTTTTATGAAATTGGCTGACAATTAAAGCCAAAAGAGTGAAGTAATTGATTTTGTTAATGCTGACAGATGCTGAATGTTCCTGTTTGCTGACTTTGTGGCTTTGCCTGGTCGTTCACCGTGTGGCGGACATGTAAATTACTGGGTGGTGGACACTGCTGAGTCATCAGACCTGAGCGTCTGGGTTCTGTGTGGCCGCCGTGGTGTGCTGAGAAGATTTCATATGAATTACTAACTGCTTAACAACAGGTTCATTTCATACTTTTCTATTTTAAATGCCTTTATGTTTTAATAAATCTGGTCCAAACCAGTCTGATGTTTGTTAATGAATAAAGTTTTGGAACACGAGAACTTTATGCTTAACGTTTTTAATCTTTTCTTGCTTAAAAACTTCTGGCTTCCATGTCTCCCTCAGACCTTGTTTACACTTTCAATCCTTTCAATGTGCCTATAATTTGCATGAGAAGTGCCCGAACTGGGCCCCTTTCCCATTTTCCTCCTTTTGTCCCGCAATTCTTTTATTCCGGATTCTTCCCACTTGTTGTGCTTCACGTTATGTAAGAGTGCTGCAAAACTCCGGATCCATCGGGAAGCAAAACCGGTCTCACCCTCTGGTTGAACAACATATTTACCCTTTCAGGGATAGGATTTATTTGTCCTTAAAGTTGGAATATTTTTAGAAATAAGATCTAAAAATGACAACACACATCGACTCACTGTGAATGTGTCATGTTTAGGTTTTTTAAATTTAACACACAGATGTTCAAACTTTGTAGTTAAAAATGTACATTAGATCAAATAAGTTAGTTATTTTCTCTTTGTTTTTTTTTCTGATTCTACACTAAAAAACTAATTGTTAAATTAACATACTTTTTAAAAACTTTTTTCAATGAAGCTTTTATTTTCTTGTAATTTGATTAAGTTTTTAGATCTATTTTATTGTTATTATTATTTCACTGAGTCTGATTCATCACACTTAGGAGGGTCAAACTTGTTTTGCTCATTAAATGTCATTTTTTTACAAGACAGCACTTTTAAATTTACTTGGCTTAATGCTAGATCAATTCCACATTTCAATGAATCCTGAATTTGATAATGTTCCACTTGAACTGTGTATCACTGTGAATCAGACTTGTTCCTCGCGTAAAGTGATTTTATTTTTGAATTGGCACTATATAAATAAACTGGATTGAATTACATTGAATTTAATGAACATGTACTTATGTTAGTCTTTGTTTAAAGATTCTGTATCCTGCTATTTTACAGCTTTCAACATCTGGGATAGTTACATATGATAAAATCTTACCTTTGGCATTATATAGTCTTTATTTGTCCTGAAATATAACTTATATTCTCAAGTTATTCTCAGACCAGAAAGGAAAACGCTCGGTTTACCAAAAATCCCATCTCTCCTCCAGGTCCCCTCCTCGTGAGTGCTGCCCCTCGAGCTGCCTGAATAAAATGGTGAATAAATTCCTGTAACTCTCGCAGCCAAATACACATTTTCACTGAGACATTTTTAGAAAGTAAAATACTACAAATGGTGGTGCTTAGTGTCTTGCTTCAGACTCTCACAGCTCGGGGCGTGTGTTTAATCTGCAGGGGCAGCGCGGACACGCCAGGCAGGTCCTGGTGTAACATTTTTACATCACTATGTTACAGTCAGTTTTCCTGGAGAGAGTGGAGCAGCTGCTCAGAGCGCAGGATGCAGGAGGATTACTGAGAAATGTGTGAATTAAGCCAAAAACCACTCTAGGGGGTTTAATAAGAAAAGAGCATCACAAAATGGTTAAAAGCTCAAAAAAGTTGATTTAAAATTAAATTAGTCTTTAAATTTAATGTTAACCCATAAATGGTGCTCTGAAACAACATAAAGACTTAACTATGAAAAAAATTCTTGATAAAAATGCCTAAAAAGTTAGATGATTTTTAAAAAAAGTTTTTAACAAGTTACTTTTTTAAGTGTCACATTCACAGCCCTACTGAAGAAATGATAGAATAAACCTAAAGTCAATACGTTGATGTTTAATTTCAGTCAATACAACTTTTTTCTTACTTGCTTCTCTTTTATTTGTACAGTGTGATACCATCTCGTTTCTAACAGACCTCATTTTGGTTGAATCGGTTTCTAAAATGGGATAAAAAAAACATTGAAAACATTGTTAACGAGACAATGAGGTCAGTGAAGCGCGAGCCTGTACAGACGGACAGATTTTCTCGTTTGCTCCAGCAGCTTTGGGACAATCAGCTCTGTCTATATTTACCTGAACATGCTGCTCCACAAGACTTTAACTCGAAAGTTAGGTAACAATTACTGAGAAGCCTCACCATAGCAACACAGGCTTAAGGGTTTAACCTGCACAGGAACTCCCTGTGCTGATGATTGTGTTTCATACTGTGCTGCTGCAGTGCTCAGAACCACCACAGAGGGCGCTCTGAACGTTGACCCTGTCCAGACAAACACTGATCCTGTTAGAACTGGATGTCTTACACCGCGGGAACAGAAGGGGATGACAAGCAATTAACAAAAGGCTTTTGAGTGTGAGGGAGCAGAACGTCCTGGAATGTTAATGAACAGGACAGATGTGTAAACATCTGGGTCTGTGTTTGTGTCTGCAGGTTGTTGTGAGGAAATGTCTCAACTGCTGCTATCCTTAAACAACAAACTTAGATAAATCTAAGAAAAAGTGGGTTATATTGTGGAAAATCTCACACTCAGTTAATAGTGAGGGTTTGTATTTAGTTTGTTAGAACACAAAAAAAGGTGAGAATCTATTTCAAGGTTGTTTGTAACAGAAACACACACACATATATAGACTCAGATTTTAACCGAGTGTTAAAAAGTAACTTTAAGAATGTAATAAAACAATATATATATCTTATATATTTTTGCTGAAGATAAGAAAAATATCTGATATTAATGCATAAAATTGACATATGTGCCCCAAAAAGTTCTGCTTTTGACATGGGCAGTAATTTGAAATAATCTTGTTCAAAAAACACTCCAAAGCACCACGGCAGAAACTGAGGAACTACAACACCAAACCAAAGGATTAACCATAGCAAAGCGAAAGAAATCATCAAATCAAATCAAATCAAATCAAAAATACTTTATTAAACCCCGAAGGGAAATTCAAGTGTTGTTGTAGCTCAGTTATTCTTCAGGGAGCCATAGAGAGTTCTAGGTGTGGACAGGAAGGATCTCCTGTAGAGGGTTCTAGGTGTGGACAGGAAGGATCTCCTCTAGAGGGTTCTAGGTGTGGACAGGAAGGATCTCCTGTAGCGGTCTGTGCTGCAGCGGATTATGAAGAAACTTCTGACTGAAGACACTCTGTTGTTGAGTTACTGTGTTCTGAAGAGGATGATGAGGGTTTTCCATCATATTCTTCATCCTCCTTTGGACAATCAACTCAAGAGACTCCAGTTCAGTCTCCAGGACAGAACCAGTCCTCCATATCTATCTGTTCAGCCTCCTCGTGTCACATACTCTGATGCTCCGCCCCCAACAGGTGACTGCAGATGTGATCAGCTGACAAACTCCTCTTCTTTTTTCGCTCCTCTTCAAATCTCTCTCTGCTCATATTGTTTGAAAGCCAGACAGAAACACACTGGAGTCCGGGATATGTCCCTTTAGCCATGTCTCTGTGAAACACATGATGCTGCATTTCAACAGAGTTTCAAGTTCATCCATTTTGTTAGCAAAGAGATCTCACATTTGTCAATATGACTGATGGAAGTGAAGGTTTAAACTTCCTCTTTCTCTCTCTCTTCACTCTGCTCCTGCTCTGCATCCACGTCTTCTCCTTTTGAGCTCATCAGGGATCCAGACTTTCAATTTGAGGATTATTTCAGCCTTAGAAATGTCAGTTAGCTGCTCTTACTTGTAAACAAGTCTCTTGTTGCCATGGTTACGCATCATAACAAGTGGCAAAAAAGTGACAAATCCAGCAAAAAACTCGATCAGCACAGCATCCAAATCAGAAGAAAAGTATTTAGAAAATATTTCCAGAAGAAAAAACCATCAAGAAATACTCAAAAAGAATTAAAAAATGCTAGCAAGTGCTAGCAAAGTCACAGAGCTACTCCAACAAGCTGCCACCAGTTATAGCGCTATTCCGGAATACATCTTTGAAGTTAGTTGGAATCTGAATTTCTGGTGTTATTATTTGTTTGAATACTGAGCACCTTCACCTTTGTTGTGCTATATAGATTTTATGCAGATTTGCAGATTTTAAGTTTTTAAGGGTCTGTTTATTAATGACATAATTAGAATCTGTTTCAGACAACTAAGTTTTATCTGTATTTGGCTTTTCTTCTGTGTAAATTAACAAAAGTTTGTTTGAAAACACATCTCATATTATGACCTTTTTGTTAGAATCTATTTTCTAAAATTGATTATTTATTAAAAACAATGCTCATACGAACCCCTCCTTTCCTCCAGACGTGCAACAGAATGTCTGTGACACATAATACGCGGCCAATAGCAGCAATTAAAGTCAATGAGACTGTTTCCACTGGGCGCGAAGCAACATGAATCAGTGGCAGTTCTATTTTGTGCGCTTGTAAAACGCGTTAAGTTCCGCAGTTTAGTTTGGACCAGACAGGAAATCAGGTGTCCGTGAAATACCTGGAAGTTTAGAAGTTTGGACATGTGTAGATTTCTGTTTGTTGTTGTTGTGTGTACTGATGAAATCACATCTCCAGGAACCAGCTGGATGGGATGCTTTATGCTAGTGACACGCGTCTGAAATGCTCCCGGTTGAAAGGGACGCACGGCTGATTGCGCGAGCAAAACGCTACGCGCTGCTGATGCATTCGGTGTAAATGAAGGGTAAAGATGCACTCAACAGCATGGATAAAGAGATTTTTTTTTACTGAATTAAAACACAATTTTAGTCACATTCATATGATAAACAGTGCTATAAGAGCGAGTACACTAATGTACAGATACTGTTCATTCCTTAGATGCAACATCTTTATAAGAAAATTTCTTCTTAATTCAGTAAATATTTTCAACCTCAAGAGTCAACAGAGTGACCAAAAACCTGAAGTTAAGAGTTGATATGTCTGAAATTCTTTTTTTAAATAAAGAAGAAAGTGCGTCAAAGATCATCAAAAGAAAATCTCGGCAAACTTCTTTTACATTCCCATAGATCTAGTTTAGTAAAATGAAGTCCGATCAGGAGTTTCTTCTTCGTCTCTACAGTCCACCATCATCCTGCAACAAGACGAGAGTCACATGTTTATTTATGTTATGAACAGGAAGCCAACTGAGCCCGTGGATGAGAACATCGTGTTAATGTGTAGACTTTAAAAGTTACAGTTCATTCATGGATGCGTCTCCAGTTTATGACCATGTTACTATTTTAACATGCTGTAATGATTTATCTACTTGACTGTCCATGTTACCATTTAACTGTACTTTCAGTCACGTCTGCGCTAGATTTACGTTCAACAGCACATGTGAACACAATCAGACTTTTACTACGTTTCCTAAGTGCTCAGCGTCACATTTGTTGTTCTGTTTAACAGTCTTAAAAAGTGTTTTTATGCAGAACACAGCAACTTTATAAGTAAATTTATGTAGTGTACTTTTTTACTCAACTGTAATAATAATAATAGAACAATTAGAAAATACTAAGTGAGCACAGACAGTTCAATTCCCCAATACTGTTACATAACTTGTTGTCCTGCATTTTTTTATCACATTTTTTAATTCCTTAACCATTAAAGTATTACCTTAGCATTTGAAATCATTATGAATTCAGTAGTTATTCGTGAAAAACAATATTTTCACAATGGTGGTGTTCTGGATCACTCCCAAAATCTAAATGATTGGTACTTATCCGACCCACCCAGCCAGTTCTTAAAATCTATGCATTTCAAACTTTTTGGGTCTGTTAGGAGACAAACAAATGAAAACAAACGCAGACAAAACATGTCCTTGGTGGAAGTAATTAAATTGGCACTTGACACCTGTAGTACTTAAATTATCCACGAGAGGGCAGGAGAGATGTAAATTATTAATGCTTTGCCAACATGTTGCACTGTGCCTACAGATATACTAGTTATATTAATATATTTAATTTGCTCAGGTGCAGAGGTTGTATGTTTGTCATTTACATGCTGATATTTGATTTAATTAAATAAGATAATTAATTAGTTGTTTCGGTTTCTTGTCAGTACCAGACTTGACAGGAATTCACAGTGTTTTAATAACAATAAAAAATCAACACGGTGACCTGGCCCAGTAAAGAGTTATAGATCATAACAAAACATGCTGTGTCCCATTTGTTTGTCCTGTCTTATGGCTGATTGTCTAAAGCCGAAAAAAACACTTTATTTTCTGGTCACAAGATCATATTTTCAGGTGTAGCATGCAGGACTGGTTCACCTACATCATTGCTGTCCCGACAGTCTCCACAGATACATCCTATGCAGCCGTTGATCACCTGGATGCCACAGAGCACCAGCTGCAGGACGCCCATACTTAAGAGTATGGAGAATAGCACCACGTGCCACATGACTCCATTTTGAGGCTCACTGCAGATTGTCCATAACGTCTGGTTTATGAGGTAGCTGCCGTTCCCCCTAAGGAGAAAAACAGCAGAATATATCATGAGCATGTGCAACAAGCAAAGTTTTGCATCATCAAACTAGACATAGGAACATAGAATGGGTGTTGGTGAAAAAAAAAAAACACAAGGAGCTCCCCCTAGTGGTTGGTTCCAGAACAGGTTTTAAGTCTCCATGTAAACGAATGAAGCATGTTTCCCGAATTAAAAAAAACATACCTTGAATAATTTGTCCAGGTGTTAATGCCTGTTGATTCATAGTTCTTACCTTGTGTTTCTAATTGTTTAAAAGACATGATTGTGTGCAGGTGAGTGGGCGGGGCTTTCGGCCTCACGTCTCTAGAGTTCAGACTCTGGTTCTAATAAAATACAACATGGCAGCGCTTAGAAAACGGGACGTCGTGGCTTCACTTGGACAACAATGGAAGGTGTCTCTGCCTCCGTGACTTAAAACCTGTACTGGAACCAGCCACTAGAGGGAGCTCTTTGATATATTCTCCAACTCCCATTTTATGTTCGCGTCTAGTTTGATGATGAAAAATAAAAGCCACAGTAGCTGAGTTCAGGACAGTTGGTCTTCCGGAAGGTAAATGGAGCAAGAGAAGAAGAAACAAGGGCACAACAACCATATAAACAAAGTAAGAGTTCCCAAACAATCAGCACTTTCTGTGCTCTTGTAGCTCATGTTGAGTTTTACATTTGGTGGAAGCCAAATTCAAGACACAAGAACCTCCTCACAAGGATATAATAGGATGAGGGGTCCTACTAGCTCTCTGAGGCCCCGCCTCTCTCTGTAGGAGTTCCCTGTTCAGCTCCTCACACCTGTGTTTCATCTGCTCATCAACTCACCTGTTAATCATTCAGTAATCATTCCTCCCAGTACAGTTTTCTTTAGTCCTTTGTCATGTCGCTGCTTCCAGCTCTAGTATTTTCTGTCTCACAGTCAGTTCCTTCTGCTCAAGCCTTAGTTTGTATTTTGGGGATTTTTACTACATCCTTTCTTTTATTTTCCTAGACAAGATTTATGCTTTTATACTTCATTCTCTGCCACGCTGCCACTTTGGTTCCACTACGGCACTCAGGACAATTCTAAGCCTCAAACCAGCCGTTTGGCTTCAGTCACCTTGAGTTTTCGAAGCTTCAGTTTGAACTAAAGTTTGAGTCAAGATGCAAAATCAGTATGGGTATGTATTGCATCATAGTCTGCACTCGCTCAAAAACAGATGATGCTCTTAATTTGACACAAATGTAATATAATTTAACCCTTGATCCAGTCATTGCTGGAGACAGACACTCCACGATCCTGCACAGGGAACACAAAAAAAAGGCCGAAATATGCCACAAACATCAGCTATTTCCTTTCAACAACAATAATTATTCACTATTCTTCTGTTGCTTAATTTCCCTGTAGGACTCTTTTAAGTGTCTAATCTCGTTTTTTCAGTTCAACCCTCTTATTTTTAGCAGATGAGAGAAAATTCAGAGTAGCTGTGAGAAACAAAAAATAGAAGCTGGTGTAGAAAAGCACAAAGAGGAAAAAGACTTTTACTGGAGGAAGCACAAGATGTGGTTGGTGTTTAATATCCCCTCATAAATTATACAATCAGACTTGAACACTGGAGTCCTTTAATCTGCTGCTATCGTTCATGTGTTTTAACATTAACTGTTACATCTCTGTCACCTGACAGGTGCATGTCAAATGAAACCTGCCAGTAATATTACTTTTATGGCATCGCATGACCTTTAAGGACTCTAATGGAGATAAAAACACTTTCTGTGATTTTTTTTTGTGTGTGTCACATTTCTGGATAAATAAGTAAAAGGACAATGAGTTAAATGGAAGAAGCTGTTTGTTTTAATTTGTTTGGGCTAATTAAAAGAAAGTCTGACATTACCTCGTGTTCATGGTGCCCTCTGCTGGAGAACCATGATATTACAAATATCCTTATTTTTATTCTCTTGTTTTGCCTAAAAGGGCTCACCAACATGAATTCCATTTTTTTCTAGTAATCGAACCAGCAACCTTCCAGTTGGTAATCAGCCACAACAGCCCCTTATCTATAATTCATCCCTTTTTGTTATCTCCATGCTTTTATCGCTTATATAAAAACAGACGTATGTTTTTGTTTTATTTTTGTCCCAGTCAGATCTGTAAAACACACCCAGAAGAGAAAGTACAGATATAATGAAAAGAACACTCACGTGCCCATGTCCTCAAAAGGGTAGGTCCAGCCGTCTCCCTCCACTAAGCACTTTGGTCCTATAGCCAACCCGGCCGAGGAGACGCTGGTGCAGTAAATCGCTCCAACGAGACCGAAGGCAGAGGAGAAAACTGAGTTCAGCATCTGACGGAGAAAATCGAGGCCACAAGAGAACAAACACTTCACTGTTATAGTATATTTACATGCAGCATGAGGTGGGAAAAATATACTTTAATGTTCTAAAATATCACTTTATATGTTTGTTTCAACTGTGTTTACCAGGAATCTGCAATAATTATAATTCAAAGAGACATTGTTTTATTTCCCCATAACAGGCTGTTATCAGAGGCAGGTCTTTGTTCACAGACTTGAAGTACATGTCTGAGAACGTCTGTATGTTAATAACAGAGTATGTTGATGTTTATGATACGTTTACAACAGTTTGTCTCAAATAAGGCAAAAAAAAAAGAATTTTCTACTGGATTTAGAGAACAGTCACATTATATGTCCAAAAACTCATTATTAAGACATTGAGGAACAAATTAACTCACTGCAACAGTTGTGACCAAAACATTTGGGAATTACACATATTGGTTTTCACAAAGTTTGCTGCTTCAGTTTTTAATAAAAGCAATTTACATAAACTCCAGAATGTTATTAAGATCCATCCGGTCAGATAAATTTCAAAGTCCTTCTTTGCCATGAAAATTAATTTAATCCCCCCAAAAAATCCATGTCTACTGCAAGTCATCGCTGCTGTAAAATAACCTGCTGAGACCAATTTAACAATCTTCTCACTAACAAGTGAAGATGTTGACGATCTCATAGCTAGAGATCATTATGTTATGATGACTGAGCTAGAATAGCAGACTGAAAGGAGGGTTATGGTTGAAATCATTGTCCTTCTTGGTAACCGTGGTTACCTGCAAAGGAACACATGCAGCATCATTGCGATGTATACAAAGAGCTTCACAGGCAGAATGTTATTGCTAAGATGCACCTAAATCAACTGTCAAGGGAAGAGGTTCAGTTATGTGAAGAAGGTTTCAGGGCACCCAGGAAAGTCCGGCAGGTGAGGACCGTTTTATAAAGACGATCCAGCTGCTGGATCAGAGTGACACCAGTGCAGAGCTGCTCAGGACTGATAGCAGGCAGGTGTGAGAACGTCTGCACAGTGAGACAAAGACTTTTGGAAGATGTTCTTAAGCTGGGGGTTAGTCCAAAAGTCCAAATCCAAACGTGAGCAATAATCCAAAATAACAAAAAGGCTCTATTCACTTGAGGAGGCAGGCGTAAGTCCAAAAAACAAAGTGTAGAAAAACTTAGAATCCAAAAAAACCCAACAGTGAACGATGACTCTAAACTAAAAATCCTGGCTATGATTCTTGGCTATGATAAGACAAAGGACAAATGACAAGACACATGACTAGAAGGACATGACAACAACAAGAGACAGAAGACAACGGTCCGGCACTGAACAGGCAACAACTTCAACCCTAAATAGTGTCGGACCCAGACGAGACACGGGTGCAGATAATGAACTAATTGACAAAGTTGAAGAACAGGAAATGACATGACCAAATAAGGAACACAGAACTGTTAAAACCAGAGAGATACACAGATCCTAAAACATGAAACCCTGACAACAATAAATTCAAAAGTTCACTAAACACACAATGACTAAACATAGAGAAACAGACACATACAGTGGGGCAAAAAAGTATTTAGTCAGCCACCAATTGTGTAAGTTCTCCCACTTAAAAAGATCAGAGAGGCCTGTAATTTTCATCATAGGTATACCTCAACTATGAGAGACAAAATGAGGAAAAAAAATCCAGAAAATCACATTGTCTGATTTTTAAAGAATTTATTTGCAAATTATGGTGGAAAATAAGTATTTGGTCACCTACAAACAAGTAAGATTTCTGGCTTTCACAGACCTGTAACTTCTTTAAGAGGCTCCTCGGTCCTCCACTCGTTACCTGTATTAATGGCACCTGTGTGAACTCGTTATCAGTATAAAAGACACCTGTCCACAACCTCAAACAGTCACGCTCCAAACTCCACTATGGCCAAGACCAAAGAGCTGTCAAAGGACACCAGAAACAAAATTGTAGACCTTCACCAGGCTGGGAAGACTGAATCTGCAATAGGTAAGCAGCTTGGTGTGAAGAAATCAACTGTGGGAGCAATTATTAGAAAATGGAAGACATACAAGACCACTGATAATCTCCCTCGATCTGGGGCTCCACGCAAGATCTCACCCCGTGGGGTCAAAATGATCACAAGAACGGTGAGCAAAAATCCCAGAACCACACGGAGGGACGTAGTGAATGACCTGCAGAGAGCTGGGACCAAAGTAACAAAGGCTACCATCAGTAACAAACTACGCCGCCAGGGACTCAAATCCTGCAGTGCCAGACGTGTCCCCCTGCTGAAGCCAGGACACGTCCAGGCCCGTCTGCGGTTTGCTAGAGAGCATTTGGATGATCCAGAAGAGGATTGGGAGAACATCATATGGTCAGATGAAACCAAAATAGAACTTTTTGGTAGAAACTCAACTTGTCGTGTTTGGAGGGGAAAGAATGCTGAGTTGGATCCAAAGAACACCATACCTACTGTAAAGCATGGGGGTGGAAACATCATGCTTTGGGGCTGTTTTTCTGCAAGGGGACCAGGACGACTGATCCGTGTAAAGGAAAGAATGAATGGGGCCATGTATCGTAAGATTTTGAGTGAAAACCTCCTTCCATCAGCAAGGGCATTGAAAATGAGACGTGGCTGGGTCTTTCAGCATGACGATGATCCCAAACACACCGCCCGGGCAACGAAGGAGTGGCTTCGTAAGAAGCATTTCAAGGTCCTGGAGTGGCCTAGCCAGTCTCCAGATCTCAACCCCATAGAAAATCTCTGGAGGGAGTTGAAAGTCCGTGTTGCCCAGCGTCAGCCCCAAAACATCACTGCTCTAGAGGAGATCTGCATGGAGGAATGGGCCAAAATACCAGCAACAGTGTGTGAAAACCTTGTGAAGACTTACAGAAAACGTTTGACCTCTGTCATTGCCAACAAAGGCTATATAACAAAGTATTGAGATTAACTTTTGTTATTGACCAAATACTTATTTTCCACCATAATTTGCAAATAAATTCTTTAAAAATCAGACAATGTGATTTTCTGGATTTTTTTTCCTCATTTTGTCTCTCATAGTTGAGGTATACCTATGATGAAAATTACAGGCCTCTCTGATCTTTTTAAGTGGGAGAACTTACACAATTGGTGGCTGACTAAATACTTTTTTGCCCCACTGTAACTCTAAATATGAACTAACCTCCAAAGCCCAAATCAAAAACACATACAAAACCCCTTAATCAAAACAAAACTCAAAAGCCCACAACAAAACATAAACAGGAGACCGTGGCTACGTCCAGCATGATGGAGCTCCGGGTCATCAGGACAAAGTGAGAACTAAATAGAGCTGTAACAATACACCAATTTATCGATGTATCGCGATACAAGGAGCAATATCATATCATGAGGTCCAATATCGATAATATCTATACAGTAAACATGTTGTACTGACCACCACAAGGCAGAACAACATGCACTCTAACATTGTATAAAAAAGGTTTTGTCGCTGAAAAAAAGAATCTAAAATGATGTGAAAGTGAATCTGTGGTTTGTATAATATATTACTGTAATGAGCAACTACTAAAAACACACAAAGCTTTATTAAATAACTCTTATTACATATTTCTAACTAAGAATTTTATTTTGTGACATTAGTTTTGCTGATAAAATAATACAAACTGATTTAAAAGTGAATGAGTTAGCTTTTTTTCACCCATTGTCATAGAAAAGTTTGAATGTATCGTATTGTGTATCGTATCGTGAGCAATGTATCGAGATATGTATCGTATCGTGGATAATATATCGTTACAGCCCTGGAAATAAGTGACTTGGGGAAAAAAACGTTGACCTTTCGGGTCCATGACCAGGAAACTCTTCAGACCTTAATCGAGTTTAGAACATGCGGTCACTCCTTAAAAAGCAGATGAACAAACAAAACCCCAAAATTCTGACAAACTCCCGCTTTTATTATGAAAGAATGAGTTGCATCAGTCAGGATTTGGACAAGAAGTTGATTGACAGCAGGATGAACTGCAGAGATCTTTAACAAGAAGATCCAACACTGTAAACATTGACTCTTTACATGAACGTGACATAACTGTCAATAAAAACCTTTGAAACATTTAAAGTTCTTATAATTAAACTTCAATACATCACAGAAATACAAAGTTCTAAAAACACTGAAGCAGCAAACCTTTGGTCATGACTGTACAGTAAAACTACTCACTGCGTTCTAAACATGTTTTTAGGGAAACATCTGGTCAGTTTTGGCTCATTCTGGTACTGAAGGACTAAAATTCCAAGCATACAACGTATTTATGATAAATCATATATCCTGTTTCAAACTTCACTCAGGTAGTTCAGCCTAGTTTTATTAGCTTTATTCTCGTATCAGAAATGAAGAACTGATAACAACAACAGGGACCTTCTTTGTCTGTCGGCTTTCAAATAAATTACAGAATCCAAATTTCTATATAACAAAGTTAGTGTTCGCACGTGGAACATACTCCAGTAACAAACAGCAACCTAAAACTTTAAGTTATATAGAACACAATGAGACACTTGTCTTATTTTCAGTCCTGCTCTGACTGAATCGATCCAGAAATTTTTATTACAAGTTTAGTTCCTGCCGAAAAAGATAAGAGGAAGTCACAGATTTCTAATCAGGAGTTTCTCTTCTTTGAAACAGTCCTAGTTGTGTTTCTTTCTGTTTCATGAAACATTTTAAAGATTCTATTCTTGCTTCAGGGTTTTTGTTATTTAGGTCTTGGTGAAGTTGTTTGGACTGCTTGGATTTGCTGTTTGGTTTCTGAGTTTCCTTCTTGTTTATTTTTGGTTTATTCGCGTGACTCTTCTGTTTCTTATTTTCTTTGATCTCACACCATAAAGTCTTTTATTAAAGAGCTGACAGCACAAATCACTTTGAGCCAAACAGAAAACAAGTCATAGGAAACACAGTGGCATGTAGGGAGTGACGGTGGTGATTGATAAATAAAAAAACAAACCAAAGAGTTTTCATACTGATGATTACTGAGTGAGGACAGAGGACGGGTAAGGAACTAATCAGGAGGATGGTGACCAGGTGTGGCAAATTGAACAAAGTTCACTGAGGAGCAGAAGAGAGTTGACAATCCTTGGAGTGAACTTAAGTTAAACAAACTGGAACAAATAAACAAATACAATAAAAACACCGGATGCATAAATGGCACGTAACGTCAGTGAAGCGTAATACGCGGATGATCGCCGCCATTAAAGACAATGGGACCATTTCCATCGGGCGTGAAGCAACGCGAATTGGACGAGTCCCAAAAGTGTAATGTTGTGGCCTTTATACGGCAGTTCTATTTTTTACGCGTTACGCTTCTAAAACGCATCAAGCTCAGCAGTTTAGTTGTGGCCAGACAGGAAATCAGGCGTTCGTGAAACGTAAAATACCCGGACGTTTCAAAATAAAGGACACGTGCGGATTTCCGTTTGCGAGACTACGAAAAAATACAGTATCTGTTTGAAGTCCGTAGTGGTGTGAAAATAAACCGCATACCTTCTGGATACATGTTGTCGTCTTTCTCCCTGTTTGTTGTTGTGTCTACTGATGAAATCACGCGGGATTTCACAATTCTCCCGTGATTTCGTGATCTGGATTGAACGCTTTCGTGAGTGATATGCGTCTGAAACGCACCCAGTGGGTAAAGATGTTCAGCGGATTTTGAGAGCAAAACGCTGCACATTGCTACGCGTCCAGTGGAAAGGAGGGGCAAATATAACTAAGTGAAAACATAAACACTAGACGCAACAGAATAAATCCAAAATAAACAGGATGGAAACTCAGAAGCCAAACAGGAAAGTCAAGCAGTATGATAAATCAACCAAGACTGTTGTTGAAAAATAACAAAACCCAAACATCGAAAAAACAAAAATCACCGGAAAACCCGACAAAAACACTCCATGAAAACATAAACAAAACAAACTTACTGTGACAAAAACTACCGTGTAGTCAGCAACATCTAAAGTCTAAATAAATCACATAATTTTTAATCTTATATGACTCCAGATCACTTTTATCAGTCTTCATTATCAGTTTTCTACAGTGAATATGTCAAATTATTTGACTCACCCGGCAACGGTTGCCACAGCAACCTTTTCCACAGCAACCCTTGCCCCCAGCCCTGATAGCCGAGCAGCTCGGACACAACATCTGGAACATAACAAAAAGCACCATGTGTTTCAAATTTAATCCTCGGGTTCCAAAAAAAAAAACATCTTTAACTTGAATTAGCTAATGAAAATACAATTTACCTCCATATGTGTATTTAATTATACAGTAAATATGGATTTAAGGTTCAAAACTCAGAATATAAATTAGTTACATCTGTGACGGGAAAAGATGAGTGTTACAGTTTCTGTCTACGAGAAAAGGGTTTTCCAAAAATATAGAAGAACAAGAGAGAGTGTGTGCACATGTGAGTGTGTGTTATCTCTTTAAGCAAATATCTGTGAATGCTGAACAGAGTTTTGGCTGTGACGTCACCCGGATAAAACTTCCGGGTCTTTGTTTAAAAAAACACTCAGTGATTGTTCTGGTTTCCCTGTTGGATTAAATATTAATGTATGGATGACTTAAATGAACTTGTTCTATGATCACTGACAGATGTTGGAAAGTGTCACTGAAGAATTTAGGTAATTTAATGATTGTGAGAATTTGAATTGTTTAAATAAAACACTACACCTCCTCCACAAATTGGGATAAATGAAGTATCTTTAAATGAATTACTAAAAATAACCACAAGAAGAACATATTTTTATTTGGTGACATAAAAAAATTCTTGTTGCCCTAAAGAAAGAATGTGTTTTACTTCATAAAATAAACAGCTGTGTATGTTGCAGCGATGGAATTTAAAAAGCAAATGTGTGAATGTAAAATAACTGTGGCTAATAATTAATTACAGAAGATGAACCAACACAGTGTGTTTCATTAAAGTGGATTGGACTGAAAGGTAACTAAAACTGATCTGTATATGTTTGTATACAGATTTTTCTTTTCTGTCATATATTTACACCTTCGAGAAGTCATATCATTTATCAGAAATAACATCTGTTTAAGTTTCCTCTTAAAGATTTTTTAAAGAGGCCATTTCACCCAATTTCCATGACTGTGTTTATTTCTTAAGTATTAACTTGTAATATGAAACATTTTATATCTAAAAAATGTTAGGAAACACTGATTAACAGACCTTTCAATCTGTCTGCGTGAAGATTCAGCTGGCTTCGTCCAGCTTGGGGCTCCAACTCATTAATATTCATTATGCTAATTTGCTGGGCTCTGATTGGCTAACAAACTAGCCTATGAGAGCAAGGTATACTGTTTCCTGCTCTGCTGCACATGGCAACAGCGCACGTAGTCTCTTCCTGTTTGATACGTGTTTATGCAACACCTTTTAGCCAGCAGCATGCTAAGTGTGGAAAACTCGGGTTTTATCGCCACCTGCGTAGTTTTTTTTTTTAATTAAATTTATTTCATTCAAAAATTTTAAAAATAAACACAAGCAAATTAAGTACACATAAACATATTGGTAAAAACACATTTGAATGAAAAGGAGCTGATAGAAGAAAAAAATCTTTTAATTTATGCCCCTTTTTACAAAAGAAAATTATCTGTCAAACATAAAGATGCTTTTTAGTGGAACTTAAATGGAACAGAAAACGTGAACGTTGAACTGGTTTGTGACACTTGCTCCACGTTTCCTATAAGGCCGAGTCAAGCATGATGTAAGACGCGACCACAAAAAAAACTCCAAATGTCACAATTTAGTCACAAAGTGTCTTAATTATGTCTCAATTTATTCACAGTTTACACTTATTTGGTTTGGAAATTGGTCGCCATCTCTTTCCATACTCATCTCACACTTTTTTCTTACCATTAAAAGACAATTTGCTTAAGTTTCATTTGAATGCTGTTCACAGTGTTTCACCTGCAGTTAAAATCTAGTGAGATTTAGACTGTAAAAGCAAGTGGTTTGTTTGTTTTTTCAGCGCTTTTTCTTTTTCCTCATATTTCATATAATACCTCAGTGTTGCTCTCACTGTCTGTGAAAATCACCTTTTTATCTGTTCAGAATGATACAAAAGAAACATAAAATGTTTAAAAAGAAACAGACTGAAGGTTCAGTTTGTGATTATATATTATAAGTATTATCCTTTTTTTTTGCCCTGTAAATGTAAAATAATTTAACCAGTTAGTAACAAACTATGTCCAACAGCAGGTAATAATTAAGAGGCATTGACACTGATATGTCATAAATAATCAGGAAGATATTTTAAGCTAAATTATGAATTTGAATTGAATTTTAAGAAAAACATTTTAATAAATTTCTTCTATAAAATGGTGTAAAGTCACACAATTAGAGTTTATAAGTTTACACAAGGTAAAGTTGATGACTGTAAATCCCAATAAAAACAATCAAACATCAACCAGTACTCACGAACAGGCCTCCTCCGATCAGCCCCCCCATGAGCCAGACCTGGAGGGAGATCTGGTTGTTTTCCCAACTCTCCCCATTGGGGAAGAACAGCAGCAGGTTGGAGATCATGCAGACGAAGGCCGTCGGCAGCAGGATCAGACCAACCAGACGGGCACATTTTCCAGTACAACACATGGTCTCAGATTCTCCTGGTTCTCTGAACCTCTTCTGTGTGTCTGTCGCTCACAAGGAAGTCAAGGGAAGGTGAGTGAAACGAAAAAGAGGTGAATGAGTGAGGGAGGAGATCAGCGCAGAGAAAGTCAAACATGACCGATGACAGTTACAGCAGGAGGAAACAAAGGAGCAAAGGCCACTTGTGAGCATGGCTGCGTTCCTCTAATCAGTTTTATAACCTGTTCAGGGGTCTCGAAGAAAGATGAGAAATCTGTGGAGAAAAAAACAAACATATTAACTCAGAAAATATGTATAAAACTCAAATAATTCAACAAATTCAGCAAATACAGAGAGAGAAGTGTTTGTGTTTTAGAGCAGGGGTTTCCAAGTTGGGGTCCAGAGCCCACTGCAGGTTGAGATATTTTACAGAAATTACATTCAGCTGAAAATCCTTTCCTATAATGGATTGGCGACCTGTCCAGGTGTGACCCCGCCTGTTGCCCAATGACTGCTAGTGAAAATGACTGACTGAAAATAATTCTTGAAAGTAAAATTCACTATAATTGAAATTGTAAAAAGCTAAAAATGAAAGCTGTTAATGGTTGTGTTTTTTTTTAGCTAAACGTTTGTTCATTTAGCGAGCGATATTCAGAGTTACCGGACTTTTTCGTTAATATTTCTGTTCTATAATCAGAAAAGTTTATGGACTACTGTTCAAGAGGACTTTTATCAATGCTGCTGAAAGACCTTTGATACCAGCTGAAGATAATGATCACTTTGCTCATTCTATTTATGACTTATTACATACGCATGAGAGGGTTCGGCCTGCCAACCGCTCTAATTACAGCTTGTCCTCCAGGTGGGGTCAACACTGGTTTGTGTCATTATAAACAACGATGCCAATCTTTAAAAAGTGGCAAATATTGGCTGATAAGTTGTTCGCTTCTAAGGTAAAAAATAAGAAGAAGAATAATATCATATTTTTATTATGATCGTTATTATCCATCCATTTTCAAGGAAGCAGGAAGCTGGTGTTTATCTCCAGCAGTCTTTGGACGAGAGGCGGGGGACAAACCTGGACATGTCACCAGTCCATCACAGGGCTTAAGATGGACAATCTGGAATTTAGAAGGGGTGTCCGCCTACTGGCGCACCCTTAACCCCTCCTTTCCACTGGACGCGTCAGCAGGGCACAGCCACCATTCCCACCTTGCGCAAGCATTACATCCAGCTGGTCCTGGAAGGTCACAAAATCTCGAGAACAGCGAAATCATATGATTTCATCACTTTTCATCACATGTGATTTCATCACTAACAAGCAGGGATAAAGACAACAACATGTATCCAGAAGGATTGTGGCTTATTTTCACACCACATACGGACTTCAAACCCGTCACAGGTACTGTACTTTCTCGTAGTCTCGCAAACAAAAATCTGCACGTGTCCTTTTATTTTGAAACTTCAGGGTATTTACATTTCACAAACGCCTGACGTCCTGTCTGGTCCAAACTAAACTGCTGAACATGATGCAATTTAGGAGCGTACCACGTAAAAAATAGAACTGCAACACAATGCTTGCGACTCTTCTGAGACACGTCTCATGTGCACTGCTTTGCGCCCAGTGGGAACGGCTATCAGCTGCATATTACGCATTTCTAACGTTGCACGTCTGTTGCGCATTCACTGAAAAGAAGGGGTCATACCCCTTTGTCCTACTTCTGATATAACTCTTTTTTTTCCATTTATGTTTTCTTCAGCTGAACAGAGTAGTGTTGTGTTGTTCGTGAAATGTAACGGCTCTAAGAACCGGCTCTTTGAAGTGAACGACGGGAGCCGGCTCGTCATTGGGAGCCTTTTTTTTCTCACCCTCTTGCGCTCCCTTTTCTCTCTTCACACACTGTTTTTGTCGATATTTTTTGCAAATTAAAGACCCAAGTTGCTCAGATCTCATCTCCTGCAACGAGAGTCTGATGCTGGGCATTCAAGGTGATGATGCATTCAAGGAACATTTGAAATTTATGCTGAGTTCAATAACGAAGGATATAAAACATATTACTAAAACACAGCCAATAATACTATAAGCCATAAACCTACTTATTGGCAGTTAGCAGGCAACATTCGCTGCATACTAAATATGGCCTACTTGTTTTTACACATAAAGACTAAAAATAAACTTTAAAAAAATATTCTATTAATTTTGTCCTCTTCAAATATCGATTTTCTAGGGAGAATCTGAATCTCAGAGCTCCACCCGAAAATCTCCTGTGACCACCGTTCTCCCAATATTCTCCCTATTTCCATCATCAATATTTCAAATCCATCCGTTTCAACGGGTACACATCGGGGTTACCCCTGACTCCTCCCCCTCACAGTCGGAGGTTTGAATGTCCTCCTTTTTTGTGTCCTGGAAATGACCACAAGTGGAAAGTGGAAACTTACTGACTGAAAAAAAAAATTCTTACAGTCTGTGAAACAAACCATCTCCAGAACTCTAGTTCTAACTCTACAGTATAGGTGTGAACGGGCAATTGAACTCTGATTCGGACCAAACAACCAAACTTTAGTTCCCCTAAAAACGAGGGTCTCGGTTTGATTGAAATGAACTGGTGCGGTTCGATTGCATGTGTGAATGCAACCGGACTGAGACCGCACCAAAAGCAGGAAGCAGGACTATATTGTTTAGCCGTCTAAGCCGCCTCATGTCGTCCTCTACATCGTTATCTGCTCATCCTGAGCTCATTGCTGCAGAATATTGTTCTGGTACATTCTCCAAACACAAAACAATCCCAAAACCACCAGAATCGGCTGCTACTCCATGTTTGTTAACATTTCAACCGTCTCTCCCAAAGACAGGAAGTGAAATAAAAACAACAACAAAAAAGTATAGTAACTCCACAGCACCACCACAGGCGGGGATGTAAACGTGCTCCTAAGCTTATTTGGTCTGTGTAATAAAGTAAAAACTGTACCAACTTCAAACAGCAACAATTCTGGTTGCAAGTTTCACTGAGTTGATATTAGACTGTTTATACAAATGTGGCTTTAACATCTTTTTAGACGTGATTAAAAAAAAACAAAAAACGAACAGTCAACCATTTATCTTCTACGCAGATGTTCCAACTCTACATGCCTGGATATGTCATTCTTACACAAACCCAATTTGTAGGAATTACTTTCTTCAGAATGTTCTGAGGACTTGACGTAAGTGTCCTGATGGGATATCGACATGCCTTAAAAGGAAATATCTGTGTGGAGGGATAAACGATGCCTTTTTTAGCAAAACATCTCTTTACGGAACTAGGCCAAGAAGTGTGTGGGTGTGTTAGGCTATCTGACAAGACATGTTATGAAACATAAACTGTGCAGATGTTCCACCACTGCATGCCCTATCTTGGTGAAAATAAAAATGCATTGAAGACTTATTTACTTAAGCCAATCCAGGTAGCTTTGCAAGGTGGGATCAACCAGAAATATTCTCTACTTTTCTGTAAATCATTCTATAACAAACGTGTGTCGTGAAACAAAGTAAATGCCAAATATTTACTTCACATTTCGGTGGCCATCTGCTAACTGGACTACAACACCAGATTTATGGGAAATATATTCACACGCATACTTTCTTATATTTTATTCAAATGTTGAAATTGTCTATAAATGACTCTTTTTAGAGATGAAATAAACTATCAAAAGTACTTTTTTACTGTTGTTTTTTTACTTTCATAGTAGTAAAACATAATTGAGATGTTGCATGAACCATCGAAACATGAAATATTTACATTAAAGTCACTGATTTGCTTAAAAAACCTCTTTACACAAAATGCTCTTTATCTCGGCTTTTAGTCCTGAAACGTGTGGATTTTCATAAAAGTTCCTCTTTTGTACTGCAGATTACTAAATAACAGAACTTTTTTTTTTTTGCTTTTTGAAAGAAGAAAGACTAAATTTTGTGCTGATGGTTTCAGAATTCACATAATCATAGGAGAAAATATTCTGTGGGCCTTCAAAAATCCGTAAAAATGCTAAATATCTCTGGCGCTGACGAGGGATATGAAATCTGAAAGTGGCACTGAATGAGTTAAAGACCCCCAGATCAATATATCTAAAGTTTAACTGAGTGTATATTACCCTGTTTTTACTAAGTTTATCTTTAACATTTTTTGAGACGTGATTTAAAAAAAACGAACAGTCAACCATTTATCTTCTATGCAGATGTTCCAACTCTACATGCCTGGATATGTCATTCTTACACAAACCCAATTTGTTGGAATTACTTTCTTCAGAATGTTCTGAGGACTTGACGTAAGTGTCCTGATGGGATATCGACATGCCTTAAAAGGAAATATCTGTGTGGAGGGATAAACGATGCCTTTTTTAGCAAAACATCTCTTTACGGAACTAGGCCAAGAAGTGTGTGGGTGTGTTAGGCTATCTGACAAAAACTATATAAACAGCCAGCAAAGTTAGTCTGTACTCTCTGGTACATGTATGCATGATGGTCTGTTAATTTTGGCCCCCGCTTTGGACCTTTAATAAATTGGAAAGAGGGTAACAGACTTCAGCTTCCCTGTTCTTCCTTTTGCATCCCACATAAATCCAAAAACAACATTCTTGGCACCCGAGAGGGTTTGCTGATGAGGCGCTGAGCTCTTCTACCTCCACCCACGAAAAAGAGCTCCATTAAGGTAAAAATCTTAATGTTTGGTCTGTTGTATGTGGATGATGGTCGAGTGAGTTGTCTCAGGTCTGTGTGAGCCACGGGGCAGTGATCTGCTCCTGCTTCTCTGAGGTCAGCGAGCTACATTTATGCATGAATGCCATTGAGTGAAACTTAGATGAAAGTAAGTTAATCATGCTGTGGTGATAAACTCAGTGCCAGAGATAATTCTTTTAGTTGAAATCGGAAACGCACAGCAGAAAGAGACGATGTTTGGCAGAAGGCCAAGTTGTGAGATATATATATATATATATATATATATATATATATATATATATACAGTGGGGCAAAAAAGTATTTAGTCAGCCACCAATTGTGTAAGTTCTCCCACTTAAAAAGATCAGAGAGGCCTGTAATTTTCATCATAGGTATACCTCAACTATGAGAGACAAAATGAGGAAAAAAAATCCAGAAAATCACATTGTCTGATTTTTAAAGAATTTTTTTGCAAATTATGGTGGAAAATAAGTATTTGGTCAATAACAAAAGTTAATCTCAATACTTTGTTATATAGCCTTTGTTGGCAATGACAGAGGTCAAACGTTTTCTGTAAGTCTTCACAAGGTTTTCACACACTGTTGCTGGTATTTTGGCCCATTCCTCCATGCAGATCTCCTCTAGAGCAGTGATGTTTTGGGGCTGACGCTGGGCAACACGGACTTTCAACTCCCTCCAGAGATTTTCTATGGGGTTGAGATCTGGAGACTGGCTAGGCCACTCCAGGACCTTGAAATGCTTCTTACGAAGCCACTCCTTCGTTGCCCGGGCGGTGTGTTTGGGATCATTGTCATGCTGAAAGACCCAGCCACATCTCATTTTCAATGCCCTTGCTGATGGAAGGAGGTTTTCACTCAAAATCTTACGATACATGGCCCCATTCATTCTTTCCTTTACACGGATCAGTCGTCCTGGTCCCCTTGCAGAAAAACAGCCCCAAAGCATGATGTTTCCACCCCCATGCTTTACAGTAGGTATGGTGTTCTTTGGATCCAACTCAGCATTCTTTCCCCTCCAAACACGACAAGTTGAGTTTCTACCAAAAAGTTCTATTTTGGTTTCATCTGACCATATGATGTTCTCCCAATCCTCTTCTGGATCATCCAAATGCTCTCTAGCAAACCGCAGACGGGCCTGGACGTGTCCTGGCTTCAGCAGGGGGACACGTCTGGCACTGCAGGATTTGAGTCCCTGGCGGCGTAGTGTGTTACTGATGGTAGCCTTTGTTACTTTGGTCCCAGCTCTCTGCAGGTCATTCACTAGGTCCCTCCGTGTGGTTCTGGGATTTTTGCTCACCGTTCTTGTGATCATTTTGACCCCACGGGGTGAGATCTTGCGTGGAGCCCCAGATCGAGGGAGATTATCAGTGGTCTTGTATGTCTTCCATTTTCTAATAATTGCTCCCACAGTTGATTTCTTCACACCAAGCTGCTTACCTATTGCAGATTCAGTCTTCCCAGCCTGGTGAAGGTCTACAATTTTGTTTCTGGTGTCCTTTGACAGCTCTTTGGTCTTGGCCATAGTGGAGTTTGGAGCGTGACTGTTTGAGGTTGTGGACAGGTGTCTTTTATACTGATAACGAGTTCACACAGGTGCCATTAATACAGGTAAAGAGTGGAGGACCGAGGAACCTCTTAAAGAAGTTACAGGTCTGTGAAAGCCAGAAATCTTACTTGTTTGTAGGTGACCAAATACTTATTTTCCACCATAATTTGCAAATAAATTCTTTAAAAATCAGACAATGTGATTTTCTGGATTTTTTTTCCTCATTTTGTCTCTCATAGTTGAGGTATACCTATGATGAAAATTACAGGCCTCTCTGATCTTTTTAAGTGGGAGAACTTACACAATTGGTGGCTGACTAAATACTTTTTTGCCCCACTGTATATATATATAGTACATCCTGGCAATGAGCCAAACGTAAGTTTTGTGGATGCATCGTTTTGACAGGTTGATGTGAGCAATAAATAGACAAACATTTGAAAAGCCTTTTGGAGGAAGTGTACTGGTGCTGTCGCAGGATAAATAAATGTATCTGACTCGAACAAGATCCTGGAAAAAAACAGTGCACACAAAATGTAATAAAATGCTGGTACCATATCAGGCATCATTGGCATGAAAGTATTTTTAGCGGTAAAAATTGGGAAGTGGGATTGCAGAATAATCATAAATATACAAGGAGCATGCTCTAAAACAGGAAGAAACTTAATTTAATATAGTAATAAAAAGAACTAAATATCAAATAAGAAACTTTATGTAAAGAAAAATACAAGTTGACTGACCTGTGAGAAAACAATATATAAACAAAGAACTTAAGACTCTAAATTAACTTTTACAGTGTGGCAATTTCTGTGTATGGGATGTTATGCTTAATTAATCAATGTTTAATGTTAGTCGGTGATCATTGTCTTTTTTAGCTTCAGTGTTGAGTAAAATAAGATGTTTTGAAAGTGCTACGGCGTTTTTCTTCTGCTCCTTGCAGCTCCGTGTCAGTCATCTGTGCCTTGAGCCAAAAGGTGTTGGCTGACAGTAACCTGCTGGAGAGAAAAGAACACAGAGGAAAGTTTTTACAAAGTTGGACATACTAGCGAGTTAACAATCTATGAACAATTTTCAAACTTGGAAAAAGGATGATTTGAAAGGCTTAATTATTGGAAAATAATTGCATGTACTCGTATGGCTCTTGCTATCCTATGCTTAGAAGCGCGTGCAGACTTGGA
This sequence comes from Pachypanchax playfairii, assembly GCA_006937955.1. Classification (NCBI taxonomy): domain Eukaryota; kingdom Metazoa; phylum Chordata; class Actinopteri; order Cyprinodontiformes; family Aplocheilidae; genus Pachypanchax; species Pachypanchax playfairii. The sequence goes on from SSNP01000006.1 coordinate 7,382,563, forward strand.
ATGTCTAAGATGTGGAGCGAGATGAAATTTGAAGCTTTGACTAGATTGCATGGTACCCCATAGTGCAACAGTAATTTCAGCACACTTTGCATCCTTTACTGAAAATAGTCACTTGCCCTATAAAGGAACACACTAACAAGTCTTTAAGAGTAAAATCTTTTGTAAAATAGTTCAGAGAGAACATTTAAGATCAAAATCCTTTCAGGCCGTGGCTCCAAATCTGTGGAATGCCCTACCTTTGCCCCTTCGTGAGGCTGACACTGTTGATTCTTTTAAAAGGCAGCTGAAGACACTTTTATTTGGGCGAGCTTTTGGTTGACTGGACTTTTGGTGTGATTATTATTCTTTTTATCTTTTTACTGTTTATGCTGTTTTATTGAATTAATTGTGAAGCACTTTGTGATTTTTTATCTGTGAAAGGTGCTATATAAATAAAGTTTATTATTATTATTATTATAAAATAAGTAACCATTTACCTTTAGATTGTCTTTGAGTCTCTTCTCTTCCTCGTCAGGATGTGCTAAGTGGCAAATCAGAAGTGCAACTGTTTTTGGTCAATAGCAGGGAGGGGATCTGAAGGCGGTCCTGTTCAATCCCCCTCTCTAAGCACAGCCTCCAAAAAGACTTCCATAAAGCTACAACCATTTTTAATTTCAAGAGAAGGTTCTTTTTTTTAATTTTATTTAACACATTCAGAGACAAAACAGATCTGAGGCTTCTAGTGACGTTTTTGCAAGTTTTAATGAAACTATCTAGTTACAAAAGCTTATATAAAAAGGTAAGAAGACTGAATTGGGGAAAGATCTTAAACAAAATAAGAATAAAATAGAGGTTACTTGGTTATATGAACTACCTAGTTATACTTGTTTTAAAAACAAGTGGAACACAATTATTTCAAGGATTCAACATCATTGAAATCATCGTGGACAACGTTGTGAATTGACACCTGAAAGTGTTCCAGGTGTGTTTGTGGGAGGAGTCATGAGGGTATAAAGTCACCAATAGAGTCTAGAATGCAAAAAGACGTGAACGCACTTCAGCCGAATGAGTGGACTTTATCAGTAATTTGGGAAGTTGTTATTTGGCTCTGAAATGCAGATTTTCAGATTTGTTCATGAATTTATACTTTATGGTCTTTAGTTTTAAAATGTATGGAGTTAAAATCAAGTCACCTTGTTTCTTATCATTACCTGTGAGAGGAAACACACCTGCACTACAGGGACACTTTTGTTTTCATGTAACATTGTCTTTCAACTCATGTCCTTCTCAAGTTTGAACAGCATTTTAGAGTTTACCACTTGTTTTTGTCTTTTTAGTCTCAAGACATCATGTCCTCACTTCAGCTGGAAATAGCTGCCCTGAGTCGACCTTTCAGCTTAGGGATGCTGTATAATGCTCGCAATGATAAGCTGATCACAGGTGAGGGGAAACAAGGAAAATGTTTACAGATGTATCAACTTCCATCTGTTTAATGTGTAAAATTGTTTCTGTATTACTGATATTTATAATATCTCTGTATTCAATGTGTTGTAGAAAGATTATCTACCAAGAGTTGAAGTGAGTGAATAGAAAACGGTTTCATACAATTTCATGTGTGAAAGGAGAGCAGTCATACAAATGCAGGTACATCAGTTTAAGGCCTGGTTCACACTGCACGCGGAAGTGTTGCGAAGCGCAGCGGAACAGAGACCGCTTCCATTCGGCGACCTTGTTAACCTATAGTGTAGTTCACACCAGAAGCGGAGCGTTACAAACAGCGCAGCCTTCCAGCTCAGAATGGGGTGGGATGTGTTTTTAAGTGTCTAAACACAAACGGGGAAAGAGTAAGAGAGAGAGAGGAGTTGGAGACAAGTCAAGATAAACGATGTTGAATTAAAAGCAGGAGTAACTAAAACAAGCTGTCTTCAATTTTTTTACGATGTTCTTTACCTACCTCTGATGAAAAAATAGCTCTGAATAAACAGAGGAGCAGAAACGCTTGTAGACCGGAGCGAAGAAAGACGTGTCTGACGTGAGCAGGGAAAAAGCTGAGCGCTGTGCAGTGTGAACCAGGCGTAAGGCTCTGACAAATAAGGCAAATCTTGTTATCCTTATAAAGAGTCTGTGTTTGAGAACACAGCAGACCATAACAGACCTCCAGGTGCACTCCCTTGATAGGCAAAGCGTCTTGCTTATGAGGAAACTGGAACAGACTTAACTCACATGACTGCGACTCTGTTTTCATCCCGCCCATCGTAGTAGCATAGTAGCGTAGCGTACAAATAAATGTGTAAGCGAGTTAGAACCTTCTAGACACTAACGCTGTAACTACAAAGCAGCTAACCAACCGTATAAGAAGTTTGGATCTAAAAAAACATTCTAGATATAAACCCGATAGCAACGATTAGTTAACTTACATTTAAACTGGAAATTTGCCTCAGAAGTATCTGCTGCCGGCTCCTCAACTGCCATTTTTTGAATACAGCGCTGTATTCTGGGAAATTTTAGACCGCGGGAAGGCATCAAGGCACGTCCCATGTATCCTTGCTATATTAGCTAAAGCGCAGGCAAACCCAAGTACAGGCACCTCGGTACTACATGAACATTAGAAAGCGCCTTGGTGGTTCCTGATGATGTATCTCCTAGGCAACCAGGGCGGGACCAAGGCATCAAGGCGAGGTTCCTTGACATTAAAAAACGCCCTAACTCTCCTTCCTTCAGTTGCCGTGCACCTGTAGTTGACTTTGTGGTGGCAAACAAGACAGTAATTTTAGTACATTTACTGCATCCATTGTTGCGTTTTAGCCTTTTTCTTGCGTCCCACATGTTTTTCTGGTTTATCCCGTTCCAATCACCTATCTCCAGCTCTGGTCAGCTCAAACGATACAGTCTGAAACCTTGATCAAAGGGGAAGAGAGTTCATTGGGTGAGCCTACTGTCTTTCAAGAAACCAATAAGGCAACTGCATATCAGCTTGGGCACTGCAGCTGTCGATTACAGCCATGAAAACTGGTGTGGTGAAAATGCAGCACCTGGAACAATGCCAGTGGTCAGAACAAAACAAGATCACAAATCTGGTGTTTTTCTATTTTCGTTGTTCGGCAGCGCCCGCTCCGGTAATCCGGGAATTCCCAGAAAACCCTCTACTATGCAATTAGGAAGAATGACTGCCAGGATTTTAATCCAGGTGGTCTTTTGTTTTTTGGACTTCTATGCTAGGCATGGTTTGTCTACAACAAACACTATTTTTGAACAAAGGTATACCTGGTACTAGGCCACTTTATCTATGATCAATTTTTTAATTGTATCATCAGACCTGAGACGCTCAAACACTTAGGTAAAGAGAGGACTGGTCTACTGATCATCACCTGGTAGTGAGTTTGATCTGGTGGCTGGTGAAGAACTTGATGAATCCAAATGAGTAATTAGGGTAAACAGGAAACACTTGGAGGCACCTGTCCAGGAAAACATTAACTCTCTCCTCCAGCTGAGAACAAAATCAGAAACAATCAGATTCAATAAACCTACAAGATCAGATGGGAAAGATGAGAGGCAGAATCAATGGAAAGAAACTTGGCACACGAACACTGAAACTGCAAAGGGACAAACTAAATGTTAATAAACATAATATTGGTATTTATTTTTTACAGATTTCACAATCTGGGATCGAGAAATCATTGAGAAAAAAAGAACCAAACAGATTCAGACCAGCAGTGAATTTGAAGTTACTACATCAGACTCCCTTCAATCCAAGTCTTCTCTGCTGGATGTGAATGTGTCTCTTAATATCAGTTTCCTGTCTGGGCTGATTGAAATCGGAGGGTCTGCCAGTTATCTGAAAGACAACAAGAAGCTCAAGAACCAATGCAGAATCACCCTTCAGTACAAAGCAACAACATTTTTCGAACGACTGGCTCTAACACTTCAAGAAGCTCAAACCGAGCAGGTTGTTGAAGTGATAAAGAATTATGGTGCGACACACATAGTCACAGGCATCCTTTATGGGACGAATGCTTTCTTTGTGTTTGATAGTGAGAAGTTAGAATCTAGCAGTGTTCAAACAATCGAGGCCAAAATGGAAGCTGCGATGAAAAAGATTCCATTCTTGAGTTTTGAGGCGAAAGCTAGCACGAAGCTGAGCGACGAGGAACACGCTACAGCTAATAGGTTTTCCTGCAAATTCTATGGGGATTTAGTTCTTGACAGAAACCCTACAACATTTGAAGATGCAGTAAAGACCTACTCAAAGCTTCCAGAACTTCTGGGGAAAAATGGAGAGAATTCAGTTCCTGTTAAAGTCTGGCTGACTCCTCTGAAGAATCTGATTCCATCTGCAGCAGAGCTGAAAGGAAACATCTCTGTTGGTTTACTTAGGCAAGCTAATAATGTCCTGGAAGGTATGAGAGAAGCAGAAATGAGATACAATGAGGCTTTAGAAGAAGATTGGGTGGAATATTTCCCACAGATTCAGAAAAGGTTAAGATGTTTCCAACATCTCTGTGAGGACTACACAACAATGCTTAGCAAGATCATGCAGAAGAACATTCTCCTCATTCGTGATGGTAAAGACGATGAAACATCCATGAAAAAGCTCTTCGATGACCAGGAGAAGACTCCCTTCTGTCAGGAAAACTTGTGTAAGTGGTTAGATAACGCAGAGAGAGAAATCAACGTTGTCAGGTCCTGTATGGACATTTTGAAAGGAATCGAGATTGTCCAAGATAAGTCGGAGTTGGACAGAGTGGTTCTCTCTGCAGGTATAGAGGAAGTTTTCTGCTTTGTTTTCACCTCTATGGAAACCAATGACCCTTACCTGGACCAGATGACTGACTATCTACGCTCTGATGTTACTCAAACTCCAGCTAAAGTCACTCCACCATCTAAAGACCACTGGTTCTTCTCACATGAAGTCTTCAAGACAATGATTTACAAGGCCAAAGAGTTTACTGAACCTGCCAGACGCCTGAAAAAAAACAGATTCCGTTTTGTTGTAGCAGCTCTGCCAAATGACAAATTCAAAGGAGCAACCATCTACCAGTACAAGGACCACTGTCTGAAAACCGAAGACTTCACAAAGCCTGTTTCTGATGTGACAACCATCACAGACAAAAGAGTTTTCTCATGGTGTAAGTTTATTTTCCAAATATACGCATTCAAATATGGGATTTACATACAAGAGGCATTATTCTGCTCTTATAACTGGAGGGAATGTGATAATCAGTAACACACAGTCTTCCATTTTATCTGTTAGATGGCACCAACCTCACACTGGACGTAGACACGGCCTACAAAACGCTGGTTCTATCCCAAACAACAAGAAGGCAACATGTGAAATCCCGAAGGATCAGAAATATCCTGAAACACCGGAGAGGTTCAATACGTTTCCCCAAGTCCTGTGCAAGGAAGGGCTGACAGGACGGCATTACTTTGAGATAGAGTGGAGCATTAATCATTATACTAATGTTGGCGTAGGTCTTGCATACAGTGGCACTGCAAGGAAGGTAAATTTTGAAAACATTGGCACTTCCACTGTGACAGAAACCATTGACAGTAATGGAGATATCCATGGTGAATGTAAAACAGTTTGGAAAAAAGACAGTAAAAATATTGGGTTTGCACAAAGTGATGTATCCTGGTATTTTGGCATTGACGAAAACAATGTTAAGGCGTGGCACAATGATATGTGTTCAAATATTGCGGTTCCTTATAAAGAATGCAGCAGAATTGGGGTGTATCTGGACTGGCCTGGTGGCACTTTGTCTTTCTACAAAGTCTCTTCCAACAATCTAACTCACCTGCACACCTTCCGAGCTGATTTCACAGAACCACTTTACTCTGGTCTTTATGTTTGCAATCTTTTCACATATGCTGTTTTCAGCTCAATTGATTAAGGACATTTATTTAGGTGCCGCAGGATTTACAGGGACATCATGTATCGACACTTGATGGTTCACTCACCACAATTGCGCAGAGCTGAAAAATGTTAAAGATCCTGTATCCTGCTATTATACAGCTTTCAACATCTGTGATACAAATATATGATGAAATCTTACTGTAGGTGTTAGATGATCTTCATTTGTCCTAAAATATAACTTCTAATTCTCCAGTTATTCTTTAACCAAGAAGTAAAACACTCTGTTTACCTAAAATCCTATCCTCTTCTCCAGGCCCCTTCTCATGAGTGCTGCCCCTTGAGCTGCCTGAATAAAATGGTGAATAAATTCCTGTAACTGTCGCAGTCAAATGCACATTTTCACTGAGACATTTTTAAGAAGTAAAATACTACAAACAATGGTGCTTAGTGTCTTGCTTTGGACTCTTGCGGCTCAGGGTGTGTTTGTTGTCTGGAGTGTCTGTGAGGTCAGGCAGGTCCTGGTGTAACATTGTTACATCACTATGCTACAGTCAGTTGTTTTCCAGGAGAGAGTGGAACAGCTGCTCAGAGTGCAGGATGCAGGAGGGGGGGTTAATGAGAAAAGAGCATCACAACGTGATTAAAAGCTCCAAAAAGTTGATTTTGCATGATATAGGACCTTTAATAGTTTTCTATGTTTTTAAACAGAAAAACTAATGCTATAGACTCAACTCAGACGAATCAACATTTAAAGCCTTTAAAGCAGTCCTTTTCAATTAGTGGAGCTTGCACCCCCCAGGAGTAGCATGCTAGGGGGAGGTGCGTGTAACTTTAGGGCAGGCCTCGAGAGCCACTATCCTGCATGTTTTAGGTGTTTTCCTGCTTCAATACACCTGCTTTTTTTACCGTACTAGAATAAAAGTGTTATTGCACATCCACTACAGTAGGTGGCAGTGGTGCTCTCGTCAGAATGTGCACAAGAAGCATCAGTTCAGTGGTGTATGCCTGAGCATGCACACACACAGCACTGAGCAGGCAAATGCAAAAGCGCCGCTTCAAGAGTGTCAAGACTCTTAAAGTTCTCTTAAAACAGATTCAGTAGCTGCCTCTATGCGTATGTCCACTGGCACAGACATATTTGTTTTACTTTGCTTTGGCACTTGCTGCTACTATCACACCTGAACACCCGCCCAAAAGTACAATGCTAACCAAAGATTGGTCTGAACCACCAGTGGCTTGGAGTCGGTCGATTTAGTTGGAGCAGTACAAGTGGGTTTGAAAAACTCTAAATTTAGAGTGAATCCATCTTGAAATGCAAGGTTAGGTATTTGATATGTGCAAGCTAACTTTGAAAGTGCTTTATAAATTCCTAATTACTTTAATATGCTTTATATGAGTTATGAACAAGTTAATGCATATACTATGTTACACTTTGACATTGATGTAGAATGTTGTAAACATCAACACAAAAGCTTAATGCCCACTTATTTACATCTTCTCACAATATTTTGCGTCTTCTGACAGAAACGCCCATATTGCATATTCATTAAGGGCAAAAGTGCTAAAATGATTTTGCGCATCATGCGGCAGGTTTAACAGGCGCAGTTCTACCTGCGTGTTGTTAGTAAATCAACTGCTGCTTGTTTTTATGGCCGCTGAGAGGTTTGCGCTTGTTTTAACAACCACAAACCTGATAAATCAGACCCAAGTACTCCCCACAGTCTGCTCCATGAGGCCAGTTTATTTGCTTTATGCTAACCTTACCGGAACCAGTTCTAGTCTTGTATCGTCATTGTATAGTAGAGTACTGACCCTGTTCAGATTCCTGACCTCGCCTTTGTCTTCTCCCTCTGGATTTGGATTTTTTGGGTTTACGTTTCTGTATAATATTGACCCAGTTTTATTCACCACACTCTCGTCTGCTCCATGTCTGATCTGTAAGTCCGTCTGCCAGACCAAGATCTCTCAGAGGTACCGACCTAAGTTCGTTCACTGACTCTGATTTTGTATCATGGATTTCTGCCAGTTCTGGTTCAAGAGGATTACTTGTATCCTGATCCTGGACTGTGTTCATCATCTTACTGTCTGCTGCTCTGTGTGAATGTTTACTTCATTTACAATAAACATTTTAAAACATCCTTCATTGTCTGTCATTGACTGACATGCTGGAAAAGCAGATTTTGGGTAAATTATTCTGAAAAGTGTTTTTACATAAATATTTGGTATGCAGATAGGCATGAGAGAAAGACAGATGAATTCTGATCATCGCTAAGAATGCAGCAGATGGAGACATGAAAGTAATTTCTAGGAACCTTCTAACAGTGACAGACTGTAAAAGATAATAGCGTTGATGCTTGTTAGATGATGAATGATTTTGTACTGACACCTCTACACTGTGTCTGAGTGCTCTTTGATCAGCCAAAACACTAAATACTACAATTTCACTGGCTTTGAATCTGGACTGCTGACGTGAGCTGGACTTTTTCTTTCTGTACTGTGACTTGAAATGACTTGAAGGTCTTGTATCCTGCTACTTTACAGCTTTCAATAAAAAGCTATATTGTCAAAAACATAATTCCTCCACGGGGTGTTTAGAGGGGTACAGAATGAAAGTGCAGTATTTTCTTTAAAAATTATATTTAAAGTAAACTATAATAAAATATTTATTTTGACGGGTACAACGTTGGTATTATGTCTACATCTACCAGCCAATAGCTGCACCATTGCATGTTGTCTAATATGGTAAATAGTCAGAGGCTAGTACTGTGGAAAAGGGCGGAGTCGGTAAGTCAAGCAGCTGCTTCGGAGTCCGGGAGATTTCATTATCCTTCTCATTATCCTTCTACAATAAATGAACCCAAATAAATAATGTTCACAGCATCAAAATGCACACAGAAATGTTGAACCTGCATCCAAGCAATAGTACTGTGGTGAAGTTAATTTTAGGTTAGATATTCAATAGATATCAGCATCTTCAACCGCGGCTATCTCGGTGCTAGCAGCTAGCTCACTGGGCACCAAGTGAAACTGAGGATAAAGCCATGTCCACAGATACTGCTGAATATCTGTCGAATATACAACCTAAAAATATCTTCTCGCAGCAATGGTACTGCAGTGAAATTAATTTTAGGTTGGATATTCGATAGATATCAGCATCTTGAACCGCGGCTATCTCGGTGCTAGCAGCTAGCTCACTGGGCACCAAGTGAAACTGAGGATAAAGCCATGTCCACAGACACTGCTGAATATCTGTCAAATATACAACCTAAAAATATCTTCTTGCAGCAATGGTACTGCAGTGAAGTTAATTTTAGGTTGGATATTCGATAGATAACAGCATCTTGAACCGCGGCTATCTCGGTGCTAGCAGCTATCTCACTGGGCACCAAGTGAAACTGAGGATAAAGCCATGTCCACAGACACTGCTGAATATCTGTCGAATATACAACCTAAAAATATCTTCTCGCAGGAATGGTACTGCAGTGAAGTTAATTTTAGGTTGGATATTCGATAGATATCAACATCTTGAACCGCGGTTATCTCGGTGCTAGCAGCTAGCTCACTATGCACCGAGTAAAACTGAGCAATCTCTTTCAGACTCTAAAATTCTTGGACAGCATGATTAAAACTTTCAAACTTTGCTCCCTTTGCTAGTAAACAATCCGCAGCCATTTTCAAATCTTAGGAGCATGTACAAACACGGCCGTATATATACAAAATTGACGCATGCGCACTCAGTTACGGACTGCGACTGACGTATCAATAATTCTATTTTTGTAGGGGCACGGCAGGAGACGTGCCAATAGCCACTCCCTTGCTTTTTATGAGTAATAAAGTAAATGATCTTATGCTATCCTCTCTGTTTGAGACTCATAATGTTTCATTTTACTTTTACTTTCTCTTTATTTCATGTGGTGACGTGACAAAACCTACCAGCCTATTGAAAGTGAAGGGCTCAGCAAGTTGGCTTCAAATAAGAAACCAAAACAACTGGAAACAGAAATCCCCTTTTGCTATGGAAAGTCTGTTGTGACTTTCGTTTGTACCACCTAAACGATCTGGTACTGATCCAGAGTGGACGTGTTGTCAGAAACCATGGCAGGTGAGTGTGCAGCTGTTACAGCTGAGTTTAAAGAAGTGTGTCCTTTACCTTATCGTTCGCAGCAATTATTCTTTTTGGATTAGTCGAGGAGTATGAACTGTTAGATAAAAACCTAGAAAAATTAGTCTAATATTTACTTTTATTTTTATTTCCTGATTCAACTTCCATTAAATCTTTGTGCACATGTGTTTTTTATGACATGTTTTATTTTGCAGCGTGTAAGAAAGTGTTTTTAGCTAAAGATTTGTGATGACATTGTTGTTCTGTGTGAGTTTATGACAGATTTAATGTAAGTTTAAACTAAATAAGAACACTAATCATGTAGGAATTACTCTTTAGCTTCATCTACAGGTCGTCCAGTGACAGTAACTCTTGGGACAGTTTGGAATCTTCGCTTTGAACCTCCACCTCCCCGACCTCAAAGATTATCAGGTAAAAAAAAACTATTTCAAAATGTACATGAACTAGTTAAGCTAAATTCAACTCTTATTAAGAATATTACACAAACTTCCACCATGTGCTCATAATCCATTAGCGTCAACGACTTTATTAAAAATAGCTTATTATGTTTGTTTCCATGTTATTTTCCGTGTAATGTTTTGTTTTGGCTTAAACTTCCACATTAAGTACCTGGTTGTTTTAATGTATTGAATATTTGCATTGCAGAATCATTTGAATTTAAATCTATGGTTGCTTGTAGTGTTTGTTGTGGTCCTTGTATCACCTTTATTGTAGATTTACACTTCCAAACAGAACTGTGTTTATATTTCTGTTATATGTTATATTATGACACTAACAGGAATGTTAAGTATTATAAACCAGCAGCAATGAAATGTTTGAGATCTGAAATGTTTTAAGATTTAAAAATCCTACTGTGAACACGGTTAGCACAAATGTCGTTTATCAGCTCCATTTCTTTTTCATTCATTTTTTCATTTTTTTTCAATTGTTTTGTTTTTTTCTTTTGTTACCATTTTAAAAATGTACAAATCAAACAGATGTTATCTTTCTTTCTGCTTTCATTTTTATTTCCAGTTTATTGCTTAATAAAATAGGTTGTGGGCTGGTGATTGTATCTAATATTTTAGCATTTTGTTGTCAATTAAATAAAATACTGATACAGTTAAACTTAAAATGCATTCATTTTAACAGTTAAGACTCTAACAGCATGGATTGTCTTTACTGTGGCTCGAATATACTTTGGTAGGTAAAGTCTTTTGTCATTATCTGTTTACTGTGTTTTCTTTGAGCAGCACAGTCTGAACTCACCCTCTGCCTTCAGGTGTTGTGTATTTCAAGGAGTGTCCTCAGCAGCCAAATATCCCCAACTATCTGTTGGGAATAGCTTTGTTTCACATCCTGATGATTTCTTTTGTGACTCTGCCTTGTGAGAGTTTTGCTGCTCAGCCACAAGAACAGCCCCGAGGTTTCAAAGCCTGTGCCGAGGTTCTTTTAGGCATATTTGGCCTGACATGGAGCCTGATGGGTAAGGACGGAATAAGTCAGCGCTCATGTCTGTGAACTTTTTTTTCCCAAGAAAATTATTCATTTTAAATTATTTAATTATCTCCCTCGCACCTGTAGGTGACGTGTGGGTTTTCTCCATCTACCAGCCAAACTACGACCCCTCAGCTGCAGACGGCCTGTACTGTAATAAGACCCTCTACACGTTTGCTTTCTGGAACGCCGTGTTGGAGACATTTGGGTTGGGAGTGGCTCTGGCCAAGTTCTGTAAAGGACTGATGTGCTTTGTGAACATGAGTCCTGCACCAGCAGACACAAACTTTTACAGGAATGTCTGAGGATTTAATCTCATTAAAGACCCACTTCGATAAAAATTGCACTTTTCGTGTTGTTAACATGTTCTTGTGGCATTTTTCTGATGCTAGAGGACATACAGTATCTTAAGAAAATGAAGCTTAAAATTGCATTCCTGAGTATTTCTGCATTCAAATAGCTGTGAATCAATAGCAGACCCAAAAATCTGGTTTAAAAAGAGTGAGTTTGTGACAATGAAAAGGTACTAGGCGGGTCAAAAGCTCCCACTCCGCTAGCTGTAAACTCGCTACAATATAAGCTAGCTGCATGCTAGCAGTAGAGCTAGCATAAACAGCGTCTAAAAAATACTGGATTTATGACGTAAAAAACCCAGTGGGAGGGACACTCCTGCTCTGCTAGCTGTAAGCTAGCGGTAGCACTAGCATAAACAGAGAGCATTCAGCAACGGGGAGGGGTGGGGGATCCTCCGTGCCAACGGTTCCACCCACAGCGCAGAGTCGAATTGCTAATGAGCTACTGCCGTTATGCTAAAACTACTTCCTAGGAAATTGCACATGTTTTGTGATTTTGGGTAAAAACGTCATAATCCTAATTTAAAGACCACTGAGACACTTCAAAATAACTCAAAAGATGATTGGAGTGGGTCTTTAATCCATTTTCTAACAAATCCATGAGATGTAAATTTAAGGTAAAATAATTTTAACTGAATATCAATGTATTTGAATCAAACATTATAGCTGGGAAGCATCTAAAACATGCAGGATCATGGGTCTTACATCTGGAATTTATCAGGAATCAGCATGTTGAAATATTTGTCTCCAGACAAATACTTCAGTTTATAAATCACTAGTTATGCACGAATTATTGATTAGTAATGCACATCTTCTTGACAGTAATCTTACCTCATAGTCAGGCCTTTACACTATAAATCACACATGTTTTTTCTAACTTCTACCACTAGATGGTGATCATGTATAAGGGAGGGAGGTGGACTGTTTCCCTGTTTCCTTTTCTTAGGGATAAAAAGAATAAAACATTGTAACACATCTGTATCAAATGCAGCGACAGATCGGAATAATTATATATAAGGTGTTTTGTTTAGAATTATAGTTTTGTTGTGAAATATTGTTTATTGAGATTATTTTTATATACATAAAATATTTAAAAAGCCTAATTTTTTATCACAAAATGTGATTACTTGTACATAAATGTTGATATTTCAGTGAATATTTTTTCAATGTACTGATTTTCAATTTGTTTGTATGTAAATATAATTATACAAAGCATTTAAAAGTCATATAATGTGAAATAGTTATAATGTCCTGTTATCATTCATCCAAAAAAAAAAGCTATTTTACACATTTAGGTAATTCAAAGTTTGCAGCCACATAATTGGAGCACTTGTGTAATTTGTTGTGAGGGTGTCAGGTAGAAAAGTAAAAGTTGCTCAGGGAAATAAGATTCCTTTTACAATTCCTTATCATATAGGCTGTCATATATTTGGAAATTAACTAAAAAAAAATTCATTCATTTTAATGACTGGCAGCTTACGTGTTTATATGATGAATGCCACTTTCATTCATTCATATAAAGTGGGTCGAACCAACACAATGTTCTTTAGTCAACAACTCACCAGGCAGTGACTGTTGGTGAGAAATTCTGAGTGTCATTTGGTTTGTAAACTGTCCCGAAACGTTTGTAAGTAAATTTTGAAAGTGTTCCAAAACTTTGCAAGACAATTTTTCATTTTTAAGCATTGAAGAGTCGTCACAAGCATCTGAAACCATCTCAACTCAGTTTCTGTGAGTCAAAAGTGCAAGAAAAATGAAGGACCAGATAATAAATAAAATAAAATGACTTGGTGACTAAACTATAACACGAGTCGTACATCTGTAGCAGTTTGGTAGCATTTACATCATAAAACTAACAGAGAAAAGTTTTTTGTGCAAATTCTGTATAGCCTTGCGCTGCAAGATGGATTCTCGCGAGATTTGGAGTTTTCCAAACCCATGAAAATCCGTCTTGTACCGCTCCATTGACAACCGTCTATTTCGGTCAAAAAAACATTCGGACCAATCATGTGTTAGCATTGTGCTTTGGGGCGGGTGTTAAGGTATGATTGGCAGCAAGTGTCCAGGCAGGCGAAGCAAAGCAAACATGGCTGCGCTGGTGAATGTACACATAAAAGCGGATATTTAATCTGTTTTAGGACTAGAGACAATTTTTTCATTGAAAAATGAGTAAAGGTAAATACTTTGTGCATTTCTTGTTTTGCTTTTCTTAGTGGAAACAATGTGTGCGTTTTTATCCCGAATGGAGTTGCAAGAGCTTAATTTACTGTGATTCGCTAAAAATAAATCATTAAAGGCAGACACTTGCTGGCTCATCCTCCAATCAGCTTAAAATATTATATCAGATGTCCCTCCATTTTATAGACGGTTTCAGACGGAGCAGTTCCAGATGTATATGTGTCCCCGAATCGAGAAGAGGCGGGGCTACACATAGATCTGACAGAGCCAGGTTAAATTCTGTGATACTAACTGAAGTTTTGTGCATTTTCTGACAATTTTGTATCTCTAACTACCTTTAAACAGTGTCAGCTGGGTGAGATACAGATTGAAGGTATGAATGAGTTTCCATGAAGTGATTGTTATGTTATATTAAATCTCTGTGTTAATATTCAGCTACAGTCTGCACTCAGTCTGTTTTACTTTCCCTTTCTCTTATTAGTTTTGTGTGTAACATTACAAGCATGCCAACCCATTTGAAACAACATTTCTCAAACAGGCTGATCAAGTTGAATCTAAACAATAAATAGAAACAGCTGATTATAAAAAAAACCCTTCTGTTCTTGGAAATATTCCTTTCCTTCAGACTGAAATCATTTCACACAGCAGACTGGTTAAGACGCTGAACAAATGGCTGGTAAGTTTGTTCTTTTTCTAATGTCAAACATTTTTGTCAAACTATTTTTAACCATAAAGTCATACAAGTGACGTGTGTCTGATGTAAGTTAAGAACGCCTGTTGTGAGGTTGCTGTGAAAATGAAATTTTTGTTGAATTTTTTTGTGGGATTTAACATTAAAATGAAGAACAAAGGGGATTTATTAGCTATCAAATGAAGTGTAAAATGGTTTTACTGTTATTTCAATAATAAATCTAACATAACATATTAACAACTTAATTTAAGCTGATACTGTAAATAAATGACTCCTGGACTGTAATTGAATTGAACATGTGAACAAACATCCGAATGTTTCAAATTTATTTAATTTTTCATTAAACTTGCATTTTTTTCCACAATGTTTTTTGGTTTATTGTCTATAAGAACCTTGTTTTGGCAACAATTTCATAACGATATTGGTGTTACACTCCAGTAAATGACAATTTAAAGAGGCCCTTCCATTAAAAATGGTTTTCTGAGGTTTCTGTTGAATATTTTAGCTCCACAGGTGTTCTTACCTTCATAGTGGGTGTGAAAACAGGTCAACAACTTCTCTTTCAGTTTTAATCTCTCAAACTACGCAGGTGGTGATAACACCCGATTTCTCCTGAGTTTGAACGGCCTGAATCTGTTTCGTCACAACTCCTTTGTTCGTTAGTATTCTGCAGCTCCCGCAGTTGAAACCACACCTAGCATGCTGCTGGCTAAAAGCTGTTAGCAAAAGACGTAGCAAACAGGAAGAGAGTACGTCTGACGTTGCCATGCGCAGCGGGGAAACAGTATACCTTGCGCTCATAGGCTAGTTTGTTAGCAAATCAGAGTCCAGCAAATTCGAATAATGAATATGAATGAGCTGCTGACGAAGCCTAAACTGATGCTGACGAAGGAGCCTGACAGAAGGAGCCGGAACCACCCGAATTTTAACGCAAACAGATTGAAAGGTCTGTTAATCAGTGTTTCCTGACGTTTTTTAGATATAAAATGTTTCATATTACCGGTTAATACTTAAGAAATAACCACAAAGTCTTGAAATTTGTTTGAAATGGCCTCTTTAAGAACATTAATTGAGAATGAATTACTCTTTAGCTCCACCTACAGGCCATCATGTGACAGTGATTGTTGGGACTGTTTGGCAGTTTCAGTTCCAACCGCCTCCACCAACAAGATTAACAGGTAAAATCAAGAACAAACCTCAAGCCTTTCAAACCTGAGACATCGAATAATAGTTTTAGTTATATTATTTAAAGTTTAACAGTTTACTGGATAATAATAAACACATAATTATAAATTATGTGAAATATATCATAATGTTATTAACAATAATATTGATATATAGCAACTATAGTACTTAAATCCACCACCAGGGGGCAGAATACATGTGCATACTAATTTCATACAGCAATATGTTTTTTTAATGTGATATAAAGATCCTAAAACAGATCCTCAATTGCAACCAGCCACTAGGGGGCAGCTCATTTTGTTTCAACTTCAGTGTCTTCTTTACACTCCTGTTTTTATGTTCATTGATCGCACCAACAAAAATCAATAAAATTCCACATTAGCAAGTTAGCTGGTGACCTTGGAAATAAAAAAAAAAAATCTTAAAAATCATTTGATCAAAACCTAGATAAATATTTTGTCCAATCAGAAATCTAAGTGTCACTCTCAGGCTGTGAGAACTATGACAGAAAGGCTTGGTTTGTTTTAGTTTAAGCGTTAACGTAAAGCTCAAATGACCCAGTTCATTATTTAAATACAGTTCAGCCCCATTTCTTTCAAAAATACAGTCATTTTTAGCTTTTAAAGAACTATTGTGGTGACAATCAAACACACAACAGCTTCAAAATGACACCTTTTTTTTGCTTGAAACTTGATAATATAATTGATGTGACAAAGGAAATGAAATATCCTTTTTTAATTTACAGTTGATGTTGTAATTACATGGGCTGTAATCTCTCTGGCTCGAATTATCTTTGGTAGGTAATATCGTCATTCTTTTCCAACATGAAATGTTGCTCCATCATCTCAGAAGAGTGTTTTTTTAACTCCATCGGCAGGTGTGATGTACTTCACAGACTGTCCTCAGCAGCCGAACATCCCCATCTATCTGATAGGGTTTGTTCTGGTTCCCCTTCTGCTGATTTCACTCATGGTTCTTCCATGTGAGGACGATTCTGCTCCTCTGCGAGAGCGGCTCAGAGGTTTCAGAGACTGTGTTCAGGGACTTCATCGACTGTTCATCGTCATTTGGATCCTCTTAGGTATGAATGGAGACTATCAAAGATCTGTTTGTCTGAAAAGCTACACGAGCTTGAACTTTTCTTCTTCATACCTGTAGGTGACGTGTGGGTTTTCTCCATCTACCAGCCAAACTACAACCCCTCAGCTGCAGACGGCCTGTACTGTAATGAGACACTCTACACATTTGCTTTCTGGAACGCCGTGTTGGAGACATTTGGGTTGGGAGTGGTTCTGTTCCGGTTTTGTAAAGGACTGATGTGCTTTGTGATCACGAGTCCTGCACCAGGACACGCAGACTTTTACAGGAATGTGTAAGACTGAAGCACGTCTGATATTGCCATGCACAGCGGGGCAGGAAACAGTATTCTTTGCTCTCATAGGCTGGTTTGTTAGCCAATTAGAGTCCAGCAAATTCGAACAATGAATATGAACGAGCTCCTGATGAAGCAGCCTGACGGAAGGAGATATATATGTATATATATATTCAAATATAATATAAATAAAAAAGTGTGTATTTTTTTTATTCAGAAATATTGCTCTGACTTATGATGCTCTCTTTTTTTTTTTTACTTTTTATAAATTATTTTTCATAAACCTTTTATATTCACTCACTTTGACTCCTTGCTAATTCATTTTTCCAGTAGATGGTCTTTTCAGATTTCACTTAGCAGGAAGGTTTACGAAAGGGAAGATAAATAACGAACCGTTTCCAGTCCAGTTTCATTCAATTTTATTATTATTTGTCTATTGAACTACAATTAAAACAAATGTCTATTTATCATGTGTTGAATAAAAAAGTTGATTGGACTTTTTCTAAACAGACACTTCAAAGAACTTGTGTGTTCTGCAAACACAAGTTCTGCACCAGAAATCACAGACTTTGATTGTCTAAAGTTTTAATTAATAATAAAGTTCTTAAAGCTGATATCCCTGATTTCAAATTGCCTAGCTTAGACTGTTAACAAAGTCACAGAACTCTCAGCCCCTGCCGTCGGGTAGAATTCCTAAGCCACGCCCCCCCAGGTTTGGAAACAGTGTAGCCCCAGAAGATGACCGAATGCAAGACACTGGTCCGCAGTTCATTCAAGTACCGTAACATGAATCACCGGAATCTCCGGTAAGTGAAAACAATATAACAACGAACAACTGACATTGTTAGTTTGTCCTGAACCTGACGTGGAACCAGCCGGCGGCTGTTTCTCCTGCTGTGACATGGTAGAGCGGCGAACACTCCCAGTAGTGGTGTTCTGCGGTAATATGTCTCAGTTTTTTAGGAGCACAGAAGCCAAATAAATGCAGAAGTCCGTATGGCTGGAGAGACTGTCCAATTATTCCTTCTGGGCCGAACCATTTGATTGTTGATGTTTTTAGACAAATACGGGAGAACCACTTAATTATTTTTGTCTTCTTTTTTAATTTTCACAACATATTTTTCTCCACGCTGTGTTAAAACGTTTTTAATGGTCAGGACATGAAAAAAAATATGTTAAGCTAATTTGTTATGCAAATCAAGTATAGCAGCTTTAATACAAATACCCTGTTTTTAAAGCAGAACTAAGTAAGTTTTGCTCTCGCTCGCCCCCTACTGGTCCCCTGTGAAAGCTCACTGTCGTAACGTTCCCCCGCCGCCGCCGCAGACCCCCACCCCCACCCCGCCGCCGCCCCCCCAACAACAACGCGCAGAGAACGCTTTTGCAAGAAGAAAGAAAAACAAAACCAAGAAAATGTCTCGACAGGTGAGTATTATTGTCATCTTTGCGCTCCTAAGGGTGGCGTTGCTAACAACGGCAAGGGCTTCATGCTTGTATTTATGTACGTGAGTGTGAGTGCCGTAAAGCAGGTTTGTTCTCGCGAGATTAGTCGGGTCTAGGGTTGCCAACTCCCTGTAAAAAAAATAAGGAACACCCCCCACACACATGCACACTACCCCCGCACACATCCACATCAACCCACTCGGTGTTTTTTTTTTCCCCAACTCAGGATGTTTAATCAACTTAAATTTAATGCATGTGTAAAACAAATGCACATAAAACAATTATTCCACAATTTATTCAGTGGAAAAAAAAAATTCAAAATCTTTCCTCAACAAATACTGGTTGTGCTTAGCCAACCACGTGTGGTCTTTTTCCCACTCTTGTCTGTATGTTTGTAATCGTCTTTTCTTTTTGGGGGGTGTCGTAGCATTACTGCTTGTGGGAGCCTCATTGTCGTCAAAAAAGTTCTCTGAGTCTAAGCCGGCAACATCCATGTGCTGCTTTGTTGACGCTGTCCTGTGTTTCCAGTAACAGTGGCCCACCTTGACCAATGAGCTGATATGACACGTTTATTGATCCACTCCCTTCGAGTGTATTGTTAGCTCATTGGTGACCAAAACGAAAAAAAAGAAAAAGAATAAACAGAGTGACAAGATTGCCGTCCATTTACATGACATTAATTTATTTTGTGAGGAATATTTAATTCTCTCGAAAATAAGGAACAAATAGCGTTCCTTATCAGTTCAATACGGAACGTGTAACATTTTTTCTAAATAANGGACGATTCCGTTTTTTAAGGGACGGTTGGCAACCCTAGTCGGGTCCGATCCACTGAAAGTTGCAAGTGCTGCTTTCAGGACACAGACCCCGGAGGGAGGGGAGGGACCCACGAATCACCCCGCCAAGTCCTTGTTTACCCCCACAGGGACTCTAGAAAACATTTATTGAGGTGAAAAAACTTACTTAGTTCTGCTTTAAGTGAGGGGTTGGGAACAGATGGAACCCTGTTGACTGAGAAAGTAGAAAAATTATGATTTTATATTAAGTACATCAGATCCCATTAAATTAAAAATAATCGAGACTTTTTTTTAAATTTAATTCAGAATAAAGTGAATGTTTGATAAAATTATGTGATATATAGGAATATTTTGTCATTTTGATAGAATAAATAAACATTTTGGTTTTGAACTTGATTCAGTGTTTTTTATACAGTAAAATTTAACAAATCACGTGCCCTACAGTCAACGTGTAACAGCCAATCACGTGAGAGTATACAGTAAACACCCCGCGCGCCTTTCCCACCGTGTCACCGAGCTGTTTACGCGCTTCTCTCGATTCACCATTGTCACGTTAACGGATCCGTGTATTCGTCACGTTTAGACGTTTAGTTTGGAGAAAAGCTCAGTCCAGAACTCTCATCAGTAACAATGACAGGTGAGTTTCTCTGTCACACCGTCTTTATGACTCACCTGTCCGACATGCAGCGCGTGATTAATTCAAGTGTTTGTGGGTTTTTTGTGTGAAATGTGCAGAAAAAGTGTCCGAGCTGATTTCAAAGTGCCTGCAGGCCCGAAACCAGGCGTACTGTCCGTACAGCCGCTTCCCCGTCGGTGCCGCCGTCTTAACGGCAGATGGCGCCATAATCACGGGTAACAAGCAACATCTGTCAAACAGCTGTCCAACAGTAAAAACCTCCTAAAATGTGACTGAAACAAATTCAAAATAGGTCTAAAATATGTTTTTTTTTTTTTTTTACGAAATTACCCGGAAATGATATGAAATATCAGAAAATCTGTTGCATTTCAAGATTAATAATCATATACTGTATTACAATTATTAAAGATTTTTTTTTATCTGTGCAGTTTTTGCAGAAATAAACTTGAGTTTATGTCAAAATAACTACATACATTTAATATATTTGCTGTATCAGCTTATCTGTCTGTTCCTACTTCCTACTGGATATTTTGCCTAAAAATAAAAATCTATTGAATCTAGTAAATTGGTATCAGTTGCTGGTTTTTCAGGCTTTCTGGAAACGTACCAAAGGATTATGTGTTTATTTCTTTGGTTTTAGACTTTACCTTGGTTTCACTGTCCGGTTCTTGTACTCAAGCCTGACAGCACGTTGTGCAGTGTTCTGCACGTGCAAGACAAAAGAAGCTATTCAGAACCGAAGCACAAGATCTTACAGCTTATCTAATCTCACATCTCATCTTAAACTTTATTACAGTACTAAAGCTACACCAGCGTTAGAATGAACACCGATGGAAGTAACATAACAGTGCAAAGAGCAGATCTGATGCATAATCACTGTTTGTTCTTTCTAGATTTCTACTCACAGTAAAAAATTTTAAGACTTTAAAAGTAACAGTTTATGTAACTGCAGGTTGTAATGTGGAAAATGCGTCTTATGGTCTGACGGTGTGCGCTGAGAGGACGGCCGTCCAGAGAGCCGTGGCTGAAGGACACAGGAAGTTCACTGCCATTGCTGTGACATGGTACCAACTTTAAACAGCTCCACACTCACATACTGCCTGATGTATTTATTTATCCTGTCCTCTCTGATCTCCAGCGATGTTGAAGACAGTTTTGTAGGACCGTGTGGAGCGTGTCGACAGGTTCTCCTGGAGGTGAGGCGTCACTCCTGTGACCATGAATATGATGTAAAAACAATATAAATGGTAAAAAACAAAACACAAATGAATTATTTACACAAAATACAATTATTTTGTGCATCATAGAAGCAAAACTCATTCATGTCGTCGGATCAATATTTTATCAGGGTGTACCTGCAGGAACATTTGTGTTTTACAGGCTCGTTAAACATTAATATTACAGAACACTGTAATAATTTCTGTCCAGATGTGTCAATAAAAGTGTCAAATAGTCAAATAAAGAGGTGATTCAGAAGGCGTGGCACATTGCAGGTGATCTAGTCATAAAATACTTATAAATGTATTAAAAGAAGTTTTGTTTTGTCAAACTAGTAATAAAAACAACAGTTTGAACTGGGACATCGTAAACAGGATGGACGTTGGGTATTCCAGTTGATCTTGTTGTTCTGTGTCAACAGTTTGGGTCCGACTGGACGGTGTACCTGACCAAACCAAATGGAACCTACAAACAAACTCACCTCAGTGAGTTGCTGCCATTAGCGTTCTCACCTGAGCACCTGTCAAAGAAGTGATCCTGCATCTGTATGTTCCACTGAGGTCATTCAAACAAGAGGGGAAGAAAACACATTTTATTCTGGAAAATCTATTACACATATCTGTTATCAAATTGTACACTAAACCTATCATCAGCACTTATTGAGAAACTTTTGTATATGAAACAAATGTAATCAATTGTTTAAATGTAATTTTAAAAAATTTCATAGGCAATATTTTTTAGAACAATAAAGTTTTTATTACTGCTTATTTTTGTGTGAACATTTATTTTAAGGTATTTATGGAAACTGCAGGTTTGAACATCTGTACAACATTTGTAGCAAAATGAAGACTTCTATTTTCTGTTTCAATTATCTGTTGCTAATGTGAACATATTGATCAAAAGAGTGAAGTTACATTAATTTGATGATGTAAACAAATTAATATCCGCACGTTTTTTCATGGTTGTTGATTATATTTTACAAATCTAAAGCGATTTCACAAGAAACCTACAATACAGGTAGCTAGCAACAAATACACTTAATTATCGAAGTGTTTTTTATGTTTATTTTGTCTTTTAACGGGGAACCTTTAAAAGGAGTGTGTTTGGTCATGTGATTTGAAGTGGGCGTGTCCTGGCTTCGTTTTTCCGGAAACATGGAGGCTGTACTGAGTGATGTTGTAGCTCCAGAAGATCTTTTAGTAAGTTTTCACTTTATCAGACCTATTAGTTATCGTGAAATAAACATTTTAAGTCATTATTAACTCTTATTTATATCCTATTAGGATCTTATCTCTTAATCAACGTTACGACTCGGTTGTTGCGTCATGTAGCTAATGCTAACGGTAACGTTCTTGTTTGAAAATGTCGTTTGTTTATTAAAATAACTTTAACAATTAGTGAGTAAATTCTACATCACATTTAAATTAGTTTGTGTTGGTATTTAAGTAAATTCACACAAATAATTATCACAAAATAGAGTAAGACTCGCCGTCGACCAGCTGGCAGACGTGACGTGACGTAATGTGTCAAAATAAGCTAATTTAATGTTTGTCGTGGCAGAAATTTGAAAAGAAGTACAAGAACGAACAGCTGAAGGGCGGTGCCTCCAAAGAAACAAAGTTTGAATATGCCTGGTGTTTAATCAGGAGTAAATATTCGGACGACATCAAGAAGGGGATCGTGATTCTGGAAGGTCAGTGAAGGCAGGAAGTTGTTGATGATCTCCAAAATAAATCTATATTTAATATCATCCTTTCTGATTAATTATTTTGATTTGAAATGGTATGTAAGGGATTGAATTTGTTGTTGTTGTGCTCGTGTTTATTTGTCATTTTATCCGTTTTTACATGCTTCAGTGATTAGTGTCATGAGTCTGACTCTTATTTTGTGGGTCAAAGGTTGAAACTTTATCAGGTTAAGAAAATGTTAAAGATCTTCATAATGGAATTGTGTCCTGTCCAGAGTTTTTTTACTTTTATGACTGAAAGAGTCATTTTCCATCACTCAAATTTTATTTAAAGTGCCACAAAGTCACATTGACACTTAAAATGAAGATAAAACATTTTATACAATAAGTCGCTCACTTATAGTTAAAATATAAAGTTCCACTTTTGTGTTTATAAAGTGAAATCTGAACATCAGATTGTTCTTCATGGCTGCTGGAGATAAACGCCATCCTCCACCAGGATCCTTCAGAAGAACAAAAGATTATAAAACTGGTTGGATGGATGAAGTTTGGTCATTTGGTCATTTATTACTTAAATGTTCACAAGTTTTACTTCATTAAATTGTCTCGGGTTTCAGTCTGTTATCAGGTCTTTGTTTATGTTATATGAAGAATCTCTGTTTTGTGTTTTGATGCCTTAAAATGTTGGAAATATTTCCAACAGATTTTTAAAAATATTTGCTGTTTTTAATGTAATTTGTCTGAAGTCTGATCTATCATGTTGGTTTGTGGATCAGACTGCAGGTCAGAAACTGATCGCTAAATTTAACAGACATTTCAGTGAAACTCAAGTCTGTTTGTTCAGTTCTGGTTCTGGAACCAGTTCATACAGACAGAACAACCTGTTTGTAACAGTAGTAGTGTAGTGTCATTCTGATACAGAAAGTAAATATTCAAGAAAAACCTGATCCATTTCCTGTTGTTACTCAGGTTTATGTTGATTTTAATCAAAGTTAAAA
This sequence comes from Pachypanchax playfairii, assembly GCA_006937955.1. Classification (NCBI taxonomy): domain Eukaryota; kingdom Metazoa; phylum Chordata; class Actinopteri; order Cyprinodontiformes; family Aplocheilidae; genus Pachypanchax; species Pachypanchax playfairii. Next base: position 7,406,554 of record SSNP01000006.1, read on the forward strand.
AAAAATAAACACTTCAGAGGGTTTGAAGGGCCACATGTGGCCCCGGAGCCACAGGTTGCAGACCTCTAATCTAAAGTGGTAATTTGTCAGGTTGCATTATATGAGTCTGTGTAACGTTTTAACTCGTGTTTGTTCAGTTTTTATAATTTAATTTGTTTTTTTCTTCTGATCTTGTAGAATTGGTTCATAAAGCATCAAAGGACGACTCCAGAGACTTTCTGTTCTACCTCGCAGTGGCTCATTACAGACTCAAAGTGAGTTATGATTCTTACCTTCTTCTGGGTTTTAGGAACTTCTGTCTGTTTCTTCAGATAAATGTGTGATATTTATTCACACACCACACACACAGCTACGTATGTGACTGACCGCTCCTATAACACCAGAGGAGTGTCTGAGCAGCTTATTGCTACTTTTTCATGAACTTTATGACGATGTGAAGAGCTTGAGTGGAGGTGCATCATGAGGTGAACATTGGTTTTCATTACGGAAAGACGTCTTTCACATGTTTACTCAAACTACTGGAGTCTTTAACTTTTAGTCAAAGAAAACAAGACGTTCTTTTGTTTTGTGGTTTATTTTCTCACGGATCAGGTCTGAAGCTGTTCTCACTTACGTGGTTACTCCAGGGATTTTTCACTTCTTACCCAAAAAAATCCATAAAATACAAAAATATATAACAACAATTGGAGCTCTTATTTTGAAAGCAACAGTTTTTTTACCAGGTCACCTGTTGGAAACATGCTGGTGTGGATAAGTATCCTGACAACTGCCATGTCTTTTCAGACAGACATTTTTTTCAAAAACATCTGCTATTTAAAAAAAGAAAAAAAGCTCTGGTTAAGTTTAATAATAAAGGCACAGGTCGTCATCACTTCATGTGGTGATATTTGGAGTAAAATACCTGAAACATTGTTGAAATACCTGTAAACAGACAGAAAGTCCTTCAGCTGCTGATTCACGTTGTTCTGACCTGGTGTGTGTGTGTGTGTGTGTGTGTGTGTGTGTGTGTGTGTGGGTTTGTATTTCTGACCTCCTGGGGACCCGTTTCCTGACTTTTACTATCTTTCTGGGGTCCGAGGGTTCTTGTGGGGACCGAAGCCTGGTCCCCATGGGGGGGACTCCCCTTTTTAGGGTTAGGGGTTAGGTTTATAGGTATGGTGTGAATAGAGTTTTAGTTAGTCTTAGGGTTAGTTATAGATCAGTAATGGTTAAGATTAGGAAAAGGGTTTGGGTTAGGTATAAATCTAGTTACTAAAATCAATGGAAGTCAATGGACGGTCCCCATAAGGATAACAAAACAAACTTGTGTGTGTGTGTGTGTGTGTGTGTGTGTGTGTGTGTGTGTGTGTGTGTGTGTGTGGGTTTGTATTTCTGACCTCCTGGGGACCCGTTTCCTGACTTTTACTATCTTTCTGGGGTCCGAGGGTTCTTGTGGGGACCGAAGCCTGGTCCCCATGGGGGGGACTCCCCTTTTTAGGGTTAGGGGTTAGGTTTATAGGTATGGTGTGAATAGAGTTTTAGTTAGTCTTAGGGTTAGTTATAGATCAGTAATGGTTAAGATTAGGAAAAGGGTTTGGGTTAGGTATAAATCTAGTTACTAAAATCAATGGAAGTCAATGGACGGTCCCCATAAGGATAACAAAACAAACTTGTGTGTGTGTGTGTGTGTGTGTGTGTGTGTGTGTGGGTTTGTATTTCTGACCTCCTGGGGACCCGTTTCCTGACTTTTACTATCTTTCTGGGGTCCGAGGGTTCTTGTGGGGACCGAAGCCTGGTCCCCATGGGGGGGACTCCCCTTTTTAGGGTTAGGGGTTAGGTTTATAGGTATGGTGTGAATAGAGTTTTAGTTAGTCTTAGGGTTAGTTATAGATCAGTAATGGTTAAGATTAGGAAAAGGGTTTGGGTTAGGTATAAATCTAGTTACTAAAATCAATGGAAGTCAATGGACGGTCCCCATAAGGATAACAAAACAAACTTGTGTGTGTGTGTGTGTGTGTGTGTGTGTGTGTGTGTGTGTGTGTGTGTGTGTGTGTGTGTGTGTGTGTGTGTGTGTGTGTGCGTGTGTGTGTGCGTGCACCGTACATCAGTGTGCCTCTCTCTCCCTCACTAATATTTTGCAGATATCTAATCAGGTGTTTCTGATCTTTAGGTCATGATGTTCTAACTCGGCACACAATGAGATTCCTGTGAAGTCTAACTGTTACGCTGCATTCAAGCTACATTGCAGTAACTTCTAATTTTTACGTATTTCCATTCCTTTTTTTTTTTTTTCCAGGATTATGAAAAAGCCCTGAAGTACATCCGGACCCTTCTGAGGAACGAGCCGGGGAACAAACAGGCTCTGGAGCTGGAGAAACTCATCGACAAGGCGCTGAAGAAAGGTCAACCACAGCTGTAAATCATGATTGACAACTTGTTTTTGTTTTTTTTTTTTTGTTCTCTGACTCTGATTTCTTGTCTTGTAGATGGTCTGGTTGGCATGGCGATCGTCGGTGGGATCGGTCTCGGCGTGGCCGGTTTAGCGGGCCTCATCGGCCTGGCGGTGTCAAAGGGAGCTGCCAAATCCTAACCGGGATCTCAGAGCGTGCATCTGCTTTTTGCTGGACACGTGCACTGACCTGCATAAAACAAACAATAATCAAAAGTGCTAAAAACTTAACAGCGTCTTGGTTTGAAGCTGCGACTCATTCACAGATTTGATAAGTTTTTTTTCAGACTTCTAACAGGGTTAAAAATCACATCTTTTTCTACTCAGACACACTAAAACCTCTTTTCTTTCAGTAAAAACACAGTATGATTATTAAAGCTTGTGTAAAGATTTATTCAGAATTGTAAATGAAAGTTGTATTAAAGCAGAATCAAGTAAAGTGATGTGAAAAGGAACGGAGCTTGAGGTTCCGCTGAAGCTGAGAGTTCTGATATGTTACTTATTGTTTGTTCCAAGGTGGAAGGGAATGTGTTCTTATGTTCCACGCGTTCCTAACATCTAGCTTTATTATGTACAACTTGTTAAATAAAAGGATTAACAAATTATTAATGTTATCAGCAAATGTTTGTGTTCGTTTGGATATCTGCTTGTAGTGATTGTGTCCTGACTCCATAAACCTGACAGTCTTTAGGAGGTTCAAGGTGATGGACTGCCGACCCGTCAAGGGTGAAGCCCCGCCTCTCACTCCTGAACCGCTGGGGAGAGTCACCAAACAGACCCTGAAGGAGACACAAACAGAAAATGGAAAGATGGTTTAAGAAGAGCAGAGGATTAAATTCTAAATGTTTCTTTGTTTTGGTGGTGGTATGTTATTAGAACGGCGTCTAACTGGAAGTGCAGCAGGGGACCAGAATCTGCTCAGTTTTTAGCTTAATCAGTGTTTAAAATGCCAATTTGATTTTTTCTGTGTTAATAACCTGAAACCGAGAACCCAAAAGCATCCACAGCCAGTTCATATGATTCATATGAAGGGCCACTGGTTTGATACTTTAGGTTGTCTAATCTAAAGTTCATGTCAAATAAACGTACTGATTTTTTTTAAACATTGTAATTTTTAAAGACCCTCTCTGATCATCTTTTGTGTTATTTTAAAGCATCTCAGTGTCTTTAAATTATGATTGTGGCGTTTTTACCCAAAATCATAAAACCTTTGCCAGTTTCTAGGAATTAGTTTCTGCATAGCAGCAGTAGTGCTTCTTGTGGAACCGCTGGCACGACGGATCCCCCCACATAGACATGTATATATAATGTCTATGTCCCCCCACCCCTCCCTGTTGCTGAGAGCTGTCTTATGCTAGCTAAGCTAGCAGGAGCTTGGGGCCCACCCACTGGATTTTCTACTTTACAAATCCAGTCTTTTTTAAGTCGCATGTTTGTGTCTGCTACTGATTCACAGCGATTTGAATGCAGAAATACTCAGAAATACAATTTTGAGCTAATTTTTTTAACATATGTCCTCTAGTATCAGAAAAATACCACAAGAACATGTTAACAACACAAAAATCACAATTTTCATCAGAGTGGGTCTTAAAATCTTTATAAATACAAAAGTAATTAAAGAAGCCATTTAACACAAATTTCAGGACTTTGTGATTATTTCTTAAGTATTAACCTGTAATATGAAACATTTTATATCTAAAAAACGTCAGGAAACACTGATTAACAGACCTTTCAATCTGTCTGCGTTAAAATTCGGCTGGTTCCGTCAGGCGCTTGGGCAGCAACTCATTATTCACTGTTCGAATTTGCTGGACTCTGATTGGCTAACAAACTAGCCTATGAGAGCAAGGTATACTTTTTCCTTTCCCGCTGCGCATGGCAACAGCAGACATTCTCTCTTCCTGTTTGTTACATCTTATGCTACAGCTTTTAGCGAGCAGTGTGCTAGGTGTGGTTTCAACTGTGTGAGCTGCCGAATACTAACGATCAAATGAGTTGTAAAGAAACAAGTACCGACCGTTTGAACTCGGGTTTTATCACCACCTGTGTAGTTTGAGAGATAAAAACTGAAAGAGAAGTTGTTGACCTGTTTTCACACCCACTATGATGGTAAGAACACCTGTGGAGCTAAAATATTCAACAGAAACCTCAGAAAAACTGTTTTTAATGGAAGGGCCTCTTTAAAAAGGAAAAGCTATCAAATTACATTTTACATGCTGCTCACAAGTGAGTTGTGCTATTTTCAGAAGTCTGCAGGCTCCTAATGTGGTCCCTGTGGGACACCATGTTGGTCCACAGCTAGATTTTGGAAGTTTCTGTGAAACTAAACTGCAGCTGAATAAAGACAAAAAAATATCAGAAACTCTGAGCTTGAAAATGTGATGAGAAGTTACAAACAACTTCAGGTTATTTTTGTCTCAATCGCATCAAGAAAAGTTGTTCAAATTCTGCAAAATTTCCCAATGTATTTGCACCTTAGAACTTCCTGTCATTATAGTCTTAATAAGGCAAAAGTCCATTACAGATTCATTTCAAGTGCTGCTGTTTATTGACACTGGTAAAGGTGTGGATACAAAATGTATTTCACACTGGGACTGAGACGAGGGAGTAAAACGTGCCCTCCTGCTCCGCTCAGCATCTATCAAACACATATCTTGATCCCCAGAGAGATTCAAGCTGCCGGCGGTGTTTTTTACAACACGATGGCTCATTGAGGCTATCAGCTGTATGTGGTGTTATCAGCTTCACAGGAGGTTAACCATTAACCTGACACGACCGAAACTCCCCACTTAGATTGAAAACAGTCATTTTCCCTAGTGTGAAAGATGTTACAAGAACATTTGAACATTTCTAATAAAATCTGAGAAGTTTCTGTTTCAGCCCGCTGAAATGATTCAAGGTGTAATTCAGTTCAGCTCCAGTGACTTGGACGTTTTAAAGCTCACTGGTTTTCACACACAATGGCAGGATATTAATGTGTAATCGCCGTGTAGAAATGGAACATTGCGTGTTAACAAAGTTCCACCATTGCGCTGTAATTTAGGGTTATTGTATAATCTGATTTAACAAGACTTTATTGTCTGTGGCTTGGCAGCAGCACAAAGAGGCTGTATAATTACACTTTCTTCATTTTATGTGCAGTTTTAGTAAAATATGTAAGTTGCAATAAAGAGTTGTGTATTTTTTTATTTTTTGGGTGGCGGGGGGGGGTGGGCACGTTTTCTTATAGGTTTTTGGGTTTAGCAGCCCCTGCAGGCAGATGGGGATTTGGTGGAGTTGGACAAACACACAGGAAAGATGAATGAAGCTGAAAATGACATTTTAGAAGACAATGTTTCGATGTGTTTGTGTTTTCTGGATTGTTTTGTTTCATTCAATTGATCACAGAGAAAACAGACATCCATCTGTCCAGAGACACTCCAGCTCCTGCTAGGAGGGATCACAAGGTGTTCCCAGGTTAGACAGGATATATATGATCCCTCCATTGAGTTCTGGGTCTTTCCCGGGACACGGGACCTTCTACCAGTGAGATGTCCTTGGAAAACCTCCATGAGGAGGCGATCAGAAGGCGTCCTGATCAGATGTCTGAACCACCTCAGCTGACTCCTTTCAACGAGGAGGAGCAGCGGCTCTGCTTCAATCTCCTCTCGTTACTGCAGCTGGAGACCTGAACCATCAGTCCAGCATCACTCCTGTTGACACCTGAGAACAAGAAACCAAGATACTTAAACTCCTCAGCTTGAGCAGGGGTGGCCCTGAGCTGCATGGTGCCCTAGGCGAAAAAGGATTTTGGCGCCCCCTACTGCCCTGAACAGAAACAACATAACTCAATAACTGGATTACATTGCAAAAATATTTATTTATACTAAAATGAACAGTAGAGATGATAGATAGATATTTAATTATTACTTATTTTGCTCTTTACATGAGATGAATGGTGTGTCCAACAGTTTGTTAAAAAAAAAAAAAGAAAATAAGAATTTGGCACCCCCTCCAGCAGAGGGCGCCCTAGGCAATTGCCTAGTCTGCCTATGCCCAGAACCAGCCCTGAGCTTGAGTTAAAGACTCTTCTAACCCGGATGGATCGTCCCTCCTTCTTCCAGAACTTTCTTCTAGAACTTTTCTTCTTAACACTAGAACAATAACGTTGGGTGACTTTCATCCACAATTCTTCTCATTACATTTTCATTGTGTGTACTTTTACATAACTTGATGAAAACTGTATTTTATCTGGGATATTATTTCAGGTAAAATATCCCCAACGTTAGTGATGGTAAAGAAAGGTTAAAGGTACAGTATGTAAGAATTTTACTCACACAACAGTTTAATGTCCCACTAATGTTGAAGATAAAGTCACATTGTAACAGATCTGGATCTCAGTCGGCTGATCCCAGAACAGAATCATTATTTACACGTCCAGACTTCCTGGTTCTATAACGAATCACATGTGAGTCTGCAAGGCTGCCAAGTCTTCAACACAAGCAGCTGTAATTGCACAATGACCAGCAGCAAAAAGTAAGAAACCACCGCATCCTTCTAACTGAGCAGCCGAGCTGTACTTGATGGGGCGTTCAATTGCACTTAGGAAAACTCAATGCTGAACAAACAGACCTTCAGACATTCCCCAAATTAAACAAATACAAGAGAAACAAAACAAGAATCAACATCAGAACTGGCAACTCAACAGAAAAATCAGGGAGGGGAGGGGCTGAGAGCAGACTTTTTTTTTTTCTACATAAACTGCGGGACTCAGATTTGACAACAAGGTCTAATTCTTACCTTTAAAATTATTAACAACTAATTTAGCGTTAGTGTTCTAGGGTTAAAAAACATGTTGTTTTCCTCGAGGTAATAAAATGTGTTTTTTATTGATGTTTTTCTGTGTTTGTGTTCTCCAACTGTTTTGTCTGACGTGTTTCTGGACTTTTGTTTATAGCGCGTGTTTCTGTTGCAGCTGTTTATTATCGTGTTTATCATGTTAATGAATGTCGTCCTGCTTTTAATTGTTTTAGTGTTTTTTTGATTTCTGTTTGTTTTGTTGTTCCTTTCTCTTTTTGTTATTTCAGTAGTTTTTGGTTAATCATTCTCTTCACCTGCCTTTAGATAGAAAATATATGTTTAAATTCTAAAGTTGCTCAGATTTTGCTTTAAAAACAGTTAAAATTTAAATGTTAATTAAATAATCTTTTTTAATTCATGAGAATTTGTAAATTTCAGATTGATGAGGCAAATATAAATGCAAAATAAAATAGTTTTTTACTCAGGAGGTTAACTGAAATGAAATGTATTAATTTATTTATTGACTTCTTTGTTCATTTAGTAGCTGGGAGGGTTACAGTTTTTTTTATCAGTCCTTAAAATATATTTACTTCAGGTTTCAGGTTGTAAACTGACACATTAAAATTATTTACACATTAAACAGTTAAATAATTTGGTGAGAGGTTGAGCTTTATGTTGTTGTGCGGGCACAGAGTTCTGCAACCTTTATGACAGTAAGAGCCATTTTTAATCACTCATAATAAATTTAATTTGTTTATACAATAAGTCGCCCACTTATAGTTAAAGTAAGTTCCACCTTTATGTTTAAAAAAACAAATAAACATTCTGACAGGAAACTGAAGCTCCTTGTATTATCTGTTAGTTTTGATAAGTTCAGAATCTCTTTGTCTCTTTTCATGTGTTGTGCTAACATGTTCTCTTCCCTCTGAGAACCACGAAATTAAACCGGATAAATCAATTAAACAAACAGTTTGAGTGAATCAGATTCAAATTGTGTAAAAATTACAGCAAGGACAGAAAACGCACTGCAAAGCGTTTAAGAAGTTTATTATATTTAGAAAAAAAAAAAAAAAGCTCAATCAGAAGTTAAAATTTAAATCAGGGGCATCAAGTTCATGATGAGCTGCAGGGGAAATTACAACAATGGAAAGTTAAAGTGATGGAACACCTCCATGTTTAAGCTATGACCAATCCAAACTGATCATATTTTGGCCCCAAACACCTGAGATACCTGCTATCTAACTTACTGAGTTACTACATTACCTTGACCTCAAAGTGTACATCTGTCAGAAACCTTGAAGTTATTTTTGACCAGTAAAACTCAGACATAAAAGAAGTCTTTAGCACCTCCTTCTATCACTCCTAAGTTTATCATTTAAGGGTTGTTGCCACTGAAGATCTTCCAGATGATTTTTTTTAAAGCACTCAGAGTTCTGATTACAGTTAAACAGCGATTTCTTCTATTTAAGTCCTTAAAAACCAAACTCCTGTGTTGCTTAAAGGGATAGTTCAAAATTTTTGAAATGGTGTTATATGGAACCTCTGTTTGTAGTAAGTATCTTACCTGATGCCGACAGCAGTCAGAGGGGTCTCAGATTTGTGAATCAGGGAGATTTTGTGACAAGCAAACAGCTTGTTTGAGAAGGCTGAACACAAAAGTGTCTCTCTGCCATTTTAAAACAACCTGAAGCTAAAGTACAGCAGCTCAGACTTTATAGCACTTTAATCTAGCACGTTTTTATAGACTTTTATAGCACAAACTTCTGCAACAGATTGTTAATTATCCCAATCAAATTTAGAATGTTCTTTTTTACAGTCCATTCGATCGCTAGTAACACATTGTAGGTAAATTGTTGAGATTGGAGTTATTTTTAGGCGGCAGTAATCTACTTGGGTCTTAGCTCCATTTAGATTAGCCGTTGGTTTAATTTTCTCGTCAAAACTTTTGAACACTTACTGGCGCGTTCTTCAATCAGCTTAAAATATTATATCAGATGTCCCTCCCTTTTATAGACGGTTTCTAATGGAGCAGTTCCAGAGCCAGGTTAGACGTGGTGTGCCCAGCGTTTGTAAATCAGACACTAGATACCCAGAGAGAATTTCTGGAGAAGTTGTGTTCTTTTCATTCCCAAAGCCTAAAACACACCGTGAGCGGTGCCTACAATGAATAAAACAGTGTGGACGGCGCTCCCAGTTAAAATGTGTCGGACATTACGTAGCATAAATACGTCTGCTCAAAGGTAAGGCTAACAGCTAACTACTTACCGTGTTGTCTAGATCTACTAACTAGAGGCAAGAACACAAATTGGATCAAAGTTATGATTACCATGGATATCATTGCCAGATTGTTAACCTACTCTCTAAACTAAGTTTAACGAGCCCTTTAGCTTTAGCCAACATTAGTTAACATGTTAGCTAATGCTAGCTACATTAACGGCTGTTGTGTTGGATCTTTTAGCTCCCCAACTTTATTTTTCATCAGTTTACAACAAAGTTGAACATAGCGCCCCAACAGATATTGAAATCGGTAAGCATTAGCCTGGATGGTAATTGTGTCTCCTTCATTGCACATTTTTATATTTTGAATCCATCCACTGCAAACTGTAACCCTTTTTTCCTCGATCTGAAGGATATCATAAAGGCATTGCTCCAAAAAGGTCACCGACACACATGGGTACAACATGGGTATACCTCTTCCTGTCATGGAAATCTGTCACGCTTGTCGTGTTTGACCATTTGTTTGTCGTAGCAACAGTAACTAAGGGGGTGGGGCTCGGTGAAAGGCTAATTGTGTAACTATGTTATAAATAAATTATTTCAACTTTATTTCTTTGAGTTTATTCACATCAATGTTTTCCTAGAACAAACCGTTTCTTCAATAACTTCAAGATTTCTCCTCCTACAATAAAGTTTTTTCATTTTGAAATAAAGTGTTAGTAATTCGAGCAGTTCACTTTTCTTTTTACTCACTTTCTCCTCTTCCAGCTTTTTTATTTAGAAAAACACTTCATTCTCTGAAAAACGTGTTGTCACAGGGTTCTTTTCAAACATTGACATGTTCACTCGTCCGTGACGTTCCTCATCATCATATGCTGATCCTCTCAACACTTTTAATGAGCTGTTCCTGGAAGTCAAATAAAAAAAAAAGTTATGGCTTCTTTCCAGGTATCAGTTCATAAAACACACAGAGTTGTGTTTCTGCAGACGAAGGGTCAGCAAAATTTGTGTTTAAACTTATCTGCAGCCAATCGTGCAGCAACATGAGCCGTAAACTGGGAATCACAAACAGTTGGCTTGTAAAAATGCAACATTTATGGCGGGATTAGGATTTTTTAAAAAACTTTTCTGGTGTTGGGAGTTCTGTCTGAGGTTTTTCTCTTTAGAATTTAATAAAACGAAAGCAGCTAAGAGTATTGAAACAGAATCCATCCGGTTGTTTTTATTCATATGAACCTTGGCATAAATCTTTCATGGTACCAGTATGACTCAGCAGATATCTAACTGATCACCTGAGCAGGTGTTTCTTCCTAAAACTGCACCGCACTAAACTTTATGTTGATGATTGTTTTGTTTTCTGTTTATTTATTCAGTGTTATGATTTATTTTGTGTTTCTGTGAATAAAGAACTGAAGAAGAGATTTGGACTGAAAATTAAACACCTGAAAACAATGTTGCTTTTGTTTTTAATCTACAACTGATCTTTAAAGATTTTTGGCTTTAAAAAGCATCTAACTTGAAATCACTGTAGGTCAGACGGACTAATAGGTGAGAAAGGTAAACAAGTCAGAAGCTAAAACAGCTGTAAAATTAGTCATTTGAACAGGTGAGAAGGGGAAAAGTTTCACCAGAAATAAAGTAAATAACTAATCACCCTAACCAGCTGCTTTAACTAAAATTAAGATTTTTGTTTGAAATTGAAACTCAAACGTATGAAAAAAACAAAAGTTGCATAGATTTTTACACTGGCAGGAAATGTAAGAAAACATGTAAAGTTTGATGGAAGATAACTGCTGTTGATGTAGATATTGATGTTTGCCAGCTTTTGAAGTACATTAATGACATTTTTTCATTTATTTTTAATCAATTAATAAATGATGAGACACTAATAATCCCTTTTAATTTTAAAAAAGTGATTCAAATGAGCTTTTGTTCAAAGCTACAACAAGAAAATTCTGGTTTTACACAAATAAATGTGATGTACTATTAGTTACAAAGAAAAACCAACTATTTTAAATCAAACAAAGGAATGAGTTCCATCATTTTTGATTTGTAAACAATGTCTTTTAAAATGAAACTCCATTAACACATTTCTAAATCAAATTTAATGAAGTTATTGCATTTGAAATTATTCACATTCTAAATAGGCTATATAGTTTTTATTAAAGGTTTATTAAACGTTTCTATGAGACACTTTTTTAGATCTGGTCCTTGCTTCTCTGAATTTCCAAACATTGACCTCATTGACCTCCAAATAAATAAGTTTGCTAATCTATAAATATCTATTTAGCCACGTGCTTGACAGCACCGTCTGAAAAGGTTCACCTTTATCTTAATATTATCAGCTCAGTCTGTATCTGTTGGTGCTCAGACAAACACAGAAATCAGGAGATGAAGCACTTTGGATCTGCCCTGGTTCTTGTGTCTTTAATTCAAACTGCTTGAGTTGTTGACATCGGTCCAAAAAGCTGGGTGTGACTAATCCTGATTGTGTCCATAAATCCCATGGCCTTGAGATATACAAATCCAAACAATAAAACTATCTAAGTAGTAAATTTACCACCTCCAAATTAAATGTGTGTTTAGAAACGCATTGAGAGAAGATTTAAATTCATGCTATGTAAAGAATCTTCAAAATGTAGATTTTTGCTGATAAATTGATCGTTCTTTTCATTTCCACTGAAGAAAAGTTTTAAGCTAAAGTTGTTCAGAAATTATTTAATGAATGTATTTAATTTTAAACTGAGCTAATCAAAACATCAACAGAACGATTACAATAAAATTATAGTTCTGATCTTTTAAACAATTAATATCTTAGCTGTTGTTTATAGCTCTTTAAGCTACCATGATTTGGAGAAACAAATTAGTCCTTTCTAGACTGACGAATGTATGGCTAGTTCAAGCTAACGGCTAATCTTAGCAGTTCAAAGAACAAAGCAGATTTTTTTTTTTTGCCTTAAAATAACTTCAGTCTCAAAAATTGAATTTGCTCTTGCAAACACTATTTTATAAACTTTAATGTCACCAACGACTTTTCCTTAAAGGGACTTAAGGCAACTTTACAAAATCTGACTCAGTGCTGCCGCGACAGGCGCTGTGGCTAACTGCAGCCACCAGCCAAGCCGGCACGGGAGCGCGCACAGACACTTTACAGACTTTTCGTCTTCACAGCACTGCACCGGGGAGGCTAATCCTGTTTACTACGTCACGGTTTACTGCAAAACCACAGTGCATATTATATAAAAACAAGCACCATGTCAAGCGACGAAGTGAGTAACTGTTTATTTTAGTCTAACTTTAGTACATTTTTTTTTTTTTCAAGGTAGAGTGCATTCATTCATCAGTATGACAGTCATTTTGTAAAAGTTTACTTTGCATTAGTCAAATGTTCAAGTTTTGGAAAATGTGCAATCTGTAAAAACTCAGTGCTGTACAACAGCTGTTAGCTGTAGCCTATTTCACGTCAGGTGGCTCCACCTCTGACGTGAACTTGGTTAGCTTTGGCTAACAGCTAACATACTTCACATCAGGTCTCTCCACTCTGTTATTTGATTTGATCTCATCATTTTCATACTGTATCAGGCTCTAAACACGACCTATAATGTTTTCTCACCTGGTCACAAGGAAATGAGCCATGTCAGCATCCGTTTTCACTCCCAAATGCAGCTGAAGTTCCCTCCATGAACCGAACGCATATCCAATATTTATGCGGGTGCCTGCCCGGCTTCGGTCATATTTTTTTTTAGACTCACGAGATGCCGCTGATAAAGTCTTTTTTTTCTTCGTGGTGCCACTTTTTTGGGGGGTGAGAGTGGATGCAGGTCATTTGCTGGCTGCGCGGGAAAGTCGGACCTTGAACTGCAGCGCATTATGTAGCACACAGCGTTTCCAAGGCAACAGACATATATGCGGATGGCCTCGTTATTTTGGGTTTTTAATGCTTCATGACCCATTAGCATTGAATAAATTGGAAATGCATGTGTAGTTTTTCACAAATCTTGCCTTATGTCCCTTTAACAGTGTTATATACACAGGATTCAATAGCAAGCACAAATAACAGCAGCTAGCTAGCATTTCCTGTTCCAGCCTGGGGCAGTTATGGAAGGAATATTATAATATTTCTGATAGAATAACAGTTTAACCCAAGTTAGAGGGCAATTTTTAAATTTTATAAATAGTGTTTGTATGAACTGCAAATAATTTTTTGACAGATGAGTTATTTTAAGATGATAAAAATCCACTTTGGTCTTTTTCTCACTCAAACTCATTGTTAGCTCGTCAATCTAAAAAGTAAGATATCGATTGCTCTAGATTTTTCTACAGGAACTCATTTCAAAACATCTGAACTATCTCGTTCAGGAAGATGGATGACCATTGGACCCTGAGAGAACTGATAAACACCTGTTCAGTTTCAGGGGTATAAAATAAAAAAAAAAAATAAAAAAAAAAGGAGATAAAGTGTGTGAAAAGAAAAAAGAGTAGGGCAGAGAGTTGGGGGAGGAGAAACTGCGAGTCATATAAATGATTATACATATCTGCAGAGCTGAACACATCTTACTCTGCTGTGAGAGGTAACACTCACTCTCATCCACTCAACATATGGTACAGCTTCTATAACAAACTTTACACATTAAGGAAAAAGAACTGGATTTTTTTTTTTTTTTTGTTACTGTTCTGACTACTGGACCAAAGAGGAGGTCATGGATCCAGTTGTGGAAGTAGTGGCTTTGGTTTTGGGATTTGTTGGGTGGGTGATGGTCGGTGTCGCACTGCCGAACCGGTACTGGAAAACCTCCACCGTGGACGGTAACGTCATCACCACCTCAACCATCTATGAAAACCTATGGATGTCCTGTGCTACCGATTCAACCGGGGTGCACAACTGCAGGGAGTTTCCATCACTTCTCGCTTTGAGTGGTATGCTAAAGAAAACCTAGTATGGATTGAAAATACTTTTTAAAATCCTATTTAATCTTCTAATTCCAAATAATTAAAATACTAAAGAAATATCATCAGTAAAAACATAAGTTAAAGGACTAACTGAAGCTTTCTTGGCCCATAACGAGAATAATATATCTTCTGTAGCACTTAAAACCACTTTTGGACGATGTGTTTGCAAGAAAAAATCAGCTTTAAATTTGGTTTATCATCACAGGTTATATCCAGGCGTCTCGTGCCTTGATGATCGTGGCGATAGTGTTGGGTACCTTTGGACTGTTGGGGGCTCTGATTGGAATCCAGTGTTCAAAAGCCGGGGGAGAAAACTACGTGCTCAAAGGGAGGATTGCAGGCACTGCCGGCGTCCTCTTTATTCTTCAAGGTGACAAAAACACATTTGAAATTAAAAAAACAATCAGCTTGGGGAATTTTCTTGCACACTTCTCTTATTGTCTCTGATAATTCATCCCATAAAACCAGGAGATAAAGGAACTTCTCTAGAAAGACACTAAATGTTTTATTGATCATTCGAATCAAACTTGTATAAATTATTCGAGCGTCTATCTGGTGTTTTTTTTCCTTTCTTAGTTAAAGTACATTTTTGTTGTGTCTAAAGGTTTATGCACGATGGTGTCGGTGTCCTGGTACGCCTTTAACATCACTCAGGACTTCTTTGACCCCTTCTATCCTGGGATAAGGTAAGGTGTACCCAGAGAAGTCTTCTGGTCTTGTTCTTGAAATGTTGGCCAACTGTGACTCCGCTCCATTTGTCAGATATGAAATCGGAGAAGGTCTTTACATCGGCTGGTGTTCTGCTGTGCTCGCCATCGCTGGAGGAGCCTGTCTCACCTGCTCATGCAAAACAGGCACTGAGGAAAAATAGTGAGTTGAATCATGACCTTTCCTCTTTGTGTACCAAAATCGTTGTACTTCCTACGTCGACAGAGCTGAAGAGTGTCTGCCAGAATATAAAGTTACAGTTTGACTAAACTATTGACAGACAAGTTGCTCATTAACAATTAGAAATTAATCAGAGCTCCACTTCTTTGTCACGCTACATGTGGACAAGCGTGTGAAAGTGACTCAGAGGAACCTTTAGAACTTTTTAAAGACTGTTAACAGATCCTTCTGCGGCACTTTGACTTTATGAACTAAACACTGGATTAGAATTGATTTAAAACTTATATCGTTATGAAACGTGATGGTGCAGGTGAATAGGGTTTGAAAGTGTTGGGAATCAGCGCCCCCCAGTGGTTGGGTTGAAAAAAGACACCGACCCTAAAAACAACAGTACAAGAACCCAGACTTAATGTTACTCCTGACACCTGCAATGTTACCAGTTAAAAACATCATAGAATCATAGTCAAATTTTAGGATTTTACTGTGTCAAAATATGATAGAAATAAAACATTTTATGTTAAAGTCGGAGAAATTGCACTAAAGATTTTTAAAAACTGATGCATTACGTTATTATTTTATGAAATATGTAAACCAAAATTCAAATAATGTCTTTAAAAATCCTCTTTCATGGACAATAAGATAATCCAGTGCATCAGATGCATTGATGAGCTGATTATCTACAAAGCATGAGGGTCTCAGTAAGTTCTGAAGCATTTCGATGTGAGATATTAGAAATTATTTAAAGAATAAGCTGTTTACTGATTATATTTTAATCTACAATTAGAATGATTTCATCTCAAAGGAATAAAGGTGATTGCAGTTCGTCTATCATGAGGTAAAGTTTGCATGGTGCAATGTTCAGATACAAAAACTCCAAATCCTCAAGAGCTCCAGGGGGATTAGGAAAAGAAAAAAAAAAGCAGCATTTGTTTGCAAAGTGGCATCAAAACAACCCCTAAAAATTTTACTAAAACACTAAAAAACAAACAGCATATCAGCACAAAGAGCTCATACCAGCTGTCAGCACGGTGGTGGAGGGTTGATGGTTTGGGCACCTTGCAGTTACTGACTACATTTACATGCAGCCAATATTCAGGTTATGGTCAGGTTAAGGTCGGTATTCGGGTTTCTGAAATGTTCAGAATAACCTGTTTGCATGCATAAATAGAGAGAGTTACTCATGTCTACATGAAACTTGTAATAACCCGATTTAAACGCGGATGTTGGGGTAGCATCATGACGTATGGACTACTTCAAGACGCAATATGCGCCATCTGATTCTTCTTCCTGTATGACCAAGATTCCTTGCGAATAGAGCATGAGCTGAACACACGTTTTGATGGGGTTATGCCGATACGTGTTTACACGACTAACTGTTCCAAGAGAGTCTGGCTGCAGACCTCCACTGTCAGGACCCTCCCCTCAGACTTCCACTCTCAGGACCAGCTCTGCTGTCAGGACCGGAAGTTTATTAGAAGAATTTCAAATTAAAAGCGGACACGGCTGCACGGACCGGAAGTTTATTCAAAGCCTTTCAAAATAAAAGCGGACATACTGGAAGCCCTTATTTCTCGTTCCCCATGTGAATATGCTTTATTTCTTGGGGCCTTATTTATGTATATATATCGCAAATGTTCGGGTTAGAAAAGAGTTACCCCAGGGGTAAAATCTGGGTTTTTAAAAACCCGGTTATGAGCATATTCGGGTTTTTGCTGGTGTTTACATGGCCATGTGGAACCGGGTTATTGTGAATATTCGGGTTTAAAAGGGTTATTGACTGCATGTAAACGCAGTGACTGAGTCGACCATGAACTGCTTCATTTTTAGATTTAAAGGTGTCTAACTGATAAAGCTCACGCTAACCTGCAACAGAACACCGCAGCACATCCATGGCTGAATGGTCAGAAAAGGACAGAATCAGAGAATCAGTGAAAGAAGAGTCCAGAGCCTGAAAGTTGCATCTCAGCTAAAAACAGAGCAAAACAATTAAGCTACTGACCTGGAACATTTTTTAATCCTCATGATATTTATTACCAAACCTTTAACTCACTCCATCATCTTGTTTTTGCAGCCCGGTGGCTTATCAAGCCAGAGGGACGGTGTACTCTGGAGCTGCACCGAGCAGGAGCGCCGCCGCCAGCACCTACGGACGAAACGCTTACGTCTAAACCAACATTTTCATTACCTCAGATGTTCTTTTTGTTGAGTGGACATGCTGACAGTGCATCAGAAGTTTACTGTTCGAAGAGACCTTGTGCTGCTGCACTGTATATAAACCAGGAAGTCCTGACTGTACAGATATGATCACTGAAAGGACTGATCATGTAAACGTTGTATAAAGTTTCGCAGTAGAAATCATTCACTGATTCTTTACATACAGAACTGTGCAAAAGCTTTAAACAGATTGTAAAAAATGCTGCATAAGATGATTTCACAAGTATAAATTTTAATTGTTTATTTTTAAAGGGACATAAGGCAAGATTTGTGAAAAACTACACATGCATTTCCAGTTTATTCAATGCTAATGGGTCATGAAGCATTAAAAACCCAAAATAACAAGGCCATCCGCATATGTGTCTGTTGCCTTGGAAACGCTGTGTGCTACATAATGCGCTGCAGTTCGACGTCCGAATTTCCCGCGCAGTTGTAGGGATGTGACGTAAATTGACGCTGCATGCGCGTTGCCGACAGCTCTTGAACAGGAAGAACATGGCCGCCGTGGACTTGGATTCAAACACTGAAGGTATACTTATGGATGTTTCTGCAGCCAGCAAACGACCTGCATCCACTCTCACCCCCCAAAAAAGTGGCACCACGAAGAAAAAAAAGACTTTATCAGCGGCATCTCGTGAGTCTAAAAAAAAATATGACCGAAGCCGGGCAGGCACCCGCATAAATATTGGATATGCGTTCGGTTCATGGAGGGAACTTCAGCTGCATTTGGGAGTGAAAACGGATGCTGACATGGCTCATTTCCTTGTGACCAGGTGAGAAAACATTATAGGTCGTGTTTAGAGCCTGATACAGTATGAAAATGATGAGATCAAATCAAATAACAGAGTGGAGAGACCTGACGTGAAGTATGTTAGCCTCCCCGGTGCAGTGCTGTGAAGACGAACTGTCTGTAAAGTGTCTGTGCGCGCTCCCGTGCCGGCTTGGCTGGTGGCTGCAGTTAGCCACAGCGTCTGTCGCGGCAGCACTGAGTCAGATTTTGTAAAGCTGCCTTAAGTTCCTTTAAATATTGCTGTACATGCTGTTTTAAAGTTTACACACCAAATATTGATCTGATTTAGATTTTTTCCACTGCCTTAAACTTTTGCACAGTACTGTATCTCACTGATGATATCGGCTCATCGAGTCGCTCATTTTCTAAGAAATCACATGATGGTGACGCACGTTTGTAAGGTCAAAAAAAGGACGGTTCAGATATTATTTGTGTTGTTTTGTACAGTTTTGTAGATGCACTAATTTTCTTTTTAATGTACTTTTTTTGATACAGCTGAATACAATAAAAATGTTTTATGCCAAAAACTGCAGCTTGACTTCATGTTCAACACGCAGAGGTGTCAAATTTACAAATATTTAATTTCAACCGAGTTCCACGACTTTTACATTTCTACATGTAGAACTTTTTGAAGTGGAGATTTATGGTTGAGCACAACAAACAAGCGCTGCTACGGGAGCCTGATTGTTCCAGAAAGGATGAAGTGGATTATAAAAAAAGAGGATAGGGGTGTGGGACATTCAAGTTGTCGTTTTTGTTGTTTTAGGGATCATAACTGAAAATAATTAAACCATTTTTAGAATTTTGGTAGTTTTTTAAAGAGGCTATTTCACACAAATTTCAGAACTTTGTGGTTATTTCTTCAGTTAACCAGTAATATGAAACATTTTATATCTATAAGACGTTAGGAAACACTGATTAGCAGACCTTTTAATCTCTCTGCATCAAAATTCGGCTGGTTCCATCAGGCTTCAGGCAGCAACTCATTAATATTCATTATTCGAATTTGCTGGACTCAGATTGGCTAACAAACTAGCCTATGAGAGCAAGGTATTCTGTTTCCTGCCCTGCTGCGCATGGCAACAGCACACGTAGTCCCTTCCGATTCGATACGTGTTTATGCTACAGCCTTTAGCCAGCAGCATGCTAGGTGTGGTTTCAACTGCAGGAGCTTCCGAATACTAACAAACAAAGGAGCTGTGACGAAACAAGTATCAGCCGTTCGAACTCGGGTTTTATCGCCACCTGCATAGTTTGAGAGATTAAAACTGAAAGAGAAGTTGACCTGTTTTCACACCCACTATGAAGGTAAGAACATCTGTGGAGCTAAAATATTCAACAGAAGCCTCAGAAAAAACGTTTTTAATGGAAGGGACTCTTTAATATCAAAACAAAGTTTTGACTCATACTGTCACATCTGTATATTTTGAATGAAGAATTAGCTAAATTGGTGATCATTATCAAGTCATATAAGTAACATGTTGCAAAGTAATAGCAGAAGTTTCGAGTTTGTAAAAGACGTCCTTAACCTCTTAAGCCCCAAGCCCTTTTTTAGGTCTGCATCTACAAGGTCTATTTGAATAGTTTTGGTGTCAAAATAAAGGGAACACTTGTGAAATTTGTTTAGATGTGTAAGTATCAGTATTTAGGTCACTGACTCAGAGAAAATTAAGATGGAACACAAGAATAAATGAGTGATTTCATTTCCCTAAGTCCCCCGATTGGGGGACGTTGGGGCTTAAGAGGTCACATTTTAGGTCCAGGGAGTCCAACTCCAGGCCTGGAGGACCACTATCCTGCATGTCTTCAACACCTGATTCAGATCCTCATCTGGTCAGTAAGTCCTGCAGAAGCCTATTAAAAACCTGTTCATCTGAATCAGGTGTGTAGAAGCAGGGAAGCATCGAAACCAGGGTCCACCAACTGTTTTGAAACTAAGAACTGCTACACAGGTACTGAGTCAAACGAAGGGCCACCAGTTTGATACTTCAGGCTGTCTGATCTAAACTTCATGTAAAATAAACATGTTTTTAATTATTTATTTTAAATATATATAAATGCAAATGTGATGAAAGAAGAAAAATTACAGAATAAAATGAGATTTTACAGGCTTAAAGTCTTCAGGCTCGTAATGTGATCCCTGTGGGACACCACGTTAGTGACCCCTTGTCTAAAATATACACATTAGGGCTGGAGTTGACCTCATGTCATGTTATTGACATGTCAGCAGGAGGCAGAGTTGTACAAGTTAATGGACCAATTAAAATCTAAATTCATTAAAAAAAAAAAAAAAAAACTTTTTACAGGAAATGCTCTAACAAAACCAGAAGAAGAATGAGGTCAAAACACACCACAAAGAAGAGCTGCAACAAGAGCCTCGGTGTGCCAGAAAGGATCAAGTAAACGTAAAAGTTATTTTTTTCTGGATATTTAACAACTGTATGGTGTCAGGAAAGTAAACAGACAAATCTTCTCATCTCATCAACAACAAAAATTTCACGTGTCTCAGATGTCATTTTCCTGACTCTGTGACTGATCATGTTTCCTGTTGATGTGTGTTCATGTGCTTTCAGCTCTGAGACCCACACCATTTTTACTTTCTGAAATTAATATTGTTGACATCTGAAATGAAACTCTTATAAAGACAAATCTACATTTCAAATATCTACAATCCCAGAAATATAATGTTTGGCAACAATATGATCTACAATTATCTACAAATAAACTAGGAATATGTTTAGTCATTTTTTTATTATTACCTCGGCCGGACATGAACGTCCAGCTCCTGCTGGAAAGCTGCCAACGTTAAATTAGTCTGTCCAATCAGAAAACTCTACGTTGGATGACGAACCAGGATGTTCATCGTTTGGACCAATCACAGTAATGTAGGGCAAATAGGGCGGGGCTGTGGACAGTGGACAGATATGTTTCGTTTATAAACGCGTAGAGGCGGCTGCTGGTTTGATAACTTCAATATTATATTACAAGAAAAGATTTTCCTTCAAATCAAAGCTCAGTTATTTCAGCTTATAACCGCCGTTTTATTTGAGGAACCTTTGTGTTATCTAATTTTCCGCACGGAATACTGTCCGACCAGGACCGTAAATACACCGTCTAATGTCGGTTGTGTCGGTCTGACGGGGAGACTGTCAATGAAACGAGGTCTTGTAGGTCGACACGGAGCCGTGGAGATAGTTTAGTTTGGAGTGACGGTGTGAGGACATCCGGAGATGGAGTGGTGTAGACGGGCAGGAGTCAGCGGGCTGCTGTGCTCCATGTCTCTGCTCTGTGTCCTCCTGGACATCCAGCTGGACGGTAAGACATTCACACAATTTAAACTCAAAGATTTGAAACCGCAAGCAAAGTTATAAAGTATATCACACTGTCACGACACGGTAAATCTCAAGTGGGTTATATTTAAAGCTTTAAACTTTAGTACTAAGTGATGTAACAATTATTTAACCGTTAAAAGTTGAACTTTTATGCGTCTTATTAGGAAAATTACGTTTCCGATGTTTCGTTTAGATGTGTTACCCGGTCAAACGAAGTCTCTCCACCGGCGAATTTCAGTTTCCTCTGTATGACTTTTAAAGCTATAAAATGTATTCACAAATTGTTAAAACAAATCAGTTTTTGTTTAATTTCATGTTTTTTTCTCTTCATTTTAACGCGAGAAAAACTAACTGGTAGCTGAATATCAACCATAGGAATGTTCAGTAGAAAAGTATTAACACTTGACATTTATCAAATACAGACGTTGAGATATTACGTCATGACGCAGGTAACCTGACGCCTGGATTTGAACACGTTAGGACACACCTGTTAGCACAAACAACTGTTTACTGTGTCGGTTTCATATTTTCTCATTTCACAAATGTAGTTTCGTTTGACACACAAACTTTAAAATCTATATTAGAAGTTCTAGAAAATCTTTTTTTCTCAATATTTTTTGTCTTTTACAAAATTTTAATTGTTATTAACCTAGAATTGTTGTTTAAAAATAAAGGAATAATCGGAATAAAATGTTTATTCCAATAAAGAAGTATTTCATAAATAAAATCGTCCTTTACTTTTCCACAAACTGTTTAACATACAGTAATTTCACTTTGGTTTAATTTTTGAAAACATTTTATTTGAGTTACTGATAAACATCAACATCCATCTTCATCTTTAAAATGATTAAACCCAAACACTGAAACATCTGTAGCAGCTGCAGCTCGTCATCGTTGCACGTCTGACTTCACAGATTTAGAATTAAAAGGGATTTTTATGGGGTGTGCGTGTGTTGCAGGTGTTCTGGGTGCAGCTCATGCCGAGATCGAGCATCACTTGGAAATGGGCCGCAAACTTTTAGCAGCCGGTCAGCTGGCTGAGGCTTTGTCTCACTACCACTCAGCTGTGGGTAAGATCTGTCACACACACACAGAGACACACAAACATGATTCATGGCCTCGGTGAAGCTTTAATGTGTCTGATGTTTCCCAGAGGGAGACTCTAAGAATTACCTGACCTACTACAAACGAGCTGCCGTCTTCCTGGCGATGGGAAAGTCCAAATCTGCACTTCCTGATCTGACCCGAGCCATCCAGCTGAAGCCTGACTTCCTGCCTGTGAGATGTTTACAAACTACACTTCAGGTTTTTCATCTTAATCTCATGAATCTCACAGTGTTTTTGTGGATTTTCAGGCCCGGTTACAAAGAGGAAACATCCTGTTGAAGCAGGGAAACACGCAGGAGGCCAGAGAGGACTTTGAGACTGTGGTAGGTTGGAACTCTGTTAGTTTGTCCTCTTTACTTAACCTTTATTTTACCAGGTAGTCTCATGAGATTGACAGCTCTGGAAAATGTAAGTTTAAATTGCCATTTTTTTTCTGTGATCTGAACAAATATGGAGGGGAATTTTCTTTTGTTTAAATGATAAAATATCAATTTCTTTTCTACGTTTCTCGCTTTTTTGGCAGCATAAATGAAACATTTTCTAAACAAATACAGCTGTTGTTGATCCAAATGAATAAAAAGTACAATCTTCTTGTGATTATTTGACATTATTTCACTTTCCTCTAAACTTCTGAAGGTTCTAGTCTGGAAAAATCTGGATATGTAAAACAAAGAATGTGTAGGAACCTTACAGAATGATGCGTGTCATTAAAGAAATGTACCAAACCTCTCTCAGCTGCAGCGCTCGTCAGACCACAAAGAAGCTCAAGAGCAGCTGATGAAAGCCAACGAGCTGGAGATCCTGCAGGAGGAAGCGCACGCCGTGTATCACCGAGGAGACTACAGCGCCACCGTCTCCGTGCTGGAGAAGGTTATAGAAGTAGGTGTGATGTTGGTAACTTTTGTCGAAATCACGTCTTTTTATTGAGCTGAACCTGCTGTTGGGATCTTAATCAGTACTGAAGTACACCAGCCTCTGTAGACGCGTTGTACCTCCAACATCAAACACTGTAGAAACATTAAAACCAGTGTTAATTTTGGCAAGAAATTTTAATTTAGTTTTAGTCATAGTCTTTGGACTAAAAATTCTTTTCAATTTTAGTCACTAAACTGGTTTTAATTGTAGTCTAATTTTAGTCGACTAAAATAAGTATATTTTCTAAAGTATTAATTTAACAACTGCAGTATAGTATGGACATTTTCTTACCATTCCACACTTCATCTGGCGTCTTCCCGGGAGCATCTCAAACAACTACGGAAGCCTCTTCTCACCGCTCAATGAGCCGAGCTCTGATTGGTTCTTTTCACAGTATCCCCAGCTGTTAGCTTTTTGACTGATTCCTCTCTGCATCTTTCTTTTCCTCTGATTGGATTTCGTCGCTGTCTATTTTCGTCTCGTCTTTTATTTGTCAACGAAAATCAACATAATTTTAGTCATAATAATCGTCTCAAATAGGGCCGTCTATTTTAGTTTTTGTTTCGTTTTTGTCCGCAAAAATATATTTGTGACTAAAATTATGACGAATTATTTTAGTCAACAAAATTAACACTGATTAAAACTCACCTGTGGGACCATCAGAGCCTCCTGCTGGTCCCGGTCCAGGATTTATCTTATTAAGACTTCTAGTTTTTACACTGCAAGTGTTTGTTTGGGTCTCACGCTTCAGTCTGCTTCTCATTATAACAGGTGTGTGGTTACCATGGTGACCTTAATGAGCCACTGGCAGCAGCTGTAACATTTCTTTAGATCTCGGGTCGTTTACAGTTTATACATTTGATGTTGGAGTTTTGGACATCAGCTGCTTTGTTTACTGTCTTTAGATGTTTTCCAGTTGTTGTTGTTGTTGTTGTTTAGTTGCATCACTTTGTCTGTTTCAGATCTCTCCGTGGGATCCAGAGTCCCGGGAGCTTCGTGCAGACTGTTACATCCGAATGGGCGATCCTCAGAAAGCCGTCCTGGATCTCACGCCGGCAGCGAGGCTGCGCAACGACAACCGCGCCGCCTTCCTGAAGCTCAGCACGCTGCAGTACAGCCTGGGGAAGCACCAGGATTCACTCAAGTGAGTGTCAACAGGGTGCAGACGAAGGCGTCTCACTCCGCGGCTGACCGATCTGTTGTCGTCCCTTTGCAGTCACATCAGAGAGTGTCTGAAGCTCGACCAGGACGACAAAGACTGTTTCAGCCACTACAAGCAGGTGAAGAAGCTCAGCAAGCAGCTGGACTCTGCAGAGGAGTTCATTCAACAGGAGAGGTCAGTTGACCCGGAGGGAAACCTTCAGAACATCCACTCTTTAACTTCTAACACCTGAATTTAAACGTGATGTAGATTCATAGACAGAATATTTAACCTTGTTGTATTTTAATGTGTTTTTTAAGCTACAAATGAACATATTAACAGATAATTACAGAAGAAGAGAACAGATGATTATAAGTGTTTATGCTTTTCGTCTGTCAGTAACAGTGTGACACGTTTGCTGCTCACCAGCTTTTATTAGCTTCCTCTAAATTTAGAGCCAAACTCTGTGTCTGGGGTCACGAAGACTGTTAACAACGATCTGAGACAGCTCAGTAACGAAACCAGGAGCTCATCTGATGAGTCGCTTTGAACAATAATCTATCAATTAAACCTGTTTGGTTGGTGTCGCAGCTAGACATATGAAGGATTTAATACAGGAAAGTACTAACCCTGTTAAAGAGGTAGAGCTCTCAGAAATAAACATCAGATATGATACATTTGGCTTTAAGAGGATAAAAGAAGTTTGTTACTGTTACTGCCACCATGAAAACTCACTCTGATTAAATTTATCTGCGTAACGTTGGACTTGTTCCCAGTTTTCTTGCTGAGTTGGAATCGAACGTGTTCCGGCGAAGCTAACTCTAAACTCCTGTTTGATTTTGTTCAGGTATCAAGATGCGATAGATAAATATGAATCTGTGATGATAACTGAACCCAACATCCCGTTCTACACCAACCTGGCGAAGGAGAGGATCTGCCACTGCCTCGTCAAGGTGAGACAGACCATACGTATGTGTCCTATTTAAACGATGGGCAGATTTGGTTCATTATATTTTTATATTGTTTTTTTCCTGCTGAGACAACTTATATATGTTGTAAATCCACTGCAGCTCGGGTCGGCTAGAGAGGCCATAGACACGTGTTCAGAGGCTCATCAGAGAGATCCTCGTAACGCCAACATCCTGCGAGACCGAGCAGAGGCTTACATCCTGGACCAGGACTACGAGAAGGGTAACGACATGCACAGGGAAGAGGCTTCATGTGGCTTCTGATCAGCTGAACACGTAAAACACAGGAACAACAAGCGAGACAGACAGACAGACTCTGCTAGTTGATTAATTTCATTCCATCTTTTTATATTTAATGTAAAACACGTCTAGCAGTCGAGAGTTTGGAGCAGAAGAATGTGATTGGTGATAAAAGGAGGAGTCTGTGTTTTACCAGAAACACGTGAGGCACCAGATCAGATACGTGTTTCACATCCTGCAGCGAATAAAAAAAATCCCTCCTCCACTGATAAACATCTGCTTCACCGAGTCGTTCGCTGCTGCGTCTAAATATAACTAAATTCATCTGCGTCTAAAGATTCTGTATGAATCAGCTGATGATCAGTGACTTCAAGAGATTTCAGCCATTTTCAAGTGGAAAAGTTACTGTTATTATTATCCAAGTAAAGTTTCCTGAACGGCCTCAGTCTGGAGAAATGGAGTTGAATCTGGACCAGATTGATGAACTATGTTTAACTGTGTTACTTCCTGTTGGAAACATTTCTTAGTTCACACAGTTGTTTACATCACACGGGCTGAATTTAACCATGGATTAAAGGGGGCGGAGTTAATTTCTTAAATCTCTGTTCCTCTGTTATTGTCACTCCAATGCAAATTATAGGAATTTTTCAAAATAAAACACCCCGTATCTAAAAAAAAATTGAAACAAACTTTTATTTTAAAACTTTACATGTTGCATCACACTGTTATTTGTACCGCCGAACGCCCCGTACACGCATCATTCTGCTTTTTATGCTCGTAACCCCCCCAAAATGAAATAATCTTGCAAACCTGACAGCTAAAGGTTTATAAAATAACGGTCACGTAAACAGCGTTTTGATTTTAAGCTGTTCAGACGAGCCGTTGGCTCGTCAGTCCACTCCAACATGAACAACAAGTAAAATATTTCCACCTGTTCAGCAAAATGATGAAGATCTTCATTTGAGGTATTTTATATTGAAAAAGACTGTTTGCTGAACTATTATTTAGATTGTTGACTTCAGTTTGATGTCATGTGATGTAGCCGTGGAAGACTACCTGGAGGCGAGAGAGTTCGACGGCGAAAGCAACGCCATCAGGGAGGGGCTTGAACGAGCGCAGAAACTACTGAAAATCTCTCAGAAGAGGGATTACTACAAGATCCTGGGTGTCGGCAGGTAGCTCCAGCCTCTGAACACACAACATACGTCCTCTCCATCAACGTTACGCTAAACATGTTTCTGCTGTTTCCCACAGAAACGCCAATAAGCAGGAAATCATCAAGGCGTACAGGAAGCTGGCGCAGCAGTGGCACCCCGACAACTTCCAGTCTGAAGCTGATAAAAAGGAAGCGGAGAAGAAGTTTATCGACATCGCGTCCGCTAAAGAAGTCCTCACCGACCCAGGTGAGGAGCTGAGACTGGTGCTCGCCACCTGAACATGTATCATATTTACTACTCGAGTATTAAACACACCTAAATACAAGCTGCATTTATTTTGAACATAGACGCGTCTATAAAAGAACTTTACATTTTCTAATAAAACATGGAGTCTGTAACACAAGTCGTATATCACCGTCTTCCTGAAACCACTGACGTCCTCTCCTTCAGTGTCGGAGTTGAACAGACTCACTGCTTAATCTGATATTTACTGTTGCTCTATTAATAACTAATAAAATGATTTTACATGCATATAGAGACAACTACGGTGAAAATGCCTGGGCTCTTTCTAGTGACCAGGACATTGTTGGAGCATGTGCGAGGAAGAAATTGTACAGTTTGAAACATTTATTTGTTGTTAAACTTCCTAAGAATCCATTTAAATCTCGGATTTACGCTGAAGTCCAGTAGCTGCAAATACTTCGTCGTGCTTTCAGGAATCATAGCTGAATTGGAGTTTCTTCTCTCGATGGCGTCTTTCACAGAATCTGTCACGTGAGCCGGCCTTATAATCCGGAAATGACGACATTTACTCAGCTAACACAAAGACTCGACTCGTCGTGACTCGGAAAAAACAGAATTAACAGATTCCAAATCAAGAGACGAAGGTTATGAAGCGTCTCAGTTCTGAAAGACAGAAAAAACAACAACATGCTGCGAGTTTCTCCGTACGACGCGTCTGCTCACGTGCCACCGTGTTATTGTTGAAACCAGAGCGCGTGTACTGAGAGGTGGAGCTGAAAGCTCCGCCCACTCACCTGCACGCGATGGCTAAGCATGTCCAACAGGTGAATGAACATGCAGCAGGAAGGTTAAAACTCCTAGAAAATAACTGAGATATTATATTATTATCTGATCTGAACAGTTTCTAGTTTGTTTACATAAAGGGGCGGGGCTTAAACTTTATACTGAGTTTACTGCATAGTCTGGACTTGTTTATTTTGGAAATATGGACTTCTGGTCGAGGTTTAACGCAGTGAGCGTTCCAGTTTTATAGAACGTAACTCTGAATAAATCTGGAAACATTCCTGACTTATCTTTTTATTTGCTCTCCATCAGACATGAGGCAGAAGTTTGACGAAGGCGAGGATCCTCTGGACCCGGAGAACCAGCAGGGCGGAGGTGGAGAACCCAGGGGCTGGCCATTTCACTTCAACCCTTTTGAATCTGGCGGGAACTTCCACTTCAAGTTTGAGTACAACTAAAGACTCAACCGAGCCACGCGGTGGGGGTTGGGGGGTCATGGAGGTCCTGATGGATCTTTCTACACATCTGCCCCAGAACTGCTTCATCAGCCTGGACTTCAACCTTTTTATTTGTGAAAACAGAAACTCTTTGGGAAACCAGATGCTTTGAACCAGTTTCTTTGTGCCATTATTTTTTTTTTTTAAATCCAGGAACAGGAAGATGAAAATCTTCCCATTTCCTTTTCGTGCTCGCAGCATTCTCCAGGAAACGCTTCTTAATTTGACCAAATCCTTCATCTTCGTCAGCAGATGCGTTTGAGCTCTCATCCTAACGGTGAGAAGCCCCTTCACGTCCGACTCGTAGAACTTCTTCTCATCATGATTGTTTTGCTTTGATCTTTAAACTTTACGTATCGATGACGAGCTGAACTTTTTTTTTTTTTTTTTTCAACGTTTCCCAGATGAAACAGGAAGCACTTGGCGTGTGAATCGAGTGGAAACTCGTGCTTCTCTTTGCCTTTCTGCTCATTTCAAAACTTTTTGTTTTTAATTTAAAGGAAAAAAAAAAGCTGCACTTTTGTCTTGTGTTTTTAAGTAACTCCACAACTTCTTCTCCACTCCTGAAATGTTACTGTGGGCTTGTTTTTACAAACCCGGCGCGTCTTCGGCTGCAATCTGAGAACCTGGTTTATAAATAACAGCCTGCAGATCCTCATCAGAATATTTGGATAATATTTATCTCGGTGAGGAAGAAGCGAGCGGACACGCTGCGGTTTGTAAATCGGACTCGAATGTTACAGCCGAGACGCGTTTAGAATTAGTTTTGCCTCTTTTTTTTTTTGCACAATTTAAATTATTTTGTTACCACTTTAACGACAGAAGGACTGTAACTGACTGTATGAACAAAATGTGAGAATCTTTTTTTCTTTGGTGACAAAAATCTTTTTTTTTCTGAAGTGAATCCGCCGAGACGCTCAGATATATTAAAGAACTGAACCGATCCGGTCTGATGCTTGTTGTTTGGTGAAGAGGTCGCTGCTTTTCAAACTGATGGGTTCTAAATTCTGTCTCCATCTTCAGGGAAGTTCTGAAACGTTCCTGACGGTTCTCACTTTCATCACTCGGTCGTTTCAGGCATCAGGAAACCTTCAATCAAGAAGGGAATCAGAATTATTAATATTCTCCAACTATGAGGATGTACAAGGAATTTACCTTCGGCTGATGGCGTCTCTCTAGTGAAAACAAAGAAAAAATACTTATAACAAAATCAAACTAAGAAAGAAAAATAAGAAAATGACTGAAGGAACTCGTAACTTTTTAACTGTTCATTGAAGGAAGTGTGTGTGCTGTTTTTCTACCCTGATGGACCTTGTTAGGGACTCCCCTTTTTAGGGTTAGGGGTTCAGCTTTAGCGGTAGGGTGTGAATAGGCTTGGGGTTAGGCATAGATCAGTAATGGTTAAAGAGTCCCTTCCATTAAAAACAGTTTTTTGGAGGTTTCTGTTGAATATTTTAGCTCCACAGGTGTTCTTACCTTCATAGTGGGTGTGAAAACAGGTCAACAACTTCTCTTTCAGTTTTAATCTCTCAAACTACGCAGGTGGCGATAAAACCCGAGTTCGAACGGCCTGTATCTGTTTCGTCACAACTCCTTTGTTCGTTAGTATTCGGCAGCTCCTACAGTTGAAACCACGCCTAGCATGCTGCTGGCTAAAAGCTGTTAGCATAAGACGTAAAAAACAGGAAGAGAGAACGTCTGATGTCGCCATGCGCAGCAGGGCAGAAAACAGTATAACTTGCTCTCATAGGCTAGTTTGTTAGCCAATCAGAGTCCAGCAAATTAGAATAATGAATATTAATGAGTTGCAGCCTGAAGCCTGACAGAACCAGTCGAATTTTGACGCAGATGGATTCAAAGGTCTGTTAAGTGTTTCCTGATGTTTTTTTAGATATAAAATGTTTCATATTACTAGTTAATAGTTAAGAAATAACCACACAGTCCTGAAATTTGTGTGAAATGGCCTTTTTAAGGTTAGGAAAAGGCTTTAGGTTAGACATACAGTTACTAAAGTCAATGGACGGGCCCCACAAGGATAGCAAAACAAACCTGTGTGTGTGTGAGAAAGAATCTAAACCCGTCCTCCAGATTTTAAATGTTCTGTGAAGAACAAAGAAAGAGATTAAACAGAAACATCAACATTTATTTTAAAACAATGTTACAAAGACATTCAGTCCAAACACTGACTCTCCAACTCCCACGCACGCATGCACGTGTACACGGACATGACCACATGCACACACACTCACTCTGAGGCATTTTCCACTTAGACTTCAGTCATGGGAATAACTAAAACTAGAACACAGAGGTTCTGTATCCGAGTTAAAATCCTCAGAACACGTCCATCATTATCATCATCATGGCAGCAGCTTGACTTCACGTAAACGGACAGCGCTCCATCAGTGAGCGGCTCCAAATCCCTGCGTGTCTTCCAGAGTGTCAGCCTCCACCTCGATGGACACCACATGGTGACCAGGGATCATGGCCAAGCCCAGGACTCGAGGTTCTCCCTGGGAGAACGTGTCTGAGAACAAAATATTAAACTAGATTAAAACAAACACAGAGGTTGAATTTATATACAGAATAAAAAGACCCAAATCTGAGGAGTCTAGAGGCCTCGTTTATCAACCGTTTGATAAATCCAGATGTTTAACGATTACAAACATCTCAGTCGTCATCAGCTGCTGATAAATCCCACATGTTTGAAATCTCCTGCTCGTGCTGTTCCTGGTCATTGACCCCACGTCCTTTGAAAAAAATTGGTTTTTTTTTTAAATTAACAGCCAGGAGATTTTAAAAAAAGGAACTTGGGTGAAACTGAACTCCAGGATAAACAATAAGAACAGCAGCTGGGAGAGTCGGATCAGATCAGAGAGCAGATACTCTCCCAGGAACCGGTATCTGCTCAGGGGCCTCTCTGAACCCTCGCCCCGCTCTCAGAACACACTTTCAACTTCCGGTCTGTCACAGCTGTTTCTCAACAACTATCATGACTGAGTCTGTATGAATCTGACATGAAGAACGTATGGAAACTTCAAACTTTAAATAACTCTGGTTCTGATTCTCTTTGGCTGATAAAGGAGGTCTCCAGGAGAAGGAGTCTGTCAGGTGAGGATCCTGGGGAGGAGCAGAACTTCTCACCTGTGGATTTGAGGAATTCCTGAGCCGAGCCGAGGATGACGTTACAGTCCCGGTCTGTGCAGAGAAAGAGCCCCACCAGAGTCCGACCGTCAGTCATCCGGATCCTCATGTTCTTGTTGAGCAGCCCCTCCAATTTCTGTCTGGTCTGAGAGGAGGAAGAGGAGGAGGAGGAGGAGACCTCAGACTGCTCCTGGTGACGATCCATCCATCATAAACAACATAACAGCACAAATATCACGTCTAAACAGGTAGAATAACAACCTAGAAACGTTTCTGATGTATAAATCTGATAACAGGTCAGTTTAGGTGTAAAAGCTCTTTTATTAGCTTTTAGCTAACGTGTATCAACAGTCGAGGCAGGAACGAAGTTTATTCAATATAAATCGTTCGTTTTCGGATATATGATGCAAAAAATGGCAAGAAACCCGTTAATATCAGCAAACGTTTAGGAATAAATACATACGTGTGTCGAAGGACCATTTTCCTCAATCATTGTGGCCATAACCTTCCTCTCATCAGCTGCTGTTGTTCCCGGAGCTGTTTAACTGACGGACCGACTAAACCGGAAATTCCTTCCCTTCCGATTTTATTTTTTTTCCGATAATATATATATTTTTTTTAATTTTCCTAATAAAATCCCTTCTGTTTAATCACTCTTGTTTTAATATGTTGTCTTTTAGTGTGTTTTTGGGAACATATTCTTGTTTTAAAACCCCGAAATTATAGTTTGTTTTTAATTAAAGCAAAGGCATTTAATATTATTTTAAACTAATATAATATAAGAATGTTATTTTCTTTTGGTAGAGCTGTTGCCTTGCAGTGAGAACGTCCTGGGTTTGAATCCAGGCTGGAGCCATTCTGCATGGCGTTTGCATGTTCTTCCTGTTCATGTGTGGGTTTTCTCCGGGGACTCCGGTTTCCTCCCACTGTCCAAAAACATGCAAGAGGTTAATTGGTGACTCTTAATTGTCCCTAGGTGTGAGAGTGTGTGTGTGTGTGAATGGTTGTTTGTCTGTGTGTGGCCCTGTGATGGACTGGTGACCTGTCCAGTGTCCCCCGTCTGTTACCCTAAGACTGCTGGAGATAGACACCAGCTCCATGCCTGAAAAGGAAGAAGCATGTTCAGGAAATGGATGAATGGGACACGTACAGGTTTTTCCAGCTATGCATCCCCAATTCCACCAGGTGGATCAAGAGCTTCCTGTCCGACATGAAGCAGCAGGTGAAGCTGAGAAAACTGGTTTCAGACCCCTGAACCATCTGGATGGTTCGGAAGGACTCCACTGTGCTCAGTGGACACAGTGGACTTCCTGAGACAACTGAGAAAGTTCAACCTCCTGATGTTGATGATGGTGCATTTCTACACCTCTGAGTCCATCCTCACCTCCTTCATCATCTAGTTCACTGCAGTTTCAGCCAAAGACAAGGGTTAACTGCAGCATATCATCTGTTCTGCTGAGAAGGGGATTGGACGCAACCTTCCTTCCCTCCAGGACCTGAACACTTCCAGGACCTGAACATTTCCAGGACCTGTACACCCCCAGGACCTGAACACCTCCAGGACCTGTACACCTCCAGGACCTGAACACCTCCAGGACCTGTACACCTCCAGGACCTGTACACCTCCAGGACCTGAACACCTCCAGGGCCTGTACACCTCCAGGACCTGTACACCTCCGGGACCTGTACACCTCCAGGACCTGTTCACCTCCAGGACCTGAACACCTCCAGGACCTGAACCCCTCCAGGACCTGAACACCTCCAGGACCTGTACACCTCCAGGACCTGAACACCTCCAGGACCTGTACACCTCCAGGACCTGAACACCTCCAGGGCCTGTACACCTCCAGGACCTGTACACCTCCAGGACCTGAACACCTCCAGGACCTGTACACCTCCAGGACCTGAACACCTCCAGGACCTGTACACCTCCAGGACCTGAACACCTCCAGGACCTGTACACCTCCAGGACCTGTACACCTCCAGGACCTGTACACCTCCAGGACCTGAACACCTCCAGGACCTGTACACCTCCAGGACCTGAACACCTCCAGGACCTGTACACCTCCAGGACCTGAACACCTCCAGGGCCTGTACACCTCCAGGACCTGTACACCTCCAGGACCTGAACACCTCCAGGACCTGTACACCTCCAGGACCTGTACACCTCCAGGACCTGAACACCTCCAGGACCTGAACACCTCCAGGACCTGAACACCCCCAGGACCTGTACACCTCCAGGACCTGAACACCTCCAGGACCTGTACACCTCCAGGACCTGAACACCTCCAGGACCTGTACACCTCCAGGACCTGTACACCTCCAGGACCTGAACACCTCCAGGACCTGTACACCTCCAGGACCTGTACACCTCCAGGACCTGAACACCTCCAGGACCTGAACACCTCCAGGACCTGTACACCTCCAGGACCTGAACACCTCCAGGGCCTGTACACCTCCAGGACCTGTACACCTGCAGGACCTGTACACCTCCAGGACCTGTACCCCCCCAGGACCTGTACACCTCCAGGCCTGAACACCTCCAGGACCTGTACACCTCCAGGACCTGAACACCTCCAGGACTGTACACCTCCAGGACCTGTACACCTCCAGGACCTGAACACCTCCAGGACCTGTACACCTCCAGGACCTGTACACCTCCAGGACCTGAACACCTCCAGGGCCTGTACACCTCCAGGACCTGTACACCTCCAGGACCTGAACACCTCCAGGACCTGTACACCTCCAGGACCTGAACACCTCCAGGACCTGTACACCTCCAGGACCTGAACACCTCCAGGGCCTGTACACCTCCAGGACCTGTACACCTCCAGGACCTGAACACCTCCAGGACCTGTACACCTCCAGGACCTGTACACCTCCAGGACCTGAACACCTCCAGGACCTGTACACTTTGCTGGAAAAATTGTGGCTGGTCCATCCTGAATATCTTTCAGACTCTCCCTTCTGGAAGAAGACTTCGGTCCATCAGAACCAGGACCTCCTGCCACAGGAACAGTTTCTTCCCCTCTGCTACTGGCCTATTGAATAAGGCCCAGTAGAACTCTGTACCAGCTGACAGGTGCAACAGAAACAAAAGTGGACAATCACATGCCAACATGTAAATATTGCTGGTTCTTATGTTTATATTTGTTATTCTTACTTTGATTTATTCTCTGCAGCTTCACCAAAGACAAATTCCTCACATTATGCAAATAAAGCTCTGTAATAAACCGATTCTGATTCTGAATAAATATTCTTTAAAGTACTGATTCCAAGCTTTCCACCAGGGGGCACAATTACACCACAGAACTACATAAGAACGTTCTCTTCAAAAGATCAGGAACATCAGCAGGATTTTAAAAACCACTCACTATAGAAGCCTATTTGTGCCACTCTGAAGAAAAAAAAGAAAAACGTAACTCATAACTATAAGATAGCTAAGTCATAATTATGAGATACTGAGTAATAATTATGAGATAATAAGGAATAATTATGTGATACTAAGTCATAATTATGAGATAATAAGGAATAATGATGACATACTAAGTCATAATTATGAGATACTAAGTCATAATTATGAGATACTGAGTCATAATTATGTGATACTAAGTCATAATTATGAGATAATAAGGAATAATGATGACATACTAAGTCATAATTATGAGATACTAAGTCATAATTATGTGATTCTAAGTCATAATTATGAGATACTGAGTCATAATTATGAGATAATAAGGAATAATGATGACATACTAAGTCATAATTATGAGATACTAAGTCATAATTATGAGATACTAAGTCATAATTATGTGATACTAAGTCATAATTATGAGATACTGAGTAATAATTATGAGATAATAAGGAATAATTATGTGATACTAAGTCATAATTATGAGATAATAAGGAATAATGATGACATACTAAGTCATAATTATGTGATTCTAAGTCATAATTATGAGATACTGAGTCATAATTATGAGATAATAAGGAATAATGATGACATACTAAGTCATAATTATGAGATACTAAGTCATAATTATGAGATACTAAGTCATAATTATGTGATACTAAGTCATAATTATGAGATACTAAGTCATAATTATGTGATACTGAGTCATAATTATGAGATACTGAGTCATAATTATTAGATAATAAGGAATAATTATGAGATACTAAGTCATAATTATGTGATACTAAGTCATAA
This sequence comes from Pachypanchax playfairii, assembly GCA_006937955.1. Classification (NCBI taxonomy): domain Eukaryota; kingdom Metazoa; phylum Chordata; class Actinopteri; order Cyprinodontiformes; family Aplocheilidae; genus Pachypanchax; species Pachypanchax playfairii. The sequence continues at coordinate 7,442,551 of SSNP01000006.1, forward strand.
TTATGTGATACTAAGTCATAATTATGAGATACTAAGTCATAATTATGAGATACTGAGTCATAATTATGAGATACTGAGTCATAATTATGAGATACTAAGTCATAATTATGTGATACTAAGTCATAATTATGAGATACTAAGTCATAATTATGAGATACTGAGTCATAATTATGAGATACTGAGTCATAATTATTAGATAATAAGGAATAATTATGAGATACTAAGTCATAATTATGAGATACTAAGTCATAATTATGAGATACTGAGTCATAATTATGAGATAATAAGTCATAATTATGTGATTCTAAGTCATAATTATGAGATACTGAGTCATAATTATGTGATACTAAGTCATAATTATGAGATAATAAGGAATAATGATGACATACTAAGTCATAATTATGAGATACTAAGTCATAATTATGTGATACTAAGTCATAATAATGAGCTACTAAGTCATAATTATGAGATACTAAGTCATAATGAGATACTAAGTCATGATTATGAGATATTAAGTCATAATTATGTGATACTAAGTCATAATTATGAGATAATAAGGAATAATTATGAGATACTGAGTCATAGAGATACTAAGTCATAATTATGAGATACTAAGTCATAATTATGAGATATTAAGTCATAATTATTCATTATTCGAATTTGCTGGACTCAGATTGGCTAACAAACTAGCCTATGAGAGTACAGCTTCCTGTTTCCTGACCCGCTGTGCATGGCAACAGCACACGTAGTCTCTTCCGGTTTGATATGTGTTTATGCTAACAGCTTTTAGCCAGCAGCATGCTAGGCGTGGTTTCAACTCCAGGAGCTGATGAATACTAACAAACAAAGGAGTTGTGACGAAACAAATACAGGCCGTTCAAACTCGGGAGAAATCGGGTGTTATCACCACCTGCGTAGTTTGAGAGATTAAAACTGAAAGAGAAGTTATTGACCTGTTTTCACACCCACTATGAAGGTAAGAACACCTGTGGAGCTAAAATATTCAACAGAAACCTCAGAAAAACCGTTTTTAATGGAAGGGCCTCTTTAAACTCGGAGTGGTTGAACTTTCTAAATGCTCGTCTAACAGGACGAATGTCACCGGGAAGCTGCTTAAGTCTCAAACACACAAATCACAAACACACTTGAAATCAGCTGCAGTGTGTCAGGATCTCAGGTGAGACGCTGTTTCTGGAACGGGCTCATCGTCTCTGAAGCTGCGAGTAGCTCAACCTTCATATCAGACAGCCAGTGTCTTCCTCTGTGTGTCACACTGCATCAGATCTGGGTTAGCTGGAGATCAGGTCCCGTGGGAGGGGGGGTCCTCTCACATCCCTGCCAAACAAGAAGTGTGTTTGTGTCAGGGCCTACAGCATTCAACATCCTGGATGTTTTTTTTATCCAGTCTCAGTTATGACTGCAAATAATGTGTGTGTCCTATGGGCTGGGGGGGGGGGGGGTTGTGGGGGGGGCTGTACACTAAGTGAGGTCGTCTCAACAGCCTTTCAGTTTGGCACCAGCTGACACCTCAGTGGCCGGCGGCGCGTGTGTGTGTGGTGGGGGGTCTCCTCGCCTGTCTTGCCATGTGTCTCTCTTCCTCTCTCTTGGCAGATGTGGCAGCTGGATCAGACACAATCATGTTCCTGCTGTGGTTCGCGTGAAGCGAGCCGGCGCAGCTCAGTCACCTGCTGCAGTGGCGGTTCATCATGGTACATGGATGTTCATGTGTAAATGATATGTTGACCCCTGTACGACCTCTCATGCCTCCTTCACTGTAAAACAAAACTAGGTAACTTCAGTTTTTAATCAAATGACTGTTTTATATTTTGTTCTTCTGTCTTTATTAGTACAATGTTGGATTTTTGGACTTTAGTGACGCTTCTGTTCTTCATACAAATGAGGCAGAAAAAACTCAACCTTGAACTTTCACCCCAAACCAGGAAAAGAATCATTTACACTGTAAAAAATGTTCTGTAAAAAATACAAATCTTAAATATTTATATGTTTGCTTTTTAATGCATGGTGGGGCAGTTGGTAGCACTGGTCCTGGGTTCGAAATCAGACCAGGACCTTACAGCATGTTCTCCCGTCTTCCTAAAGGACTCCGGCTTCTTACCACAAAAAAAAAATTTTAATGCGTGAGGTTAATATGTGACTTTAATTGCCCCTATAGGGGAAAACTAAGGCTTTACTGAGGTTTTAAAGAACTCAATGTTTGATTAAATATACAAAGCGTTTTTAGAACAAAGACTTTATGCTACAAACCAAAACATCAGCGGCCATTTTTGGCCAGTTCAAATGTATTTCTGTATCTGGATCATGTTGTCGCTGAACTTGAACTGAGACGTTTAATAGGTGCAAGAACATTGTAAATAATATTACATCAAATATTATTGTGGAAGAATCTAGTTGAGCTAGCTGTTCTTTCTTTGTTTTCACTCGTGCCATTTTTCAGAATTTTGTTGCCCCCTGCTGGACATCACGTGGTATTTGTTTGAATTTTCACCTAAAACCATCAGTACATTTTTTTTATTTTTATTTACTCTGATCAAAATTAGTGATGCAACGATACCACTTTTTTCAAACCAATATGATACAGATACTTGAATCTGAGTACTTTACCATGTATCAATGTCGAAACTTCTGCCACACCAGAAAATGCAATGAATTAGAAGACAGGTTTTACTTTCTTCTCTGCTTGTTACAATAAATGATGATGATCTTGATAAAAAATAAAATATTAATAAAAATGACAACAAAACTAAAATTTCAAGTGAAAAATTGAGTTTCCACATTTTAAATATCGGTTAACTAACCGATACGAGTACATTAGAATGGTATCGACCCTGATACCAGATAAAAGTATCGGTATCACTGCATCCCTAATCAAAACCTTAATAAAAATCGGGGTCTAGATACCAGAGAATTTTTAGTTTTGATTTTCATTTCAAACTTTGTTCCACATTTTTTGGTCTTTGTGATCAAACAGTTCACTTAAATGTGGCTAATAATACTCAGACTATATGTTTTGACTGTGATGGACATCAGAACCAGCAGTGATAATCCCCTGTACAGATTATATGTATAATCTGGAGGAATCTGTTCAGAGTCGACACTGTACTGGGTCCTACTGGGAAATCTGTGTTTTAGGATTAAAACGTTGAAGCTTTTAAATCACCTGCAGTAAGAAATAAGTTATTTTACACGTTTAATTGCATCATCAGAATCATTTTATCCAAAATATTTGAGGTTTTTCAAGTAAAAAAAAACAAACTTTTTGTCCCAAATGTAAAAGGTGGTGCAGCAGGAGGAGGGAGAGGGACTCTCATGACCTTACTGCCGTCCAGCTCTCTGGTCCTGATCAGATCCAAACAGCAGAGTCTTCAGATCAGAGTAAAATAAAAGACATCAGAGTCTCAGTCCACCTCACGTCTGCAGAGACGCTTCCTGTGGCGGGTCGCGCGCTGCAGCTGGATCTTCTGTTTTCATCCTCACCACAAGCAGTTAATTTTTTAAGCAACACAATCTGATGTAAGTCTGGGCTGCGGCAGATTTTCCCAACCTCCCCCCCCCCCATCTCTCT